>JAPIVC010000002.1:1800000-2227500 GCA_030586385.1 Camponotus fellah | reverse complement strand
AGGAGTATACTATTTACATATACTATCTTTTAAAATATTATATATATATTAATAATATATATTTTTTAACTTATCGAAAATTCTCCTAATTTGATCGTTAGATCACTAGATCGTCAAATTCTTCTTTATTTTTCAATAAGAAATAAATAAGTTTCAATAAGAAATACTCACTTTTATCCACTATTTATTAAGCTTGACTGAACTTTTCACTTAACTTTCAATAAACTGTTCATTTTAGAAAACATCAAATCCAGTAATTTTGCTCGAATCTAGAATGTATCAAATCTTGAACCAGTCTGCCAACACTGTTATGAGGTTCTGATTTTACATACTCACATTTTTTTATAATGTACATCTTATTTTCTATAAATTGCCTTGCTTTTTTACAACATGCAAACTTTGTATTCGCTTTATATCATAAGTAAATTTTTTTTCTTTATTTAAGTACTTACTTTAAGTACAGTGTTTTGAATTATAAGATTTAAATGAGCGCAAACAAAATCAGCGATACATCTTCGTAATAGTGTATAATTTATAGCAAAGATATTCGAGAATAATACTTGATATTTTTCATAAATAAAAAATATTTTGAAATATTCTAACAAATGTGTAAATTTGTTAATTGTGGTTTTAAAAAAATAAGGTTTCTTTTTTAAATAGATCCAATAGATTTATATAAAAAATGATACATTATCTATGTATACTCTATTTTTATTTTACATAAAATATAAACATACTTTCTTTTATTTAGAGACATTCTTTTTTTAATCACAGTCTTATCAAACTCTTCAAAAATATATTTACACATTTGCAAGCGATTTTTCATTATTATATATACACAAGGTATCAGGGCAATCTCTTTCCCAAAAAAAACTCTTTTAGTTTACTTGGAAAGCTTTTCAAAACACTAAAGTATTTTTTAAAATAAAGTATTTTTTCATCGAGTACTTTTCGAGTTAGAAGGCTTGAAATAATTTCTTAATTTTTATATAAACCATAAAATATATATATCTAGTAAAATATTTATTTTCCGATTATTTTACTTTAATACTTTTATGTATAAATTAATGAAAGGATTCAATTGGTGTAAAGAAAACACATAATTGTTTCGAAAAAATATGTAATTGTTAATTGGAAATTACATATTTTTTCTTTACTTTATATACACATTTATACATATTTTATAATTAAATAATTTTATAAAAAATAAGTATCATTATCCGACAACTCAAAGATTATACTTTAACTCATTTTTAAGAAGAATAGAAACACTGCAATATAGATTAATACAAAATTATAGTGACAATCAGAAAAACTATATTACTTCATTTTTTTATGTAATCAATTATTTGTAATTTTCACTTTCATGCAAAATTGAACAATTACTATAATTATTGACAACTAATTAGAATTTACAACTTAAGAATATTCTAGAAATTTTCTTCTTTGCGATGTTTTTTGAAGTTGTGTATTTTTTATGTTTATTAGTAAATCCACAACTTATATATAATATTTCCAAATTGAGATTCAACTGATTTAACGATTATTTATTAAATAAAATTGTTTATCATTTTCTTTATTTTTTTGCCCTTTGCAATCTCGCAACACTGGATTTTTTCATATATTTCGGAAATTTCATGTTGGAAATATTTATTTTTCGTTTGCTTTTTTATGTGTAATTGAAGAATTTTATATATTGTGCGCACACACGCGCGATATACATTTTATTACAGATTGTATTGCAGATACTTCATCTTGAAAGAAGATGTGATATTTGTATACAAATATTTTTATTTTTTGAATACAAATATTTTTTAAATTATTTTATATTCCTCTCTCTCTTTCTTTCTTTCTCTCTTTCATAATTTTTTTTAATACTCTCGTATCATCATCTTCTTATTTTAAATGTACTTTACTCGTAATCGATAATACGATTTATCTAGGAAATAATTTTGTAAAATATTGACAAATAATTTTTATTATCCTTAAAAAATTACATAGCAAAAATTTTCAAATTTTTATGTAAATTAATGAAGGTTTTATATGTAAATTAATCAAGAAGTGTTTTTTTTTAATCATGAAATGCATCTTTTTTTTTTATTTGTTATTGCATTTTTATTCTTCTAAATATTGATGCTAACATTAATATGATAATAGGAAAATACAGTAGAGTCTCGTTTATAGCCTTAGGTTCTTAAGAAGGAATTATATAAGGAATTCCTTATATATTTCCTCATATATTTTCAAAAACATTAATAATGCGTCTCTACTATATCATAATAGACACTAAGTTACACCAAGACATCATATGATGGCATGTGTAAACTTCAGTTAAGACTTCGTATGCATAACTGTGACGACAGCTTGCATTATTGCTTGAGAATCCATTAATTTTGAATTTTTACAAAAATTTTATGTTTTCCAGAAATTAAAATCAAAATTAACGAGATTCTATTGTATGAGGTTTAATTTAAGGTCGCCCAATAAAATTGCAAATAATTTCGGAAATACATAATAATTTTAATTATTCATTATAGAATTGCAACAATTAACTTCAATTCAATTTCTTTAATTTTGTAATAAATTATTGATAACGATGCGCATCAAAAAGAGTTATTATTCAAATTATATATTATAAAATTAAAATATTGCGCATATTATATGTTTATTACTTTATTTTTTATTTTTTTCTCATAAAAATCAATAAAGTAGTAAACATTGTTAAATGGCAAGCGAATGCTTTAGGTTTATAGATTAAGCGACATTTTAAACTAAATTTCTAATTGGGCGTTTTACTGAAAATGACATTGATAGTCGATTAATTCAATCTTTTAGAAGACAATTCTATTTTGCTGTTTTACAATGTGCGGAAAAAGATTTCGAAGTTAGAGAAAAATACATACACTTATACGTCAAGTGAGAATGAAAGTCCTTTGGCAGTTAGACAAGATCTATATTATTTATTGTTCAGGCTTGATTCCTTGGACGTCAGTTAGCAATATATACTGCATATCTAACATTATTTTCTAATATTAAATAACAGTTACAACATAAATGTAATATTAAAAAAGATTTAAAATAAAATTTCTTTTATTGTGTAAAACATATAAAATAAATAGGAGGAAAAACAATTCGAGTTGTATAAACTTTATATAAATTAAATAATATATATTTTTTCACATTTTTTAAAATTATATTATATAACTATAAGATCAGTGCTAACCGCCATCAGAGATATCGATCCTTAAGTCCCTATTAGAGTATGCATTGAAAATTAAGATTAAAAATTAAATTAAAATTCGATCAAGCAAAAAAATATTTTAGTTCCTTTTATTTTGATTCATCAAATTCCAATCTTTGATCTTCAATCTTCAATGCATACTTTGATATGGGCTTTATGCATGTCTTTTGAATTTAAATGCGCATTCGTTCGTATGTATGCGAGTGTGCGTGAGTGCGTGCGCTTGTATTATATTATATATGTCCATATGTCCCACTATGTTGAGAAATATTTTTACACGTATTCAATAGCAAATAGCGCAATAATAACAGCAAAACGATCGTACCTTCTTATAAGTATAAGTAATATCTATATATAACATATCTCAAGTAATCATATGGATTACCGAAACATATTCCCGGTATATACATTCGGTTTCGCATTATCTTGGTCTGTTGATTTTTTATATTGCTGGGCACGCGATAATTAAATAATTCAATCAGTACAAATGGAGGATGCGCACCTAAAAGCTCCTCCGATATTATGTCTCTTCTAAGAATATTACAACAATGATCTAGTAATAGTAATAGCGATAATAGAGTAGCAATCGTAATAGTATAATAATATGTATATTACGATAATAAAAATAGTAATAGTAATAATAACAATGTAGGACAGTAATGTTGTACCTAAAATAGAATTCAAGCTACAAATAGAAATTTCGAATTAGAGCCGACAGCGTTCGTGTTGTAGAAATAGTTATTAATGTATTCCGAGAAGAAAACATGTGTGAGTATTGTGTGTTACTACTTTCAGTAATATCAAGATGGTAGCTCTTTTGCAGCGTACATAAGTCATACATAAATCGATCATGAATCTTTTTTTTTTTGTCCAGCATTCACTATATTTTTCTTATAAAGTGAACAAGAGTTTACACTTTATACATATTCCATTTATACGTATATCATTTTTATCAAATTGAATGGCGATAATTTTCTTGGGCTTTAACTGTAGACATGGTATATCTAAATCGAGTGTTTGTCTTTATTTAAGAAGTAGGGATAGAAGTGCACGTAGAAGAGAACTCATTTTGTTTCTTGCGTTCTTTTTCACTCGCGCAAAATAGAACGAGAGAGAACCTATGCAAGCGAAAGAGAACGTAGGGAACACAAAATAGAATGTGTCCATTTCTACGTGTACCTTGACTTTTTCAACTTTCCATTTAGATATATTATGACTATGACTTTAACACACACAATGTCGTATAAATCATATATATATTTTCACAAAAGAAAATCTTTGCTTCAAATATGACGTTTTGTTGTTTAGCATTTAATCGATTTGATAGAATATTTGATACGTAAAATGAGCCATTCACTTATCTGTAAAAATATAGATATTACAGTGAAAAACTGTATCTATGAATATCTACTTAAATCATTTTAAAATGCTTATTTATTTTATTGGTTTCAATATTGGTATTTGTTAAGAACATGAATGGGTCACGTTACGTGAAATACTCTCTCTCTCTCTCTCTCTCTTTCTCTTCTCTCTCTCTCTCTCTCTCTCTCTCTCGTCGCTTTTTTCTATTTTTCTCTATCTTTCTACATTATATATAATGTTCAGTGCGGATATTCGCTATCATATGCTTGATAGGATTTTCGAATTAGGCGCAATGACAATATTTTATATATTAATATGTGTAATCACACATAATCGACTAAGCTAAGCGTCATTTTTTCTGTTTGAAGCATTCACCGGCATCTTACTTATTTCTTAAAGATTCTATAAGATAGGAAAAGAAACGGAGATAAATGTACATGATTGCTGTTTATAATTGTGGAGCGGACGTGGATCTACTTTCTCCATAAAGAAGTGCTTCCAAAATTTATCACACGTGAGAAAAATGACGAATAATTAAAGATGAATTTATAGTGGATACTCTTTTCTCTCTTACGTTGCATTTTCCATCGGCTATCTTTCCTCTTCATTCGTCCGACATTGTTCATTAGAGTTAATCCGTTTGATTTTTTATTTTAAATTTAATTTTAAGTTTGTTTATTACAGGCGAATAATTTCATGATTTAATAATATCATGAATAAATTAATGACTTTTCATTAAAAATCTCGGTTTTGTGTGTTAAGTTACGCTATAATTATTTGTGTGTTTGCAGTAAAGATCCGATTATTACAAATGGATACGGTTATGATATTTTTATTTACACATTTAGAGGTATTTTTGTTCTTGAGAGAAAACTTGAATTCACTGTAGATTCAATCCTCATGTCCTGAGCATTGTTGTTGCCTATCACGAGGCTTCGTTGTCGCTCATACCAACGATAAGAGATATTTCGAGGATCGTTGTGCGTCGCTTTACGCTCTACGAGGTGCCTTTATAGTGAATAAAGAAGAAAGTGAGGAACATGAAATAGGCGATTGGAAAAGTGATCCTGGCTATCACATCAATTGTTTTCGCCACCCTAATCGGATGCGGCGGATCTTTTTTCCTTAGCTGTAAGAAAAAAGTTTACGTTATTATAATTATGTTATCAGACTTGAGGATTTTTAAAATAATTTTAAATTAATTGTATCGATCACTTGATACTATAAATTTTAATAATAAAAAAAAAATTGTAATAAATGGGAAAAAGATTTATGGAAATCAATATGCAAATCGATTTTATGTATTTGATTTGTTATTGTAAGTGTAAAAAATTATTCTTTACTTTTTTATATGCTACATTTGAAATACATGCATTCCATTTTTTTAAAAATATCGTTTTGAGAATATATACATAATTTATTATGTTTATAGTCCAATATTTATACATATCTAATAAGCAAACTTTGCGCAATAGCTAGCAGATTGACAACAAATTTACTTAGAAGTTGTTAGCAAGTTGACATTCGTTATATTTTCATTAGACTTATGATCTGCTGGAACTTGCTCATAGAATCTGAGTTTGCTGGCAGAAACCGAGCAAACTCTACAGCTTTTAGCCATTTATATAAAATGATGCCATTTATATAAAATGATGCATTTAAATGAAGAGAGAGCATTGAATTAAAGAGTATCGATATTATTTTTATACTTTATAAGTTAAAGAAAAATGAAAAATTAAATGCAATATTTTTATCAATAATTTTTTACATATTATTGTGCGCTTTTAACTCAGAGAGAAATCATCATTTGAAAAGACATCGAATTGCTACATTTTCGAGCGTTGATTTAATGTATATCATCATGTTTATTGATTCAACTTTTTCTGTTTTCCGTTACAGTTATGTAAAAAGAAGTATCATTAACTCTTAAAAGTTTATCACGGCTAGAAGAATGAATAATCTTCTTTTTTTCATTTCCTCCATTTTAGTTTTTGCAAATAAATTATATTTATTTGATATTTCCTTCGCTTATTTAATATTTGAATTAATATTTGTATTATTGTCGAGACATTTCAATAATTAGTTGCTAAATTATAATCTTAATTTTCTATAATAGTAAAGATTGATCCAATTTTTGAGGTAAAATTTATGATTTTGTAACAATAGATTTATAGACACAAGTTTGTCAGACCTAAGTCTCAGTATTCTCACATAAGCTGTTTTTTTTAGAGTTGTTATTCAGACTCCGATAGAGATTAATAGTATTGCTATAATATTAGAAGGCTGCACATGGGAAATTGAGAGAGAGAGAAGTTTTTTGCAGGATCTGTTATCACATTGTACAATTATCATTCTCCTTTATGGCTATATACTAATAATAAATAAATTTACAACCATTACATATCTATTAAATAGCTATTAAAATGTCTATTAAATAGCTACTAAAATTACCAATTATAACAAAATAATATATATTATTAATCATTTTCACAAAATATAATTAATATAAAAAATATATAGAATATTCATTTAGAAAGAAAATTGTTTTATGACTAATTTTTACGAAAGATTTTGTCAAAAGAGTTAATTTTATTTTTAAAAGGAACGAGTAAATTCAGCTATACTGCTTTATTCACTTCTTCAAGATAGCTATCTCTTCAAATATTTTAAATAGCAATAGGAATCAAGTGGTCACATTAGTTTAAAAATCTTTTAATTTTTTTTACTTTAATTTGTTTAATTTGAGTAATATTTTCCGAGTAATTGTACTTAGAAGTTTTAGATACAAAAAAATTTGAAATATACAAAGATATTTTTAGAGTATAATTTATTTACTTTACAGTTTCTTTTATTGTAGCAAATAAAGTCTAAAGTATTTTTCGTTATTTGCTAAATATTAATAAAGATTCTAAATTAATGATTCTCAAATGAACATTATGAAAGATCTGTTAGACTCTCTATCTTTACATCCCTTTACAATATTTTAACGTAAATTGTTTGTATTTTCCAGCAGAGCTTTAAATATTGTATAATATTTTAAGTATCTATATGTGGCAAATTTTTAAATAATTTCCATCTTTAACTATATAATATTTCTAGTTATTGAGATATTACTTCATTTTTGGTATATTGCTTTTATTTATATTATTCTACTTCCACCATCGTGTTAAATTAAGTTTTTTATATAATATATTAAGTGCCAGATAAATTTTATTTAAATTGGATATTTGTGTATGTGTATTTATATGTGTAATAATTTGAATATTTAAATGTTAGACTGTGTATAAATTTCTATTTTAGGAAAATTCGCAGAAAATTATATTTTTAAAAATATTTAAATATTGCGTTTTTAAATATAAAATAAGATTTCATGGTTGCATTAATAAATTTAAGAAGTATAAGCATTGTTTATTTATAATGACATTTATTAGCATATTTATAAAATCAATTGAAACCAGAGTAGATTTCACTACATACCTCTCATAAAAAAATCTAAAATTTCAGTCAATTGAATGATTAAAAATCATTAATTAAAAAAAACCTGATTAAAACTTGAAATTAGTACCTATTGCAAAATAAATGTTCTATAAAGTGTAATAAATACTATAATAAGCCTATTGTAAATGTTTTTTTATAGCGTTTATGATCAATATTTAATGATTCATTTTTGCTTTTGTCATCATTTGAATTTATTCTGGGAAAAAAGCCAAAAATTATATATCGTACAGTGGAATCCTGTTATAGCCGATCCCGAAATAACGAAAATATCTCTTGCTAGGCCATTCCTGAATAGTATGAATAGAGATAACGATCTAAGTGCGGTAGATCTATGGATTTAATGTTCTTAATTCTCTCTCTTCGTATACTTGGAAAGTACATGGTCTCGAGCACTCCTGAAGCTTGGAAGTCGGGAAATCCACTATAACTTTGTTAAATGAACCAAAACTCAGTACATTATTACAGGATTCCACCGTATTTTTTGAAATTCCGGTTTTATATATATTTTCCATATAGCATATTTTCCAAGAAAAAAAGAAAATATAATATTTTTATTTATGATATGTGTAATACGATAATAGATTATTACTATATAAATTATTAATAGATTATATGCGGGCGCGCGTAATAAGTTTACTTACTTCGGCAGTACAACCATTCGTTGCCGTATGCGTGCAAGGATTAGGTCCACAGTTGGTGCAAGTGACAATCTCGTTCACTCCAGTAGTACCACCAGTAGTAGCTCCGCCCTCTCGCTTCTTTTTACCCTGCGACAGGGTCTTCGTAGAAGAAACTTATAATTTCAATGACAATATGTTTTAAACAACGATTCATCCTTTAGATTTTTTTCTATTCTTGCTTCGTTAAGGTTTTCCTCAAAATATCCCATAGGTACATTACAAATGTACAGATGTTCATAATTTTTCATGTTCCTATCAAATATTTTTATTGATCTTTCGATTATTTTTGTACAAGTAGATATAGTTCAAGTAATTGATAAACATGGAAAAAAGGAAATATCTTCTATATCTCTTTCTTTTAATATGTTATTACAATAAAATAATTAATTTTTATTTTTCGGAGAGAGAGAGACATACATATAATAATATAAAAAAATCGATAGTATAATTTTTTATATAAATGTACTAAATAATAATATAAATATATATAATAAAGAAAGTCTTTGACAAGAATACAATTAAACTTGTACATTTATACAAACATGTGATTCTTTTAAAAATTATGTAAGACGGATATCACTTTCGTGTTATAAATAGATGCAAAATATTTATTATTTTTTCATTGGTTTGGCAAAAGTTTTATTAAGAATTGTTATTTTAAAATAGCATCGAATATTCCCGCTCATTGAGAAAAGATGATAGAGAAATAGCGAATTGCCCTTTCTTATATAATACAAAAAGATACAAAATAATGCAAAAAAAACAAAGAAGTTTTTCCACTTAATATACCTGATCTGAATCCTTGATAAATTAGTAATTACTTATAATAAATTTTGACAAGATCACGAAGAGAAAACTGTAAATTAAATTATCGATAATCGCGAAAATTCTTTGTCCATTGTGAAAGTCATCAAAAAAGAAGATGAATCGTTATTTTTTAATAATTTAATATTATTTATTAGCATATATGAATATTAATCAACACTTTTTTTCGTGCCTCTGTGTTATAACTTATAAATTACATGCTTAAATGACTTATGATATTTCACATCGGACCTGAATAAATTTCTTATTATGAAAAATAATTTAAACATATCCCCGTGAGTTTTTCATACGAAAATTATCGGTTTTATCATTAAGAATTTAATAAATTTGCGAAGCAATTCAAATTTGATACAATTCTTACTAAAGATTACATTACTTAAAAGATTATAAAATTGGTTAGTTATAAAAGATCCGATGTGAACATTATTCTCGTACAAACATTTACGTCTCTAAACTATTCAATAAAATATTTTCTTAGACATAAAATAAATTTTCTTTACAAAATAAACCGCTGATATCATTACTCAAGTAATTGCTCTGTAATTTTTTCAAAATTTTATAAGAAAGACGATAAGAGAAGAATAAAATCTATTTTTTTATTATTTAATTCTAATGTATGTGTATTGTATTATTTATATTATATTAAATTATTAAATTGTTTATTTAAATTTATATTATATTTTTAATAAATATATAATATAAATATTTTTAATATATAATATTATTATATTCTTTTATAGAATTAATTAAATTTAAAAATATTCCCGAATATTTTTAAATATGGTAACAATTTTTTGGAAATAATATGCTATATATGGTATATAATAAATAATATAATATGGTATATAATAAATAGTATTTTAAAATATAATTTATAGTAAAAATATTTTATACTACACGTATACAAAATGGCTTACTTCTCAACACGTCTTTCGGCATGATTTTATTTAAAAATATTTGTGATAAAACTGTACTGAATTTTCGAACGGATTTCCGCACCGCCTTATTGCATCTTCAGAGATATTTCGTCTCAAGCTTATGCTATGTGTTAAGCTTAAATAAGAATTAGTTCAATGGCAGAAGCAATTGGTTGACCACAATTAAGGCATGATGTATATAATGAGGTAATAACTTATAACTAACGATATTACTTTTTTATTACTTTTTTGTGTATAATCGTTTTAATTTTTGACTCAAAATGATTTACTTATTATTAAATATTTATTATGATTTTTATATTAATGAAAGGATCTGTTGTATAATTTGATGAGTTATGATATTATGAAAATCGCTTTTTTACTTTGTTTGTTTTAATTGGATTAATTAATAATCATTGATCATGAAATCCATGCTTAAAAAGTTTTAAACACTAAAAGCATTTAGAATAAAGATAATTTTATCAGAAGATTATTTCTGTTTTCTTCCGATTGCATGCTCATCTTTCAAAGCTTTTCTGTCTTAAGAATGCTGTCTGCGCAAGTGATGATCTTTAATACGCCAGCTGCCATGATGTTTCTATTTAGAATATTTTTTCTTTTCTAAAGTTTTTTGATTATTTATATTTTTATATTTGATGTATTTTATAACAAAAAATTAACAAAAGAAACTTTTCCAAAAATTTAAGTTTATAACATTAATTAGGAAAAATAAAAAAATACCATCAAAAAATATTTAACAACCTTTTACTAAAAAGAGATCTATAATATCCAATAAAAATTTTTTGCGCGAAAAATCCTGGCCGCTGGTGATATAGCTGACGTAATTAAAACAATCGTGAAAGGATACATCGATATTTTTTAACGAACGTTTTCACGATAGAAGTAAACAAAAAAGTACCAGTTATTTAATTTAATCTTCTTTACTTGATATTTAATTTAAGATTTTTTACAAATAAGGAAGGACCAATTATTAAAACAATGTCAAATAGTTAAAAAAATTAATGTTTGATAATCAAATGACAAACAACAAAATTAAAATTCTGAATTCATCAAAATACAAAATTTTAATATACATCTCTATATAAATATATAATTTTTAAATTATATAAAAAGTGATTGGATTATGCAAAACGATTAAATAAACGCATTTTTTTCTCTTCAGTTATTGTGTAAATATTTTATATATAAGGCATTTTATTCCTTATTAAAGCATTGAAAATATCGAAATATCATATATGGTAAAGCAATGAATAAAATTATAGTATGCACCTATGCATGTACACGCTCTTATATATTTCATGCGTAATATGTACATTTTAGTGATTTTTTATCATTAATATATGTAGTAAAATACAGGTCAAGCGAAAAAAAGAAATCTCTTCCTTTTTATATAATCACGTTACTTATTTTATATAAATACAATGATTCGCTAAAATAATTATGAAGTTATATCTTTGAAATTGATAAGATTGTGATATATTTTGCTTTTATTCAGTTTTAATAAATAAAATTTAGAAGATTAATAATAATAAAATTTAAAATATTTACTTTATAAAATTAAGAGATTAATCAAATTATGCAACGTGAATTATTTGTCATTTTTTTACTAATAAATATATAATTTCTAAAAAAAGATTTCTTTTCTTCTATGTATTTATTTTCTTCTATGTATACATATGTGTTTGCATCTAACTTACTAACATATTTGTTGTGTATAAATAGAGATGTGTAATAAAAAAGCATGAAGAGCATAAAGAATGTTACTCAAGTATTATAAAAGAGTAAAAAAAAATTACATTGAAATATTGTATTTTTAATAACAATATACTGAGAAAAGATGTAAATTTTCAGATAAATTTTTATCATAAGATTTAGTCTCATAAAATTATTTCTTGCTGTTATGTGTGCGATTGATAATATAAATATATAATATAAATATATACATATACGTTTACACATACGCTTAGGTATGCTCATGCTTACTATACAAGCTCAAGCATACATTCATATCACGCTCATGCACTCATATATTTAATATATATATATATATATATATATATATATGTATATATATATATATATATATAATGTGTGTATATGTATGTATGCTCAGTTTCATGTATGTATACACAATTCGCGCACATATACATAAACTTGCGTCGTACACAAACGCACATATCTGTATCAACATACATATACACTCATACCCATTTACGAGATAGATTTAAAAGTTCTTGAAATTTAACACACTCTTTAAAAACAAAAAACGATGCGCGGAATATTTAAATTCAAATTGACAGTAGTCGCGTTATTTTTCTTCAAAGTGCGTTTTGTTGTATTATTTTGGTTGAACATAAAAAGAATATAAATATAGTAAAAAGTAGCATTTTTGAATAACTAATTAAGATAAAAGATTTATTACATGTTAATAGACAAATCTACTAAAGAATATATTATATTAAATGCATATGAAAATTATGAGAAATGTATGAAATATTTCGTTTATAACTTTTTATGAAACAAGGAACAATGGCTAAAATTTTTCGAAGGTTATTAGAGTATTGACAATATACATAAATAAAAGTCAAGACGATTCGATCTGGTTGTCCTATTCTAAATTTACCAGAAATTGTATATTTATATGTTAAAATATAAAAATTTACCAGAAAATGTATGTTCAAATGTTAAAATATGCTCTTCATCTCATATAATTATCATAATAAGAAATATTCGAATTATGAAAATATCAGAAAAATTTTTCCATACATATAAAAAATAACAAAATGCAAAATATCAAAATAAATATTTTTAATTTCCAAATATTAAAATAAATATTTTTAATTTCGTAAATTTATCCTTGTTGCGCGAAATTTTTGCTGTCTTCTATTTCTATACTCATTAAAATAATCAGTAAAATATGGAAATATAATAGAATATATAGGATATATATTCAACATACACACATATACACACAAACACACACACACACACACACACATGCGCGCGTACGTGCGCGCGACAGATTTGAGATGATACTAGAACAAGCATTTGTATGTATTTGTACGACGTGTGTATACGTATATGTTTTTAGGACGCAGTCAAGATTTTGCATATGCATATATACATTGTGTTCTCTTTTTCTTTTTTAATTTTAATCTTCTTTTTGATTATTACTTACATATACTTATATACGAAGTTACATGCATCATAATACATTTCTCTTTTTTTACTAAATTACAATATTATGTTTTTTTGTAATTAAAATTTCAATAAATTATAGAATTATAAATATTTTGCAATCTCTTCGGAATGCAAACTAAAGATGCGAATTCATGACTGCGTCCTAATGCAATAGGAAATCTTACCAAAGGGCTGGCCAATATAATTCCTATCCTGCTCAGTACTGCTGGGAGCCGCTGCAACATCACAGACACCAAACAAAGAGACTTACCAACATTTCCACCAACCAAATTCTTACTAATCGTGTTTATAACAGAAACAGACAAACAGGAAGAGAAAGAGAGTGTGAGAAAGAGAAAAAAAACAGAAAAAAAAGAGAAAAAGAAAATAAAGAATATCCAATTTTTTTATATCTTTCATTATTATTTTTTAAAATGTCTTTGTTTTTATTAATTTTTTTAAACAACAATGAAATGTTTCCTATTGTGATATTCAAGTTATTAATTAATGAATTAACTGAATGATGGAATTTTTTATTTCTTTTTTATTTGAAATCTTTATGATATCTCGGTTGTTATTTCGAAAAATATTATTCCAATTTGGATTAAACTTTGTAAATAAATTCCTTTTACATAAAAAAGAAGTATACGAAAAGAATTTTTGGCAACTCAAAAATTAAGACATTTTTTAAGCATTTTTTCGCAAAAATAAATATTATCTTTAAACCTATGTCATTTTTTCATAAAAGTAAATACGTTTAAGTTTATTTGAAATGCCTTTCAATTGATCTTGATGTTAAATTTAACTTCTAAGTAGAACGAGGTCATTGATTTTTTCCGTCGCTTATCGTTTGTTAAAAAATTATTAACGAAAAGAATTATTTTAAATTATCTTAAATAAAAAAGAAAGAAATTATTTAAAAATTATTAATTTATTATTGTCTTTGCCTTTCGATTTATTAGAAAAATTTATTTTAAAAAGTGCGCATAATTTAATTATGAGATAAAAACATCTTTGAAATATATAAAGAATAAAAATATACTCTAGAAATATATTTTATTAAAATATATATGAATATAAAAAATATATTTGATTAAAATATATATGAATATAAAAAATATATTTGATTAAAATATATATGAATATAAAAAAATCTTAAAAACAAAGGAGAAAAGGGATAATGAAGAGAAGAGAAATTGAGAAAAAAAATATATCATAATAAAAAAATTGAAAGTAAAAATAAAAATAAGTGAAAATGAAAAATAAGAGAAGTCTGAAAAATTGTTAAAAGTAAAAGAGGAAATGCATTGTAGAGATGTACATATCGTATCTGTTTCAAAAATAATGAATGAAATAATGTTTTCTAAGAAATACTGCGTCATTTAATGATGTTCAAATTTACTGTATACTGAATTATGTCTCTTATACGGATGTCTTCATGTGTTGATTTTAAAATTTTGATATTTACACAATAAATGTTAAATATATATTATCGTACATCAATCTTCGAATAGTCTTAAAATTGATCAATTATTGTCAATAAAAATGTGGCACACTCTGTGTGCAATTTTAATCCAACAAAATTTACGAATTAATTGGATGAATTTGACAGAAAATAACACTCACACTCTCTAAAAAAAATTGAATTGAAAGATATAGAAAATCTCGAGAGATGCAGATAATAGAAAAGATCATACTGTGTTTGTGCAAAGTCACACCAACAAGTTCATATGTGCAGAATGTAAACGCGATAAAAAAATGGGATATGTTAACAAGTATCAAACATTTTATACAGAAAATTCATTCCTAAAAAATTTGACAGCACTCAAAACACATTATAGCTTAAATAATTATTTTTATTTATGATTACCTTTTGCAAATTCTTACTGCGCTACTATAAAGGTTTTAAATGATTTTATGGAAAATACTATACTATAATGACTTTTTTTATTTTATATTTGAGCCACTGGACTTCTTTGTGCAAGACAATAATATTATCATATGTTTTTATGTATCTGCATACATTTTATAAAAAAAATACTTTATAAAAAAATACTTTATAAAAAAATATTTTGTACGACCAAAAATCTAATGAATTATGTAGTATGAAGCAATAAAATAACAATTATGTAGTATGAAGCTAATAAAATGTGTTTCGTGATAGAATTACAACGTAGTGTGCATACAACTCTGCAAAGTTTGGCCATAACAAAAGGCACATTACATACATCATGATGTATAGATTTTAGAAACAATATTTGAGAATCCACAGCTTTTCATCGCGTCCACATTACCAGAATTTTTGATCGCAAGTCAATATGAGACCAGTCATGATTTAAAATGAGATTTCCAATTTTTGATATATATGTATGTTTACCTGACGTTATGTCTGTTCCGTTTGACATATAAAACTTGTTTTCTTGTCACAATCTTCTTATGAAATGTTCTTATTCGATGAAATCAGAAAGATGATCGCGAAGCTGTTTTATAATTAAGTTAAATTCGATGTAAAACTTCACAGAATATAGGATGTTTCAATTTGTTTCTGTTAAAAAAAATTTATCATACAGATCCTGACAAAATTATATTATCAATATCGATAATCTTTATTTAATATCGATGGCAGCATTATATTATCGCAAGATCGTAACTCGGAGAGATATCACTTAGAATGTAGATATCGTTTTAAATTTACTCATTTGTGCAAATACGGGAAATCTGTTTGTTTGTGGTCTCAACAATGACAATTGGTAATCTTACTGCCCATATATGTATACTAGCAGGATTATTAATAATTTCTTCGCAAAATTTTTCCGTATTTCCTAGTTACTTATCATATATGAGGTTATTATTAGAACTGATTTAAAACATTTTGATACATTTTATATTTTGTATTATAGTTATAAAATATATCCGTATTTACATACTAAAGAGTCGTATTTATATATTAAATAATTAATGGTGATTATGTGAAATTAAAAATATGAAAATTTTAATATAAATTACTTGATTTTATCGATGGTAACTGGTTTCTATAAACCAATTCTGCAAATATTAAATTAACTGTTAAGAAATGATTTATATCATTGTACGTGTGTGTGTGTATAGGATGTGACAATACAAATTATTATTATAAGAATTTAGAATAATATTATTACTTATAGAGAAAAAAATGAGTAAACTAATGTTGCATGGTTTTAAAGAGTTTTAACATAAGATGAATCCAAATCCAATGAAACGAAATCTTATCTTGAAGAGATATTTCGACTTTTTAAAAAATGAGCTTTGATTTTTTTAAATAAAAATACTTATTTCTTTTTGTAACAGGATTGCAGTATATATATTTTTGAAATATTATAGAAAGTTATGGTCAAATTCAAATGATTATAGAAAAAACGAGAAGAAAGAGAAATTTTTATCCTATTTTCTAAATCATTGGCTAGGCCGAAATGATTCTTTTACTTTCTCAGCGATCACTTGATGCCTCTTGATTTTTTTATAATTTGAAGAATAAAAAGTACATAGAAACTCCGCCTACAATAATTGATATAAAGAAACTTATTATCAAATGTGATGCAAAATAACTGAACATATTATATATTATATAATGTAAGACAATCATTAATGCATTATAAACATATCGTATATTGCAAACAGTTGTCCTTAAACGTTAAATAAAGTTAGTAATAAAGTCTGTAAATAAAATTAAATAAATCCGTAAATAAAGTTAATATTAAGCAATAATAATAATTAAATAATTTAAAATCGGTTACCAAAAAATTCATAAATCAAATTGCCGTTTAGAGTCATCGTCTGTTTAATTAATATTCTACTTTCCCTCTTTGGCTGCATTTTTACATAACATCATTTATGATGTATCAATAGCTTTGAATTAATCAAAAATTGTCAGGTATAGTGTCAGGATAGATGATCATTTTAAATTACTATCGTTGGATGTTGTTTCTCTCTTTACCAACATCCCAAACCTAGCGTTGGATAGCGTCTGAGAAAATAGTGTTTCGTAAAAGAAAAATGCAGCATTCCTCGCTACGAGTTTCCTGGCTGCAGTTCGATTTATACTCAATTTCACTTTTGATAGAAAAATGTATTAATAAATATTCGGAACTCCCATGAGCTCTCCTCTATCTTTTATCATTCTGCCGATATCTATTCTGCCGATATCTATTCTGCAAGATTTAAAAAATAAAGCAATTAGACATATCCCCTTCAATTTATCATTTTATTATAGATATATGTATGATAAAGCTTTGACAGATCTCTCTCTCTCTCTTTCTCTCTCTCTCTCTCTCTCTCTCTCTTTCCATGCTCAATGAGGTCTTCAATTTTTTTCATCTGAGGCTTTAGTTCACAGTAGAGGAAGAAGTTAGTAATAAACTTAATTTCCTGATGTTACGATAATCATGAACAATAATTTAGTCGAATTCGATTGGTATCATAAATCTATTTTTTCCGGGAGATATTTAAATTATAAGTCATCATAACAGGAACAATCATAGGATTGGTGGATCGTGCTTTTTTATTGTCGCATTCGAGATTCCACTAAAAAACTTTGAGCTGATAATTATTGTTCTCTTAAACAATAGCTACTTTTTATCTTACATTTTCAATGTAATGCGAGAACGCTCTGAGATTGCTATTGGCTAAGAATCAAACAAACTTAGAGCTTAATGATGACTAATCCCTAAAAAATCTCTTCAGATCTTACAATACCATACATTCCAATTTTTCCGAAATAATTTAAGCGAATTCTTCGTGACATGGGATTATTTTATTTCGGCCTAAATAAACTTCGTAGTTTTGTCAAAGTCCATAATGCTAAAAGATTTGTGCAACAATGTGATATACATATAAAGTCTCGTGCAATGATTGCGATGCGTCATATGTCGATCAGATTAATCAGTTAAAGACAATCGATCAGTTAAAGACAATTAAAAATACGAATTTCGGAACACCGAAATCACATTCGAAGAAATATGTCACAACTTTCGGTCATAATCCATCATAAAGTTGAATATGGTCACAATTTTAATTGGGAAGAATCTGAGACTTTAGACAGAAAGTCCTTATTGTGAGCAAAAGACTCGTCTTCAAGATGTTTATCAAGCGACAACAAAATAGCTTGTAGAGTGAAATGGAGGGCTTGCATCATGCATTCACGATGATAATCGATAATATAATTTATCGACGATATGAAGTGTGCGTTCATATATTTATATATGTTCGTTATCATTGAGTCAACCGAGTTTATCCTTGGTTGAATCTATGTTTATGTCCTAACAATCGAGGACATATTTATATATTTCATCATTGACTCTCAAACCAACATGAGAGACACACAACAACATACATGCGTTATTAAAAAAAGCGCGGAATCTGGTGAGTCATCCGACTATTAATTAAAACATGAAAAGCTAATTCACGTGTAATATCTTTTTGTATTCACATTTTTACTCGTTTTGTTAGATTTGTTATGATTGACATATTACACTGTACCATTACAAAAATTTGATGAATTACCGAAAATGCTTGTTGAATCCCCGCGACGTCATCTGCGCGCCAATAATAAATATTTTTGCGTAATTTAATACGTATTTAACATTGTGTAATATATTTTGTTAACATTACACTAAAAAGGGATCAAATATGATCCTTCATTTTTTATTAATAACTTTTTATTTTTATTCTGAAATAAACGAGTAATCAGAAAGAAGGAAATGTTATCATCACGGCAAATAAGAGTCTACCGTGCTATGACTCTTATTTGCCAATTTCGATTTAATTTTTAATTTTTAATTTTAATGATAATAATTAATTCTTATCATTATGTTCCTGTAAATAATCATTAGAAGTTGATTATAATCATCCATGATAATTGCATTCAGAAAGATGTACTACAATCCTGTTATAAAAATTATATTGTAATTGGAAAAAGAAAAAGTTTTTTGTTTTTAAATTTCCAAATATCTGTACCTAACAAGATTTCTTTTTGATTTAGTATTAAGCCATATAATTAAAACCATGCAACTTTATACGCACAACATACATACGCATAACATACACACGCACATGCATACATATACGCACGCATACACGAGCGCACGCATATACAGAATGGATAATAAGTTTATATATATATTCTTTTTTTTTAATATATATTGATATAAATTTTATTTTCTATATTTATATGTCGATATAGCGAAATAAATTATTTTTTCGAAAGTAAATATAATATTTTTTTTTTAATTAATTTAAAAAAGCGCGCGCAGTCACCATTGATTAAAATAAAATAATTTATATCACAATATTTTTATGCTTTTAATTTAATTTATATAAATACGAATTTTTGTAAGTATGTAAGTATGTACACATATATATATATATATATAATGTAAGTAAATTATAATATGTAAATAGTATATGTGTATGTGTGTATGTGTACAGAGTATTTCTTGAAATTCGCGAATCAAAATATTACAATAGCAAAATTTTGAAAAATTAATATTTATTTATTAATATTTATTTTTGTTCCGAACAATAGTTTTTGACATATAAGAGCTTAAAACTCTGGTCAATCACACAGGTTATGTTTAAACAGTTGCTTGTTCGGCTACGAATTACATGCGCATTATTATAATAGTAGTAATAATATATGTACGTTTAACAAACAAGCGACTGTCGTACTTACCACTAGGCGAACTGTGATGTGGTGACTTAACGTATCCTGTGATTAACTAGAACTATAAATTCTTATAGCTTAAAAATTACTGTTTGAAATAAAAAAAATCATAAATTTACTTTTACTATTTAATTTTTCGAAAAATTTTCTTCACTATATTATTTTGTTTTTCGAACTTTAAGGCATTTTGTGTGTATGTATATATACATATATATATGTATATACATAGACACACACACACACGCCACACATACACACATACGTGTGTGTGCGTGTGTGCGTGCGTGTTTGTGTGTGTGTGTGTGTGTGTGTGTGTATGCGTGTGTATTAATTAATATTAATAATATATGGAAAAGGCAGTACGGCTCCATTCATACACTTTAATTGTTAACTATCCGAGAATGTGATTTATGCATCACATCGGACAAAATATTAATTAGCAAAATACCTGAGTGACGGGGTTTTCGCCTGGACGATAGACAACGTTGTGCATCGGCCGCTTGCGACCGACATAGTTCACGCAAACAAATTCGAGAAGACTCGCGTAGATGAAGCACATGCATACGCCGTCCCATACATTCATGGCAGTCAGGTTTGAAACGACGGGCAACGTTCCCCGGAAGCCATTCGACGTAGTGAAAAAGTTGAGCATTGTTGTTACACCTAAAACATGATGGTATTTTGTTTTCCAAGGTATTCGTATTAAAAGCTAAGTACTACTATTTAAAGCATTAAAAGCTAAGTATTATTTCTCAATTCCTCTCGCAAGGCAAGAGGAACGTAGAAATATAGCCGTAGCGTCATCAAAACCGATAACAGTTGATTTATCGACCTAATTATTGATCGCAGAAAAGTATGTTGAGTTGATAATTATATTATTGTCTAATGTTCTTTAACGCATAATATTAATATCATGCTGAAGATAAATCAAAAAATGATCCGAAAAGTTGGTATTTAATAGATGTATTGTGACGAATATTTTAAAATATATTAATAACTAAAAGAACCAAAAAGGTGCTTCTTTTCGTTCTTCCCAATTATCACATCTTGGTTTTTACAATTTTTCATTAATTTTACATATCTAAAACTCATCAAAATCGGAGGGGGACGCTTCCAATCCTTTTCTTGTAGCTTATCGTTCCTCTATATATATATATATATATATATATATATATATATATATATATATGTATATATTATTAGCATCACACGCGTCGTTTTATTTCGCGCACATTTTGATTACACATATAAACTATTATAATATTTATCATTATAAAGTTGTAATCACATTTAAATAAAACTTTAAGTTTATAATTAATCAATTCTATAATTTTTCAAGATAATATACGGTTCTTCATTATCTAAAAGTTTGATTTTTTGCAAAATGTACATAACTATATTTTATTGCAAATATTACATTTTAAAGTGCGTGATTTTTTTACATAAAACTAGAACTTTCTTTTTTAAAACAAGCCAAGATAAAATTATTTGTAAAGTTATTTTTTTCGTAGATAAGACATTGTATATCCCGGAGGCACGAAAGAGTTAGATTCGGAATACTCTGTATATATAAAATAGTAAAATTTTAATTATAAAATTAAATTATGCAAAATGTACAAAATCTTTCATTTTTTGACATGAAATAATATTATTCATATTATTATTCATATTATTCAAATTATCTTAATATCGCTAATCAATTAATCAAAGAATCATTGGAAATAATGTAATCGATCAAAACTAGTCAAAATTTTGTTTTTTATTACGTTTTGACCATATGGTTGTGATCCTTTTCTTATGTACTTGAAAAGGACCACAACCATATGATCGAAATGTCGTAATAAATAAACAAAATTTTGGTTAGTTTTGATCGATTACATTATTTCCAATGATCCTTTAAATAATATTATGTAAACTTACCAATCATCACTCGCGCCGGCACGGCATTCCATTCAAGCCAGAATGTGATGAAAGAACTGGTTACCAAAATAATGCCCGGGATAAAAACCGTCGTGAAGTAGAAAGAACGGTCCCGCGTAAAAATCAGATCCACTTTTAAACAGCTGTAATTACCTAAATCACGTACACAGAATTTTATTTTTGTTGACACAAACATTGATGTAAGTTCATACTTTTGAAGAGTAGAAAGAAGATAATAATATAATATTGATATAAGTAGAAGCACGAATCATTAACGGATAGTTACTCAAATAAATATTCAAATATTATTTTTTATTTGCCCATAATAATTTATTCAAATAATAATTCATAATAATTTATTCAAAATTAATATGTTTAATCTTAGAAAGTTGAAAACTCTCTTTTAAAATCATAAAGCTCCAAAAACAATAATGGAATGTTTAATATCTAAGACAAAATATATGAGGAATAATACAAATGTTTTAACTTTTGTTAAATAATGCATAAATATATGCAAAACTATAGATTTAACATGGTAAAAAGGGAATCTTTTGAAAAAGTTACATCTCATTGATTATTTTGATTTTTACATAGTGAATAAAATGAATTATAGATCTTTTAAATCACGTTGTAAACTGTTTTAATTTCTTTAATATAATACTTTAAAATATTGCATTGTTATTTTTGATTACACAGGCCTGCAAAATATTAGATTTGGTTAATTGTAAAAAGCAGAGTAGTAAATATGATAGATTTTTTAACGCTGAAAACGAATCTGGTCGCAGAATTTCTCCAACATGTTAGGTTTTTGAGTAATTTGTGGTTAAATAGCCCAAAATGGCTATTTCGGCAAATTTCATGAATTTATCGTGCAGCTACAATCGAAAAAATGGATTTGAAAAAATGGATTTGAAAATGGATTTGAAAGATGAAAACTAGTACTATACGATTTTGTCATTGACAAAAATATTTAAAAAAATTAGGTTTTTTCATAATAAATTCATGAAATTTGCCAAAATTGCCATTTTGGACTATTTAACTATAAATTATTCGAAAATCTGATGTGCTGGAAAAATTCTGCGGCCAGATTCGTTATTAGCATCAAAAAATCTATCAAATTCACCAACTCTGTTTTTTATACTACTGACCCTCGCAGGCCTGTGTTATATTTAATTTTCCATATTGTCTTATTCATATTTTTTTGCTAACATTTTTTGTTTATATATCATTTCTCTTGTCTTTGATTTACACTATTGTTAACAGATTTTATCTATTTTTTACAAATAGCTTTCAATATGTGACTACAAAAGTTTTTGAGCCCAAAGGATAACTTGTATTTTTGCTCTGCTTTACTGCGAATATGTACTGCAATTCCAAATTCATAAAATAATTCTAAATTAACTTAACCTAATTTCTGCTTTTTAAATAAAAATTAAATTTAGATTAAATTAAATTAAATTTTTTTTCGGGATACAGAGGAAAAGATAAAATTTTTTCACGCACGTACTTTACAGTAAAGTAAAACAATAAAGTATATCGTTTTCAACGTAAGTAGAAATTTACTTTCCTTTACCTATAATTTTCGTTTTGAATGAATTGTTGCAAATTCATGTAAAAAATTATATAATTATAACATCAAAAGTACTAACATTTTTTAACATGATATGTCAAGATCAAAGTTATTAAAGCTGATAACTGAATATATTTAAGATACGATTTTTTCCTAAGTTTATGTAAAAAATTTTAAAATAATATATTTCAGAAATTAGAAAAGAACACAATGTGTGATTTAAAATGCAGATAATTCTGCAGTGGAGTTTATTCAATATGTATAAAAAGTAATCAATGAAATGTAACTATTAGACATCTATATAATATTAAATTGTTAACTTCTCAAATTTCGCTTATAAAATTATGAAAAGCATATATTAAAGTATCTTTCGTTGCACATGCGCAGAAGCCAATATAATAGATATAATGTAGTTTGCAGTTATTCTAATTTATGTTAATCCTATTTCTTAATTAACACGTGTCATAGTGAGAAGTTAAATAAAAAAAAAGAATTAGATTATTCCTTAGGGTTATAGATTAGTTCCCCCCGCTGGCAGGGATTATACCCTAACCACTTTGTACTTCTTAATGAGAGAATAGTATCATTTCCATTTCTTAATATTAACCTTAACAGGCGTAGATAAAAAACTAAAAATCTCTAATAACTGTATTTTTAGATCGATCACAACAAATATATTTTTTTCTCCACGTGAAACAAGGATTATTTCATATTGCTTGGTATCAGTATAAAATGAGAATTATTATCATACAATTATACAATTATAGATTTCCCACACAAAGCGAAATCTCTGTCCTGTATTAATAGTGAAAAACAAGGTTTATTATTGTGCAGTTTCATATAGATGTTTAACTAAAATTAAATCATATAATGTTTAACTAAAATTAAAATTGTCAGGAAAGGTCGCATAATCGAACCTAATTGAAAGTGAACTCTTAAAATAATCTACTCATAAAGATTTGTCCAAATATGCATTATTTGATTGTTTTTAGTATATGATCTTTTTAGAAAAGAGGAAAGGAGAGTGGAAAAAACATAATAAAATAAATAAATGATTTACTTGTCGAGATTAATCAACAATTACACTTTTTAGGGATTTTTAGTTTTTGACCCCCTGGAAGAGTAGAAGAATCATAGAATTAAAAAAATTAATAAAATGACCCCTGTGTCAAAAATCAGCTCAAAAATTTTTAGAGATCTTTAGTTTTCAACTAACTAGGGTTAAGAAATGGAAATGGTATCATTAGATTCTCTCATTAAAAACTATTTTTGATATAAATATAAAAAAATCGGTTGTAGGGAGAGCACCTTATCTCAACCGGATATTTTGATTATATCGCTAGAGAGATAATATTTATAAATCATATTTAATATTTATAAAACATTAAATAAGTATTTCGCGAGAATATTAATAAATAATCAAAATATACATATAAAGAATTAAAATATCTAAAAAAAGATATATTTGTTTTTCTTTAGAATAAAATATATTAGAATAATTAAAAATGTAAAGAAATGCGTTGTATTTTTGTCTCTTTATAAACTACAAATTTGTTAAAAAAGAAATATCTTTTTACATATAAAAAGGGAAAAAAGATCAAAAACACAGGGTATATACATCTTATCAATTTGTGGTTTACAAACATTATATTCACAAAAGCATTTTAAGCACTTGCGCAAAGTTTTAACATATTAGCATAAAAAAATCTATTAGAAAATTGACAAGCATGAAAAAATACATGTAGTCATTAGGGAACATCAAACTATGATAAATCTATTTCTTCTACGAATAACGCCAATACAACTTTTTGCTTATTTTTCATATTTTTTGAATATCGAAAAAATATAGGTATAAAGATTCAATAATGATGATGTGCAAACAATTCATACAAATGGTATTTAAAAACGATATTTAATCAATATTATTTATTATATCTTATTAAATAATGTAAAGCTCTTATTTTATTTGAATTTTTTTTATAAATTAATTTCAAGCGTAATCATTATGTTATAGCATGAATCTAATAGCAGAAATAAAAAATTAAATGCAAAATATTGTGCACAAATAAAAATATAAACATATTAAAAAAAGCGAAGCTTAATTAAAAAACATAAAATTTATTTATAGAACTATTTTCTAATCTTATTTTATAATTTATATGTTTAGTTATTCAAAATTTTATCTATCAATTAAAATTTATATCTATTATACGAGGTGTGTATGTGTGACAAAAAGTTCGTAGAAAATATTTGTAAAAATTATTTATTTTAATTTTCGTTTTATCAATGTTATCATTCTTGAAATAGTCATCCTTCGTATCAACACACTTACTCCAACGTTTCCATTGAGTGAAATAGTGATGCAGCTCTTCCTTTGAGAGGATCTTCAAAATCCTTATCATTTCCCGTCTTTATGTTTCTTAATTGTTCCCCCCGTATAATATTTTTCATTTTGGAAATAGAAAAAAGTTACATAAAGCGAAATCAGAGAAATAGGCTACGAAGGTAGCCGATAACAGTATCATTGAAGAAATGTACCGTGCAAGAAATTCGCGAACAAGAATCGATGAATGTCGGCATGTTATAGTAGAGAATTCATCAATTTTCTTTCCATAATTCTGACCTCGACATACACATACAATTACATAAACAATCAAGAACACCAATATAGAATGCACACTTTTAGTGTACAATGTGGAGAGTCGACTCTCTCAAACATCGTCTTCCAGGTCTATTTGTTCCTGGAATCTTTTTATATTTGCAAACAATAGTTTTCTTCATGATTCTCTCTTCATTTTTAACATATCATTATTTCTGACTCAATTTTCTCATATTTTATGAGAAATTTCATGTTAATATGTTATTCTTTTAAAAGATTGCGAGATTTTTTTCAAACTTTCGACGACAGATAGTAACACGTGTTTACTAAAAACGTTATTACATACACTGAACTATATATAAACTAAAATGTGTAGCGCCATGTTACATAAACGAATAACGAGCTTGAGATAAGTAGATTTTCAGGGCTCGCTGTTTCTGCGCATGCACATTATTGAAAATCTTGAACAGTAAAAGAAGCAGGTCTAAAAGTGAAGTAATTCTTTCTCTAATACTTGTATTTATTACTTTGCCAAACAATAAGAAGTTTTGAATTTAACTATATGAAATAAGACAGCTAGCCCTGAGCAGTCGTTCTCTATCGGCTCGCGAGCCGATCAGTAAGCCGATTAGCAAGCTAATCAGTGCACATTTCAGTTTATATATAGTTCAGTGATTACATACGTATTCATACTAAGACTGTAAAACTTAAACGGAACATAGGGTTAGATTATTAGTTGTAAAGCAGTCTCATAGAAATTACCAAAGTGTTGTCATTATGGAAGAAAAAATAATTTATGAACTTTTTGTCCACATCTTATACGTAAATATTTTCCCATCCTATAATCCATCATAGAATTTATATAATTTTGTACAATTTAAATAATTTTTTATATAGAAATGTACCCACTTTTAGGCATTTATTTTAAAATAAAAAAATTTATTTTTATCCCATATTATGCCTTTAAAAAATATGAAATACTATGATAAAATGCTGAATAGAGAACTGAGCACCTGATTTTGACCATATACATATGTTGTTAAAGTCATGACTTTGAGAGACCAGATCAAAAGATTTTAGCTGTCGCTTGCTGTTTATTAAAAAGTTATAAAAAGATTTATTAAAACACACGCTCTAAAAAGTTAACAAAAAGGTTTCACGAATTATGCAATTTTTAGATACCATGTATGTTTTATAAAGTGAATCTCTACCAGATTCATTCATTTATGTAAATGAAATGCGTGTGAGGGAGAGACTTCGCTCTTTTTGCTTGCACCTCTAAAAAAAAGTTTCCGTGTACAATACGAAAACACGATGCATTTTGGGTTATACGTCATCCAAATCAAGTTTTAATTATAAATTAGAAATAATAGGTTTGGATTCCCATACAGCTCACAAACTTGCAGTAACATTGCTACAATGTTGCATCATTGTCCATTGCAGTGTAATGCAGCAAAGATATTACAAAGATATTATTTTATAATATTATTTTAAGCAATGTTGTAGCAACATTGCTTAAAATAATATTATAAAATAGGAAAAATATATAATACCCATACAACACCGAAAGATTACAGAAATGTTGAATAGACTTAGCATTAAAACATTATAATATTGCATAGAAGTTGCGAAGTATTATTCATTACTGCAAGCTTGTAACAACGTTGAAATGTCCGCCCTTAGAAATATTACAATGTAAGATTACAGTAATGTTACGATGCAATGTACATATTAATAATATTAAAACGCGTTCTACTACAAATGTAGAACGCTTTAAATTTAATAAATAAATCTTGAGACTATAAAAAGATATTTAAAAAAAAGATAGAAAAATGCCCTTAAAAAAAACGTCTATTAGTGTTTTTTATTAAATGTTCTTTATTAAATATTTATCGAGATAATTGGATGTATTTATCGAGATAATTAGACGTTTATTTAAGAATCTTCTAACATTTTACAAAGAGGTCAGTTGATATATAATGTTTGACATAACGTTTGATATAACGAATAACATAACATTTTACAAATGCTAGAAAGATTCTTAAATAAACGTCCAATTTAAAAAATATAAAAACATCTAATCAATTACATGTTATGTCATGTTATATATTAACCGACCTTTTTGATTAAAAAGTGATTCGTCTTTTCAACTGATGATTTCTTCCTGGATTGCATTTTGTAATTTCGTTATTATTATAATAATATTATTATAATACAGAAAATCTACATATTAAATCCTATCTTTGGCTTTTATAGGTTTATTTTCCTATTATTTTTTTATATAAATTAAGAATAAGTTAAGGATATTATGCTAATATAAATATACACATAAAGTATTATTGCATATATTATATTGTTGCAATGTAGCTGTTACATTGTAATATTTCTGCAGGTGGACATTTTACTATTGCTGCAATATCACAACAATGTTGTAGCAACATTTCGTAATGTTTCTGAAATGTTACAATCTTGCGAGAAAGAGAAAAATGTTGCTGCAATCTTACTGTGCTGTAAAGTCCCATATAGCACAGAATATTACAGCAATATTGCTGTTCGTCCTGTACTGTACGGAGTTATTTAATTTATTTTGAAGCGTAGAATTCTTCTTGATTGTACCACAAATTTTGACTCATCTTATAAATACATGCGCGTGCACATATATAGTATATACATATATGATATATACTATATATATATGCATATAGCATGTATGTATATATGTTGTATCCATCTATGCATGTATGTATGTATGGACGTATATATACACTGAGAAAAATGAGAGAAATGTCCGATGAAAAGGTAACGAACGGATATTATGCCGATCATTTTAATCGGATATCTGATCGGAAAATTCCGAATTTTGAACTTTCTGATTAAATATCCGATCGATCGATCGATATTTTTTGATTGGATATCTGATCGGTTTCTTTTTTTCTGATTAAAGTGATCGATATAATATCCGTTCGTTACCTTTTCATCGGTTTTTTCTCAGTGTACATGCATACATGTATATATGTATGTATGTGTGTATATATGTATGGAAAACACAAAAATCAAAGTAATTTCAATTTATATCATATCCGCCAAATTTATATCATTTGGTTAAATTGATGGCCATATGACGTCAAATGACATTACTTTGACTGTTCTGCTTGGACATATACATACATATATACATATATACACACATACATACATACATATATACATACATACATCTATACATACATCTATATATGCATGCATGCATGCATGCATACATACATACATATACATATATATTAAATCTTTCTTTTATAACGGAAAAATATATCCTTGCAGGATTCTTTGTCAAAGATTTGTAATGCAATGTGATAAATGATTAATTTAGTATTTGCAACAATTTAATTGTAAATTTGACAACGGTTGTACTATCTCCAATATCTAAGTTTTCCAACTAAATTATGTAGCATTCGCGCATAAATCGATATACTATGTAGAAAGCAACATCAAATATCTACTTGGGATGTCTTAGCATCACGAATTTTGGAAAGCTTGGTCCTGTCTCTCTCTCTCTCTCTCTTTCTCTCTCTCTCTCTCTCTCTTTCTCTCTTTCTTTCTCTCTCTCTCTCACACACACACTATACTTCTTCGATTTGTTTTACAGATACGCATTACACTCGTGTCAAAGAGATAGATGTGATTTTTACCTTGCTCTTCAAATCTGCGCTGACATAGTGAGCACTTAAAGTTTCCAAAATCATCCAACTCGTCCTCATCGACCATAATTTGTCCGTCAGCTGCAACAAAATACCCCACGATCTTTCTTTCCTATCTTTTTTATTTTTTCTTCCGCATTTTTCTACGGATTTCTCTCAAAGAGAGACAAATTTTCGCAGAGCTAAGAGATAATATTTGATCCATTATGTATAATATCTTTAATATTTGATTTAGTCAAGAGTCAAGAATTTATGTTTTTCCCTTAAAGTATATTTTAAAGTATATTTAAAAGCTAATTGTTTTATTTTAAATTATCTTATTGTTTTGAATTTTAACAAATTCAATAATTTTTGATCATAATGAACAATAATGTATATATAAAAATAAATAATTATAAAGTGAACTATGTTAGTTTGGAAGAAATGTGTGTGTATGTATTATTTTTTATGATATATTCATATAGCTTACCTGGAGAGCTTTCTAAAATACTATAAGCATTAAGCATTTTTTTAATTATGTAACTTTCGAATGTTATAAGGCTTGAAAGTTACAGTACCATCGGCAATAGCATTGGCTGCATTCAGCAGAAAAAGCTTTGTAATTGTTGTAAAATTCGTAAGCCTGATTGGCGTATGATCTTAATTTTGACTGAATCTAAGAGCATACACCAATTAAATTCACGAATTTTACAACAGTTGCAAAGCAGTTTTTCCTGCTGAACGCAACCATTATCTGCGTGAAGGCAAGATCCTGCTGGATCAATATAGTTTTGCAACATGGACTGGTCCAGTCAACTAAGGCAAGACCGGGCATAGTTCAGCCAACTAAGGCAAGATCAGACATGGTCCAGCCATCTAAGACGAGATTAGAAGTGATCCAGCTAACTGAGGCAAGACTTAAATTCCTATTGCTCGAAATAGGAAGAAGATTGTATCGTTGAAATTGTGATTAATCAGATTTGAGAATATATCTTTGAAAAGTAAAAGGAGCAAAGTAAAAAACACTGTAGATTTGGAAGTATGTATAAAAAATTTAATACGTAAAATATTCTCATTCTCTTATCTCTGTTGAAACACATATACACACACATACACGCACGCGCGCACGCACACACATGCATGCACGCACGCATGCACGCACGTACTCACGTACATAAATACATAGGTACGTACGTACACACATACAATAAAGATGTAAATCCAACCGGCGAACTTTCACGTGATACACCTTAGGTGTATGCTAGCGCTAACGGTACTGTAATTTTTCTTATAACTTTAAAATTACGAAAAAATAATTATAAATACGTAATTGTTTTAGAAAACTAGTAAATAAAAAAAATATATGGTAATTATTTACATTAACGAACACTGATGACCTTGACCTTTATGTTGTAGAGGTAAAATTGTTAATTAATTTTTCTCTGTGTTTTATTTGGCGATCTCTTATAGTTTTTGGGATATTTAATGGAAAAGGTTTAGTATGTATGTGTGTGTGTGTGTGTGTGTGTGTGTGTGTGTGTGTGTGTGTGTGTGTGTGTGTGTGTGTATGTGTGTATGTGTGTGTGATTAAAACGTAAGTTTCTGACACGATATACATTTATTACACAAACTACATGTATCGGATATTTGTTTACAATATATTCTGAATGTTTCCCACTATGGGAAGACTCCACTTCCAAAAGATATAACCTAACTCAAATCTATTTCTGATTTACAATTAAAATTTGGTTCGGATTATATTATATACTTCAAATTGTATTGTGATTTTATACAAAATGAAAACCTTTTTTGGGATAGGATGCAAGGGAAGGGGTGCCGACGACACCTCTTTTAATATACAAATATACATATATAGTTTGTGTATCAAATGTATATGGTGTCAGAAAATTACGTTTTGATTACACACTAAACCTTTTTTGTTAAATATTTCAAAAAAAATCGCCAAATGAAGCACAGAGGAAAATTAATTAGTAACCTCACCCCTACACATATGTAAAGGTCAATGTCATCGACGAGGTGTTTGTTAATGTAAATAATTATCGAATATATAATCTGTAATTAACATTTACATATTTTTTCTTGACAACTGTATTCTTTTTACACCAATTGATTCCTTTTTATTTTATTTTATTTTTATAGAAGTAGAGATAAGATGTAAGATCATCAAAAAATTAATATTTTACGAGATATTTTATAATTCAAAATAAAGAAAAAAAATTTGTAAAATTAAGAAATTATTTCAAATCTTGTAACTCGAAAAGTAATAAAAAAATATCTTACAGTGTTTTAAAAAGCTCTCGAGATAAGCTACAAGAGTATGTAATGAAAAATAGGAAGTTCTATTTAAACAAAATTGGCCTTCATAATTTAATATATTCACTCAAAATTAAACCAATGGTACCAAATTATGTCTCCCTCGAAGTAATAAAATTTTTGTCTGATGTGTTTTTGCTTTAAAGGCTATGAGATATTCTAATGTATTAATTATAATGGTCCACCCTATATATATAGCTGTACAACATATCTTGTGTGTGTGTGTGTGTGTGTGTGTGTGTGTGTGTGTGTGTGTGTGTGTGTGTGTGTGTGTGTGTGTATGTATGTATAAACAAGATATGTTTTACAGCTCAAATTTGAAAGCTTTTCGCCATATTAAAAAGACAACCAAGATCTAAAGTTATTAGCTTGTCAATAAATTTAATATACACATATAAGTCCTAATTCCTATGTTAGCAAAAGCTATCGATAGTAAGTAAAACTTTTTCATATTACAACTAAACGCAATTCTATTTTTATCGCACGGTAGCAAAATGACGTGCAATGAGCTTGACATATTTTTTGAATTTTTTCGCACGCACGCGATATCATAATGATAAACAGATCGATTAGTGCGAAAGACAAAAAGAAAACATCCTTCAAGAACGCTTCGATGAATGATCATTATAAGAAGGAAAACCTCATCCTAAAAACAAATCATAGCGGGCTCAATTGAAAAGCGAGACAGGATCCAAGATTGCCAATATGCATTTCTAGGATAATCTAGGAAATCTATTTATATATATACATATATATATACACTCGCCGGAATACAGATACTACGATACAAACGGGAAAAGAAACACAATATAGATTTGATCATTGCTATGTCACATGCACAAGTGATTTTCTTGAGCGCCTATATAGATACTATATATGTATATGCAAATATATTATTTCATGCATAATGCATTTCCATATATACTTCTCATACAGCACAGAAGCTTGCAACAACATTGCTGCAATGTTACAAAATTACTCATTGCATTATAAAGTTGCAGAAATATTGCAAAGACATTATTTTACAATATTATTTTAGCAATGTTGTAATAACATTTTAAAATAGCGAAAATGTATAATAGTAACAAATGTATAATATAACATGTGTTTCTTCTCTTGTCGCTACGCGGCGACACCAAACTTATTTCGTATTTAAATTTTTATCATAAAATATATATAATAAACATAATTATAAAATCTACATAAAGTCAACAAAAGAATGATAACGTAAGATATATTTGGCGAAAGTTCCGAAAACGATCATGCTCCGATTTAAATCAAATTGTATAAATAGGTTATTTTTAGGTAAAAAAGAAATATGCGAGGAGGATTTTTGGCGACTCAAAAATTAAAGCACGTTTTAAACAATTTTATTGTTGAAGTGAATATATTAAGAACAACTGCAACCAAATTATTTGAAACAAGTTTTTAAAACGTAATATATATATATATATATATACATATATTACCTTTAGAAAACTTATTTCAAATAATTTGATGACAGTTCTTAATGTTGATTTAACTTCTAAGAAAGTCAAAATTATTGTTTTTTTTTACATTTTTTACATTATTTGCGAGTTATGGATCATAATATTCTAAATTAATTGACCACTCCACGGGCGGCTCCTTACTTCGTACACATTTTTTTTTTTGATTATACATATAAACTATTATAATATTTATCACAATAAAGTTGTAATCACATTTAAATAAAATTTTAAATTTACTTAACACATCAATTCTATGATTTTTCGGTATAATATATACTTATTCTTCATTAATTAAAAGATCGATTTTTTGCAAGGTTTAGATAACTATATTTTATTGCGAATATTACATTTGTAAAGTGTGCGATATTTGATATATATCTTATATATAACTTTTTTCTTTAAAACAAATCAAGGTAGAAGTCGATAGGATTATTTGTTTAAAAGTTATGATTCTTTTCGTAGATGGGACATTTATGTCCTCAGAAGTACGAAAGAGTTAATTTTTGGTGAACTGACTTAATTTAAAATAATTTGTTTAATAATCTGTATTCCTGTTGGAATTCAGAATATTAAATAGATTATTTGAAATTAAATGAATAATAGTCCATTTATTGTATTAAAATATTTCTATTGCCGAGTGCATATAAGATAGTCGTATATAGATTATCGAGATAAGCATTTAATAAAAAACAAATGTTTTTTAAATGTTTTATAAACATTTTATAAATGATTAATAGATTTTAAAATAAATCTTTATAGAAATTTCACTTAAAGGATATAAAAACTTCTAATCAAAATTTTATGTCTATATTAACCAATCTTTCTGATAAAAAATCATTGATTCGTCTTTTCAACTGATGATTTTTATTGGATTGCATTTTGCAATTTTGTTATTATTATAATAATAAACAGATAATCTATATGTATAATAAACAGAAAATCTATATATTAAATCCTATCTTTGGCTTTTATAGACCTAATTTTTTATTATTTTTTTATATATTGAGGATATTATGCTAACGTACATAAATATACAAAGTATTATTTCGTACATATTATATGTGTATTGCAATGTTACAATGTAATATCTCCGTAAGCGGACTTTTTTATATTACAGCAGTTTTATAACAACATTTTGCAACGTTTCTGCAATGATGCAATCTTACAGAAAAATGTTGTTGCAATTTTATTGTGCTCTGTGTATAGGGTTTTAAAAAGAGAAACATTTTATCTTATAAAAAATATATACAGAAAGATATTTTTTCAAGAAAAGTTTTAAATGAGTATTTAAGAATTAATTTAGAACAAGTATTTAAAAAAAAATAATAGAATTATATTGTAACTCATTTTTTCATCACACATTTTATATATATATATAGAAATTCTCTATAGATACATACAATAGTTAATATATGTATATATCTGTTAATTTGATTTAAAAAATGTATAATTATTTATTAAAAATTAAGAAAGCAGATTTTGTGCAAAGAAATTGGATCTTCAAAAAAATGCCTTTTTATGTAACAAAAAGATAAAAAAATATTAAAAACCATCAATTGCGTATTTAAAACATTAATTAATTAAGCTTTTTAAAACAAGACAGAAAACAACATAGATTATGTTGCCAAATGTTAGCCATGCATGCACATTTTATATTTCATTATAAATGCTCTATAAACATCGTCAAAAACATTAATTATTTCTCGAAAAAACGCGGTTAAGTTAAATAAAAAAAACACAATAATAAAAAAAAAATTAAATTTTTCAGAATTCAGTTTGCTTTTAAAAGATTAAGATTATTGTATTTAAATAATTAATAATTAGGAATTTAAAACATTAAATTTTTTATATCACACTTAATGGTGGTCTTTATAAAATCTATATCTTGTAGTTTATATATAAATTTAAAAATAAGATAAATAAATTTTTAAAGGTAATTATTTATATGATAATTGAATAATTGAATAATTGAATATTACGGACCTCGCTGATGACATTAACTTTTACATATGTTATAGAAGTGAGGATGCTGATTAATTTTTCTCTTTGTTCTATTTAACGGTCTCTTTTTGAGATATTTAACGAAAAAGGTTTAGTGTGATCAAAACGTAATTTTCTAACACCATATACACATTTGATACACAAACTACATGAGCTGTTAATGTATTAAAAGAGGCCTTTCCCCTACATCCTCATCCCGAAAAAAAGTTTCCATTTTGTGTAATACAAAAAGACAATGCAATTTGGATTATAACCCAAATCAAATTTTAGTTGTAAATCAGAAATACTTCATATACTTTATACTTCATATATTTATCATATACTTATTTGCAAGACGAAGCGAAGTTTTTTTCTATACTTAACAATGGCTTTCGCTTCATCTTGCAAAGTACACACGTTGACACTGTGGGTCTCGCCTGCCCCCCCCCCCTCCTACGGGGGGGCTCCACTTCCGAAAATATAATCTAACTCAAACCTATTTCTGATTTACAACTAAAATTTGATTTGGGTTACATTATATAATTCAAATTGTGCATTGTGCTTTTGTATTATATAAAATGGAAACTTCTTTTTGGGATGGGATTGCAGGAAAAAAGGCGAACCTTCTTTTAATACACTAACAGCTCATGTAGTGGGTGTATTAAATGTATATGATGTCAAAAAATTACGTTTTAATCACTAAATCTCTTTTTTGTTAAATATCTCAAAAACTGTAAGAGACCGCCAAATAAAACAAAGAAAAAAATTAATCAGCAACTCGTACAACATATGTAAAGATCAAGGTCATCGGTGAAGTGTCTGTTAATCTAAATAATTATCTTTTTAAGAATACTTTTCATAATAATTCTGGTCGGATTTATTGATCCAATGATAAAATATCGCCTATAAAAATGATAGGTATCCTTGGCTAGACTTCCGTATATTACTCTGCTTCGATTTTAATAAAATTTGATACGTAGTACTCACTAAATGTAGTCAAATAATGAATGTAACGTTTAGTTTTTGAATTATTCATAATTTAGTTTATAGCTAAATAAGTAATTTTTCAGATTTCCATTTTAAAAAACAAGATTAAAATTCAATAAGATTTTGTTGAAATGTTTCATTTTATTAATATGTAACATAAGAATATAAACCAATATAAATCAATAGTATTATCAAATAAAAAAAATACAAATTTAAGATTATTTTTATTCAAAAATTTATCTATTTACATGCAATAAATCATAAGCAGGGAAGAGGCTCCGCCTCTCCTCTTGCATCTCGAGAAAAATTTTTGTTTTGTACAATACGAAAGTACGATACAATTTGGGTTATATAATGTAATCTAAATCAAATTTTAATTGAAAATCAGGATTAATTGTAAATTAGTTTGATTATATCTTATGGAAGTGAAGCCCCCCCGTAGGGAAGATAAAACCCACTATGTTTACGCACTTTAGAAGATACAATAACAAGTAAATAGAAACATAAATGTTATTAAATTTTAATCTTTTTTCGAGTGGAAATTTTAAATATTGTTTATTTAGCTATTTAACTAAAAGAACTGTCTCGAATTGAGCCATGTAGTGATCACTGATGATTTATGTATCAGTATTTATGGCGAAAATATTAATCAGATTCAATCAAGGTTCGGCCTATTGAAGGTGTTAAACATAATAAATATATCATTCGGATGGTAGCCTTATCGACTCGTTTAGATGTCATGCGTATCTTAAATATATCGTTACAACATTCTACGAGCGCCATTTTTTGCAGTAATGAGTTTGAATTGAATCCTTTGCTTCGCTATTTTTCTTTGCTACTATATAGATATAATACATTGCTCTATTAATATGTCTAGATTGTATTCTATCTTTTTCTAGAGTGTATTTTATCTTTTCTTCATGTTTTGTAAAATAGAGCTTAGATTAGTATGTATTCTTTGATCTCTTTTATAACCCCGTACAATGTAGCTACTCAGAACCTCAATATTATTATTGTTTAGATTATTTCTACACCTATTCTCATAGATATATAAGTCATATCTGTATTCGCTTATGGTCAGATTCCACAAACATTAGGACACAATTCTTTGTATATCTCGGAAACTAGACATTTTCGTATATTTACACTTTTACACTGAGAAAAATAACCGGTAAAAAATAATGAATGGATATTATCCGATTATTAACCGATCACTTTAATCGGATATCTGATTGGAAAGTTCCGAATTTTGAACTTTCTGATCAGATATCCAATTGATTGATATTTTCTGATTGGATATCTGATCGGTTTATTTTTTTCCGATTAAAGTGATCGGTTAATAATCAGATAATATCCGTTCGTTACCTTTTCACCGGTTATTTTTCTCACTGTAGCGTTTGATTACATTTAGTGAGTATTATATGCTTGTAAAATTTTATCAAAATCGGAGCAGAGTAGTATATGAAAATTTTACCGTCTTCTCTCATAAATGTCGAGTAAAAAAATTTTAAAAAAGAAGACCACAATAATTCAGATCAGCTAATTATGATCTGACCGTTAAATGCAATACTGTATTTATATTATATGCAATATGTAAGATTTTATAAATAAAATTGTCGAAAGAGCAAAATTTATAAAAAAGTGATTATTTACATTTTTTTGACTGTTTCAATAAAATTATAATATTTTTATATAAGAATTTCTATATTAACATTATAGGAAGATGAAAGAATAGCATACAAAGAAATGAAATTTTAATAATCTATAATAAATATATAAAAATAAAAAAATACATTAGATTAGTTTCGAAAAGTGAATTTTAGAACTATTCTTAAAAAATATACGCGCATTATTTTAAATTATATTTTTTTTCTAAATGAATTTATAAAATAAGCAATTGATTTTTTTACTCACCTCTCCAGCTCACTTTGATCGGACATGTGATTGTCTGATTCTTAATGAGATATGCGTTCAGTGACGTTAGACTTGGACTTTTTCGTAATGTACCCTCGTCATTTTTCCATACGTACGTAATCGCTGTCTGCTCGTAAGATACTAGAGAAAATGAAAATAAAAATTTTATTAATTTTCTCACACTTAAAAGATATTTTAATTGTTTTCTTTTTCTTTCTTGGTACTACTATCCAACTTGGTACTAATATCCAAAAGTTCTATTCTAAATGTGATACTTACTGCTCTCAATCGCGAATGAACACAATGGGTCATCAAAGGGGAAGATATTAAGGCTACCTTGGCAGGATATAATAAGATGACGCCTGTGAAACGATATAATAATTTATTTACGATAATATCTTATGTACATAAGTACAAAAGAAGTAAAAAATGTCGAATGTGCTGAATATTGATTCCAAGTTATTCATAAAATTCTGTAAAAGATTTTTTTTAAATATTTGCAATAATGCTAAATATCTATAAAAAAGATAATACATTAGAGCATTTTCATTTTGACATATATTTTTTGTAAATCAACGTTTTGAATGATTTACTTTTAAATTCGAATTTATACTTTAAATTGAACAGATTCAAGTTTTTAATTACTGTAAGATGTTTTTAGTTTTTTCTTGTTGATATATTTTTTAATAAACTCAACATCAATGACTTTTATGATACTTATATTTATTTTGTCAATGCATAACTTTTAATTTTTTTATAGAATTTTTAATTATCGTTGACTTTTTATTCCAAAGTTAAGTAAAATCTGAGAAAAAAGTATATATATATATATATATATATATATATATATATAATTGATGTTATATATATATATATATATATATAATAATTCGATGTTATATATATATATATATATATATATATAACATCGAAAATATTAATTACTAGTAAGGAAGAAGTCTAATATAGTAATTATTAATCATTTCTCAATTTTTATCACTTTTCTATTTTTTATACTTAGAAATATTTAAATAAAAACAATAATAAAATCGTACATTTTATTTTTTTATTAAAGTGAAGACAGATAATGTTTTGCTATAATATGAAAAATTGCTGCTTAGCATTTGACAGAAATGTAGCAAAAAAAAATTGCCGCCGGAAATATAAAAACTATTTTCTAAAAAAATATTATTAAAAATCCTCTTTGTTAAAAAAAAAATAAATCACATGTACATTAAATTTTAATTTCAATAAAATTTAATAATTAATATTGAATCACTAATATTTGTTTATTATTTTGTAGAAATATATTATTAGTATATGTATATCTGGAATATTTTATACTTTTAGAAAATTTAATTTTTATATAAAATATATGGAGTTATATTATATATAAGTACCGCATAAGGTAGTTGACAGTGCCATTGCGATATATCCGCAGGGCAAAGTGAACAGGAATAATGGGATCCTTGAAATCTCCATGCATTATGAAATATGTATCCGGTAACCAAATATCTTCGTAATGATGAATCGCATTCAAAAATTCATATTTGGACCTGTTGCTATAACGTAATCGTGGATCGTACCATTGTTGCTGCAGTAGAAATTCCACTTCGTATTTCTGTAAAAACAGATTGGCAATATCATAAATAATTCGAATTAATTTATGATTATACATAAGGATTATAAATGAATTATCTCATATTAGTCGTTTTCTAATTTTTTTACACACACACACACACACACACACACACACACACACACACACACAAAATATATATATATATATATATATATATACAGAGTGTCCCGCAACTACCACTCCATATTTTAAAGATAGATTCTCTGACCAATTTAAAAACGATTTTTCCTCAGCGAAAATGCCGAAGATCATTATTTTTTGCATATTCCTAATTTTTGTCATGATGTATCTTTCTAACTAAGCCTTAAATTAAAATTCTATTAAAATAAACTATACCTAAAATTAACTAAAGAATGTGATTTTATTAATATTTTATTCCCATAAGGCTTAGTTTGCGAAAAACCCTTTATTTTCAATCATTTATAACTCGAAAACTATTAGTGCCTCGACATTTTCGCTGAGGAAAAATCGTTTTTAAATTGGCCAGAGAATCTACCTTTAAAATATTGAGCGGTAGTTGCGGGACACTCTGTATATATATATATATATATATATATATATATATATATATATATAGTGTGAGTGTCTCATAAAGATTGTGTCCACATTTGTCAGTAGGTAGAATGCAGTAAACTGAACAGAAAAGTCGATTAGGTGTGCCAACGGCGAATATTACACAACAATGAAAAACTGTCAGGGAATACGACCGAACTTTTCATTGTTATATAACACTCGACGCTGGCACGCAGTCAGATGTACGCTGGTCTAGAGCGTACATCTCATAGTCTAGTTGTGCGAAACACGCGTTTATTCACAATCCTTTATAATTAATATGTCAATCATTATTGCAGAAATTGCGAAACGGTAAAGGATTTTTCTGATCAGTTTACTGTGCTTTATACGCTCATCAACATTGACAGAATCTTTATGAGACGCCTTATCTATGTGTGTGTGTGTATGTGTGTGTGTGTGTGTGTGTGTGTGTGTGTATGTGTGTATGTGTATGTGTATACATACATACAGGCTGAGCACTTAAAATATGCTGAATACCCCTTTTATTCTTAGTGATAAAAAAAATATTTAAACGGAACTTTGACTTTAAGAAATACATTCAAAGATGAGACAATTTCTATTGAAAGGGATAATTGGAGGGATAAGGCATTTTAAAGTCATCAATATTTTTGTCAAATGGAATGATATATTTTTTTATTTACTTTCATTTTATTTTTTAATAGAACATTTTAAAACGTGTATGTGATATAAAGTCAATTAAACTCAGTTACGAAAAGAAATAATTTATTTTAAAAAGGATATCACTTCCTGAATGTATTGTTTAAGACACATAGCGCTTTTGTAAATTTTAAATTGATGATTTTAAGCATTGATATATGCTCTAAAACGATTAATTACGAAAAATATTCCGATTCGAATATTTCATTTGTATTTTGTATTTATTGTAGAACATGCTCTTCTTTACACTCTTTTGTATTTTCCTTAGATGTTAGTATTTCGCTGTATATTTGCTTTAATTTGACTTACAAATAAAAGTCCAAGGATAGTTTTATTAAGTCCGGTGGTCGCCATTTATATATATTATATATAATATATACAGGGTAGACCATTTTAATCGCGATCAATAAATGCGAATATCTCAGAAACACTACATTAAATTGAAAAATGTTTCAGATATAAGTTGTATGACTTGAAGGGGGACATAAGATGGTACCATTGGTTTGAGTGGCGTTGTCAAGAGGGAAAGGTCACTTTGGATTTTTTAAATGAAACTTCCTATTTTTTATTACATATTTTTGTAGCTCATTTCGAGAGCTTTCCAAAACACTATAATAAAATATTTTTCCCTCAAGTACTTTTTAAATTATAAAGCTTGAAATCATTTAATCTAAAGCAATAAGTTAAGGAAGTGTTTGATCTCTTTGTTAACATAAATTATTTTTCTTCGTAACTATCTTTAATTAACTTTGTATCATTACATCATACATATGTCTTAAAATGTTATATTAAGAAGTAAATGAAAAAATATATTCATTCCATTTGAAAACAATATTGATGATCTTAAAATATTCTCCCAATCTTCAATCAAAATCATCTTATTTTCAAATGTATCTTTTAAAGACAAACAAGTTTCGTTTAAAACATTTTTATTATTATTAAGAATGCAAAAGTTATTCACATGATCTATTTTAAGTGTCCCACCCTACATATATTATATTTGATGTCCCTATATATATTATATTTGATGAAACAAATCATTTTTTTTACATAAAACTTTTTTAAGTATTATTTGTAGCTACTCTTAATACTTAAAATATGTCACGTTTATTATTTTTTTATTAAACTAGAACACAAGAAAACGTAATTATATTACCAGACTGGATTCGTCTGGAGAAGCTAAGCTTAACAACAATACGCTCACGTTCACAGTCAATGTTCCTGAAACAGTAAACAAATACGATTTTAATTGTCACATTTCATATCATCTAATCAGTAATATAAATTAATATATATTTCTTTAAAATAATATATATTTTTTATGCTTGAACGTTATATTTTATATATAATGAAGATATATATATAAAAAATGAAGATCTTCAATATATAAAAGATATAATAGTAAAAAGAAAAGATATATCAGGATAGCAAAGATTCTCTTTAACAAATTGCTCTGTCAGATATAAATATTATATATATTTAGAAAAATTCTCTTTTCTTTATCTTACAAAAAAAATAATGTAAAATAATTTATATTTCATAATTTGTATCAAACAATTAATATTATATATATATATATAATATTAATTGTTTGATACAAATTATGAAATATGAATTATTTTACATTACTTTTTCTATAAGAAAAGAGAATTATTCTATATATATATATATATATATAGAGATCGATTGGCTTAAAATTTTGTCATTGCATGAAATTGCTCGAAGAAATTTTTATACAATTTTGAATATGTGAAATATAACAAAACTATTATATTAGTTTTTAAGTTATATTAGATTTTAAGTTTGTTTATATTATATACATATATACAGGGTGTACTGGAAGTAGAAGCGAGTAGGAGATGATTTGATATGAAAAAATAAGTATAAATGTAGAATAACATTTTTTCATATTCGTTTTTGAGAAAATCGACTTTAAATATTTGTCAGATATATGGATGAAATATATATATATATATATTTCATCCATATATATATATATATATATATATACATACATACACACACACACACACACACACACACACAGTCTGGCTATAAAGTTTTAGAATTAATTTATTTTATAATTATAAAACGTGCCTAAACAGCGCTACCTATCTTTCATTACCTTAAATCTCTTCCATTAATCTTTAATTACGCCTCTGTTAAGTTTTATTCATATTGGTTCAGTGCAGTTTATTTTCCTGTTTTGTGTGACATGTTTGTTTTATTTTGTTATGAAAGTGTTATCGAGCAACGTAGTTTTGTGCAACCAAGTTTTGTGTAAAATTGGATAAAATTATACAAAATATTGATTAAAATACAATAAAAACAAATGAAATGATAAAAAAATGTAGAATGGATTGAAAAAAAATCGCTAAGAGCGGAGATATTCTGATTTTAAAAGTCAAGAAACAATATTCATTATTTTCTTTAATGTGGAAGGCATGATTAGCAAAGAATTTATCCTACGAGGGACAACAATTAATTGAATTTTACAAAACCGTCATTGAAAAGTTGCTACAAGAATCTGTCGCGTGTGACTTGAAATAAAAAGAAATGATGATTGGTTTCTGCTCCATTACAGCGCTCTAGTATATAACGCTGCAATCACTTTTTAGCATTTAAAAACGTGACGTATTTTATTATCTCCTCCTATTCTCCCAATTCGATTATTTTCTTTCTCCCAAACTTAAATTAAAGTAAAAAAAGAAGCCGATTTGAAGCAGACTCAAAACAACGTTACAAGACAATTAAACCAAATTCAATTTCGGATTTTCAGAACACTTTATAGAAGCTGGAGGAGCGCACCAAGCTCTGTGTGGAATTAGAAGAAATATATATTGAAAAATAAAAATGATAATATTTAAGATATAACGACTACATTTTTTTATAGAAATAATTTCTAAAACTTTATAGCCAGACCGTGTATACAATATTCTACTTATTCAGGTTGTCGTCGATTAGAATATTAGATTCAATAGTAATTACTGCGGTCAAAAGCATTATTATTACAAGTACTGAGTGCAAGAATCTATATCCGTATATATCCTTATTGCGATATATATCCATATTGAAAAAATGACAAAAACTGAAACTTATCATGGAGTTATTATTAGCATAAATAATCTATATTAAGTCGATACAAAAAAATTTTGCTGTCGACAATGTTTGTGAAGACAAAGATGTGAGAACAAACACATACGAGTATAGTAAGATGAGACCAGATATAGCATGTATATATGATAAATATTTAAAGTCGGTTTTTTTTTTAAACAAAACCGTATACGACTTTATTTACATTTTGGACTTGTTTTTTTTATATAAAATCACTTCCTTTTCTCGCTTATACCATCAATTTCGGAACACCTTCCATATACATATATATACAGAGTGGACAAAATAAAACGTTACAAGCTGTTATCTCTAAAAGTACGCTTTAGTTAGTAAAAAATGTTTTAAATAAAAATGTTTGGTTCTGAGTAGGAGAAAATATTAATTAGACCTTGAGTTGGTAGTTATCAAGATTATATGAAGGTCAACTTAGTTTTTTAAGCGGTACCATCTTAATTTGTCTATATGAATCGATTCCTCACAATATTCCACGTAAAAAATTATAAAGATAAGATGGTCAAAACTTGAATAGTTTACGAAATATTTTATACTTTAATACCCGATTTCACTAACCGTGTTTAATTTTAATCTTATTGTTAGTTTAACTCACTTTTTGTCTCTTTCTGGAAGGAAGAGTTAGAAGGAAGAATTAGAAGGAGATAAAGAGTTAAACTAAGATTAAAGTTAAACGCAGTTGGTCAAATTGGGCATAAGTTAACAAAATTTAACATAATCATAAAAGATGTCGTAAAATATGTCAAAATATTTATTTTTCGATTACTTTATTGCAATACTTTTATGCACAGATTAATGAGAAGAATCAATTCATGTAAAAAATACACGTAATTGTTTTTAAAAATATGTAGCTTAAAATATGCGTAGAAAAAAAGTGTAGCTGCTCGTAAATTCATATCTTTTGACTAGGTCTAACTAATATATTCCCATCTTTTTCTCCTTCTAATATATATATATATATCGATATAAACTGACTATTTAGGAATATGCTGAAAGCTTTTTTCGAGCCATGCTGTGCACATGCTGCTATTTACTGGGGAAAAAGCTTGAAATCGTGGTTAGGACTCGGATTGGTTTTATTCCAAAATGATTATTATTAATTACACATCTATTCCATTAGGATATATGAAGATTTTTTTTATTTAAAGCGCATTTGATTAAGAAGATATTGCAACGAGTACTCCAGTTTGCACAGTATTCCAGATAACCAAACGTGATTAATCATATTGAGCAAACTGATGCACTGCATGTGTTGTTATGTTTTTTATATATTTGCTAACATCAAAAGATAATGCTACAAGAACATGAATGCTTATACAAGCAATCGATTAACGATATTTCAAGAGCAAACGATCAGCGATACGGCAGTTATGTCAGCAACATGATAATTGACAGTTTGTTGTTTTGTCTAGAGTAACATGAAAATAACGTGGCGGTAATAACACAAGTATAATGATTTTCATTCGTTATTGCGTATATTTCCTCAAACAAATTTTTTATTATCACAGTTTATTGTCAACAAATTATTAAAAATGTGAAATTTTTATATGTTTACGATAAGGAGACAGCACATATAATTCTTCAGATTTAATTTATATGTTCATTCGCTTACCGTTATGCGACGCATTATGCGCTATTCCATATTTAAGTTTTTTTTTTTTTTTATGAAAATATAGAAAGCCTGTAAAACACATTTAGTAACATTAAGAATGTAATATATTTTTTTATCATTTCAATTTTTGGTTTCAACACAAGGAATTCTAGATCTTGAACTAATTATTCGAAAATGAACAGAAATAAAATTTATAAATAAAATCTTGAATTTTATAAATTGAGTTGTTTTAATTTCATTAATTAGTTATTATTTGTTTAATAATCCAACTAAAAATAGATTTATCAAAAAAATATCATGGAATAACATTAAAATATATTTTTAGTATTAGTATTAAATATATTTTTAGTATTAAATAGTATTTTTCGTAACATATAAAAATTATTAATGTGCTGTTAATCAATGAATGATAAATCAATGAATGACAACATCGTCACAAGTTGTTGCTGAATTACTGTTGTAAATATCTACATGCGGGTAACAAATGTTAATATGTTGTCATCAATTTTGCTTTCTTAAAATTAAAGTTCATGTGAGTTCAATTCAACAAATAAAATGCCGTCTCACTTTGTACCTAGTTTTTCAATATTAGCTGCTGTAATAATTGTTGGCAATGTGACAGCGATCTCACAAATAATTGGCTATCTAGGTCATATTGCAATGAAATGTTCAACAATACCTGATGATTAATTATTGTGCTATCATCTATAGAATACTTACGTTATATTAAAACCAAATGTAAATAAGTCTAATAAAACGATTGTGGTCCACAATAATTAATCTTAAATTTTTCCTTGTGTAAGTAATACAGCTAACAGTATTTTCAACATAACTCCTGAAATAAACATTTCCGCACTTATGTCCATGTAACATTTTTTCATTCTTCAGGCATGAGAAATATCTCTTTAAATTTTTGATATACCTTTTTAGAACATCCTGTATATATATATATATATATATATATATATATATATATAAAGGATATTATTAATTATCTTACAAACTTAAGTCTCTATGTCGCATCAAGGTTGTAGAAGTTTCATTATTTTTGTTTTATTAAAATTTTGTTTCATTAAATTTTTTATTTTTAAGTTTTTCATATTAATATATTAAACATTTCATATATATTAAACTATTGTATCGTAACTTTTAAATATAATAAACTTTAAAATATAATAAACTTATAAGCATTCTAATAATTGCTTAGAATTCGAAGGTTCTTCTTCCTCATCGTCATCTGTCTAACAGGACAAATCATGAGTAGCATTGTCTATACTATTTTTAAAATCTCGTAAGTTTGATGTGAATAATATTATAATTGTATTTGGAATAAAGTCCAGATATCACAGAAATAACACTTGGTATATGCATTTAAAAATAAAAAATCTGAAAAAAAAAAAAAAAATAAAACTTCTACAATTTCTACAATTTTGATCATAACTTTGATACGGTGTAGAAGCTTAAGTCTGTAGGTACAATTAATATATATATATATTCATACATAGTCACTCGTATGTCAAGAATAATAAAAAATTAATTTTTTGTTATAAATTGTATTTATCTTTACTTTGAAGATGATACATGCTATAATTTGAAATGATGTTAATATCATGCCAGAGCAGTATAATGAATGAAAATATTTTATTAATTATGAAAAAAGCTTAGGTATTATAGTATACCTAGATTAATCATTAATTTTAGCCTTATAGACGAATCTTTTTCTTATCATCTTTTTTTCTCATGGTTATTTTTAATATTCTCAATGATCATACAATACAAAAAATTGTTTTTTAAAAAAGGGGCTAAAAAATATATTAAGTGACTTTGCTCTTTGTTTACTGTGAGAAAAAAACAATGAAATTGAATTAGAAAGATATGAAATATATAAACTTGTTAAAATTTATATGGATATAGAGATATTTTAACATTCAAGTACTAATTTTTGTAAAGAAAAAAGTAAAGCAATCATAAAGTTTTCATTAATCTATATAATTTTATTAATATAAAATTACTGTACCACAGAAATATTTTTTTTTGAAAGACTGTGTACATAACTTTTTCATATTTTATCATATTATAATTTCAAGTCTGATATTTATATTAGACATGGGACGGCTACATTAATCACATAATATACACATATATATATATATATATATATGTATATATATATATATATATAATTTAAAGAAAAACCGATGTATGTTGCTAATGTCTGAATACATTTTTTATAAAAACATATTGTATGAAATGATGAAATGAACATTAATAGGTCGATGTGTTGAACAAGAAAGTCAAGTTGGCTTGACTAGAATGTAAATTCTACAATTGGTGAGCAACTCTCAAGCCGTACCGTAATACGATCGATTATAATTTATTATGTTTATGATTGATGGAAATGGTATATTTTGTCACAAGATATATTACTTTGGATACAATGAATCCCGGTTTTTGATATCAAGCTTTTTTACAAAAATATTAATTTTCATGAAGAATTAAAGTCATTTGAAATGCAATGACTACATATTTGAGAAACTTGTCAATCGCATATTATTGGAATAATTTACTATCGTTTTATACATTGAGATAATTATTCTCATTATTTAATTTATACTGTGAAATAATTCTAGAACTTCTGTATATATATATATGTAATCACAATATTAAATATTTTATGTATTAAATTTTAATAATTATTATATACTTTAATAATTAGTTTGCAAATAAAAGAACAGAGAATTATCATTACTTTTTCGAATCTATAAATAGCATGATTTCCACGCAAACAGATACAATTAAATTCTTTCAATAATTAACATTGACAATTATAAAATATAATGACTTTTATTTTAAATCAGATCATATAATTTGTATAAATTTTTATATTTATATTAAAAGTAAATTTGAACGTAAATTATTATATCACTAGAATGTTAAATTGTATGAAGTTAAAAATGCAAGATGCAGATTGATTATATTGAAAAATTTATTAAACGATGAAATTTAGAAAATATTCTTTTTTTTATTTACAGAAAAATTTAAAGAAAAAAGGTTTTATAATGCCATTAAAATAAATTTTTTGTAATAAAATATTAATATTGAAATTTATTATTAAAATACATTTCATATCAATATCTCTGAGTATAATATCAATATTTCGTAGCAATATCTATAGCAAAGTAATTAGTTTATTGTTGTATGTTAATGTAAAAAAAATATTTAACGAAATAGTTTCATATGTATGTATTTTAACTTGCCTTTTTGCATAACATTATAAATAATAGAAATTACGTTTGTTACTTTTTGAGCAATGATAACGAATTGCTTTCATGAAGTATTTTTCTCAATCTTAATTATAATATATATGTAGTTACATAAATTTCTGTTTTATTAAGGATAAGAATAAACTAATGGACTTTCTCATTAATCGAAAAGTCTAGGAAAATATTAAATGTCCACGACATTAAATAATAAATTCATAATTACATCATCATTTGCTCGTAATTTTTTTGATGACTAAATATATGTACAAAGTTATTTTCAGAAGATAGAGATAAATTAAAAATATTAACAAATCCAAAAAATCTATTACAATGTGGTTCTATAAATAGATTTGCAAAGCAAGCTTCATCTTACATCACGTTTTCAGTGCAAAACGAGATCTGTAATTATACATATAATTCAACATATTTCTAATTTTTCACACGAGATCCATCCTCTTTTGTATTTTTTATATAGGAACAAAGAAAGTATTTCATTCGAATATATTTTTCATGTAAGAAAAGTTATGCGAATAAAATGTGTCAACAATATTGAAGCATGAAATCAGGAGGCATGTAATGAATGAAGAACGATTTATGATATTTATAGGTGAAGGAGAAGGTCCGCTGCCACAACTAAACATACACATCACAAGTCACAGTCCCACAGACACGAGCTCATAGTATCAATCATGTACATATCTCTTCCTTTAAAAACCAAATATTTTATAATTAAACATTGAATTACATCATTATTCTTTGATCGTTTAATGATTGTATTGCTGTTAATGTTTTATATTATTTATCTCTTTGTGTGCATGTATATGAGTGTACAAATACAAAATTGCTAATGTACTAAAAGTATGTGTACTAAAAGTAAAATTTAAGTCAATAATATATTTATTAGTATGATTAATGCATTAAAAAATAGTTAAACATATGTCGATGACATTTTTATGTGATTTTTCTCTATTTGACTTAATAACGACTATTACTACAAAAATTTGATGAAATCTTTAAATTGAGTAAGTTTTTTTATTATTAATAACCTTTTAAATTATTTATTTAGAATTTTTAATTAAATATACAGTATATCCAAGAGCATCCTTGATAACGCTCGTGAGAAGATAGTAGTAAACTGAAGAGAAAAGTCCTGTATCACTTTGCAAATTTTCGCAATAATTATTGAAATTGAAATATTTATTGAATTAAAATATTTGAATAGTTTGGCTGTGCATATTCCAATTCTTATCTTTTCGATGCTGCACTTGCCACTGGCATGTCTACAGTGTACATACATCTTATGGTTTACCCGCACGAAACTATGCTCTCTTCGCCAATCCTTTTTAATTAATGTTTCGATAATTATTGTGAAAATTGGAAAATGGTGAAAAATTTTTCTATTTAATTTATTGCGCTCTATTTCTTTATGAACGTTGTTAAGGATGCTTTATATGTCAAAATAATATTCTAGAAAAAATAGTAAGACAAATCGCAAAAAATTAGCTTTCCAATTTTTAAAAATTAATAAATTTTAATATATTAGACAAATGTATAAAAATTTATGAAAGACCTATAATTGAATTAAACTTAACATCCAAATTTAACAAAAAAACTGTAAGAATATATTTATATAACATCTCCCAATCTCTAAAAAAATCACAATGTATAATTTATTAATACAATTAAATAAATTTTGATGATACATGGTGTTAAACATTGAAGCTAACAATCATGAAGGCATAGAACACAGTAAACTAAATAGAAAAGCCTTTATCATTTTGCAATTTTTACAATAATTATTGACATATTCATTAAAAGGATTGGCAAATAAACACGCATTTTGTGTACCTAGATTGTAGGATGTATGCTCTAGATATGTTAGCGGTGAGAGATAGTATCACATAGAAATGAAAAGTGGCCGTGCGTTCTTCGAGTCTTGTTTTTTCGTTTTTTTATATATATATATTATCTGACTTATAAATTCTTGAGCGAAAGATCAATATAGATACACATGCGCTCATTCAGTACTCAACCAATTGTATATTGATTGTTATCTCGAGCAACTGTTATATATATATATATAATATTATGTAATATATCAATTATTTATCAATAATCAAGTCTACAATTACTTATACATCTCTTTCACAATAATTTCCTTCTTAATTAACAACGATTATTGCCTAATTATTTTATTTCTTGTTAATAAACGTCTTTCACATATAGAATCTAATTATTATATTATATTAAAATGTATTATAAAGAGTTTTCAATACTAAATTAATATATAGATATAGTAGTTACATAGAAATTTGTATTAAAGTATAAAATATAATTGTTTTCTCCTTTAAATTTTAGGTCTTAAAAGTTTAGTCTGTACAAACTTTATGGAAAATGGATCTCTGTCGAATCGTTGAAAATATAGTATAATGTAGTTTGTGACATTCTGATGAAAAGTGGCTATGTACAAAATCTAAAAATAAATAATTTTCAAGTTATAAAGTGTCAAACATCGAAAAAATGCTCATTAGCTTATGATAGCTTAATGTTATAGTAATGTGTGCCTGTATGTGTGTGTGTGTGTGTGTGTGTGTGTGTGTGTGTGTGTGTGTGTTGTGTGTTTGTGTGTATATGTGTGTATAGAGATATGTAAAATTCCGTTTTAATCGATTGAATTCTAAGAATGTTTAAATTCTTTAGAAACGTATGTAAGCTATTAATTAACATTAATCAAGCAATTATCATCGGAATCAGCGTTACTCGATAAATACTATTAAGAAAGTTACGCAATCTGATTTTACATATTATTAGGTCCTAAAAAGAATTGATTGATTTGCATTTTCGAATATATTTAATATGTTTATTTTTATAGTGTCTGCATATATACGAATGTGTCTATTCATAGTATTTTGATGCAAGTTGTCCAGTTTTGAAAATTTTCAGATGTAGTCACACATATACACACACACACACACACACACACACACACACACACACACACACACAGAAAGACACATTACCACGACTATCATGACCATACACATTAAAACTACTATGAGTCGAGAAGGCCATTTTTTCGATGTTTGATGCTCTATGCCACATAATATCTATATTCAAAACATTCAGACATTCAGACATTTAGAGGACATCCTGAAGAAGATGTCCAATCGTTCAAAGATGTTTTTGGGATGTTGTCTGGACGTCTTTTATGCATGCTATGTGGGATAACTCGGAAATTATTTATTTTTGAACTTCGTGCTCATGAACACTTTTCATCAGAATATCATAAACTATGTTATATTACGTTATACATTTTACGAAACTTTAATTATATACTATTATATGCATAATTACATATTGTTATATGCATAAAGCAATTATTATTATTATTATTTATTATATTCGTAGATAGAAAAATATACATTAATGCATTAAAACTTTTTTCTTAAAAAATGATTTCTTTCTTATGAATTTTCTCCGAACCTAACTATATATAAATTTTTATTTAAAGATTTAATAATATATATATGTCATAATATTATGCCGAAAATTGAGTTAGTACTGAATAAGCTGCGTAGATTAATTTAAGTTGATCGAAAGATCAAATGGTAAGGGTGAATTATCTTCAATGTAAATGACATTAGGTAGTAACAAGAAATAAAATTTAAAGGACGGACCGCGAAGGTGAGTGCGAAGGTATTGGTGCGACGAATAGTGGTTATTGTTCTGGTTCTTGTTCTGGTTCTCGAGGTTGTTAGAGAAGATCGACGACTGGTTTGTCAAGCCGGTAGTGTCACCAGGCCATCTCATTCCGCAGCAGAAATCAGCATCTGTAACACCCAATAGCTCTGCGCACGTCTTATTCTCATTTTGTGCATTCTTCGTCTATTCCATTTAAAATTAGATTCTTCGGCTATTCCATTTAAATTGTATGGTTTCAAGAAAGTTCCTTAGGATAATCAAGATTTGTCTTCTCTATTTTCACTTACGGCTGGATATTGATCTATACAGCTTATATTTTTGATAAGTAGAGTTCAGTGTAGAAGAGAATTACAGCTTATTTCAAGTTAGATATATTGTTCTAGTCCATTTCTTCCATCATGTACTCTTAATTAATACGTTATTGTGATACATTTGATAGGTACTAGGTATGATCATGCGATACCGTTTATGGAGAAGTGTTCCTAAAAGAGTAATGAGAATTGTGTAAGTTTTTAAGTGTATGTTTCTATGACACCAAACAACCCTTGCCCACGTCCCATCCTTTTTCCAAGTCTAACTTTTTATGAATTTTTTAGAAAATTATTGGTGTTTTATTATTCTTCTTAAATCATTGTCCATGTATTCATTATACATATATATGGAATTTTTAATATTTATAAATTATATACAGATACGTGTCAATAGAACTTTGCAAATCGAGGACGTTCCACACAAGAATCAATAATCTGTGTCATCATGCGATGTATATGTATGTCGTTCCACTGATGAAATTTAAATAATATAATCTTCGTAGTTGAAGTGCATTTCCTTTCTTGGATATATCCTCAAGTGACTATTCCGTTCATGCATTTGTAATTCGACGTTTCTTTCATCGCACACATTAAATCTTGATTTAATATATTCATATGATTTTTCTCTTTCATCGTAAATTAATATTTAATCTATTTATATGATGCACAGCTAATAAAAACTAGAGAGTTCTTCATATTGTTGCAGTAATTGTAAATCCGTAATGTTTTTATAATTTTAGTTTACTGTATATGTGTAATGTTTGTAAAATTATAGTTTATTTTTCACAAGAATAAAAATAGAGCAAGATAACTTAAACAAAATTATTGAAACAGTTTTTTTATATACATCAATGCATTTGAACATAAATTATATGTATGTTGTTCTATATGTGAGTATTTAAAATTACTTTTCCGTTAACTTGTTTAAGTGTCGAAATTACAAGCTTAATTATAGATATATTACTGAAATCTTTCTTCATGTATTGTAACGTATAATAGCACTAGATACACGTGCTTTAACAGATGTTTTTTAACAGATGTTAATAATTAGCTGGTAATTGTTACCGCATAATTATTATTGTTAGTCATATCTACGATAAATAAGTCATGAAATCATTAATAATTTGGATTTTCTAATTCTGGAGCTATATTCTCGTTTATGGCACTTCCGAATCAAACCGTGAAGCTATTCACTTATATAAGCCACTTATATAGGCCACGCATATCAAAGAATGCGTTATTTTTCTGGATTAGTCAAATTGATACACCGTGCAACAATAAAATTTATATTAGGTGACAGATGAAAAGCGGAAAAGTCTCAAAAAAAAGAATTTGTTTGATATAATTCCTATAATATACCGGAAACTAAAAAATTCTAATCTCTAATATGTTTTTTTATTTTTTTAGAGTCTATAAAAAACTACAAAATAAAAAATATCGAATAAAATATATTATAAATTTATTAATTAATAAAATTTATTATTACAATTAATACTTTTATCTTTTAAAAAAATCAATAAACAAAGCTGGCATTGAATTAAATTTTCTGTAAAAGTAAATAAAATTTTTAAAAATGACAAAAAAAACATTCAATATCTGAAAATTACATATATAAATACACTTTTATTGCATCCAGGTTCTAATTAGTTCTCTTTTTCTTATGTTTTGAAATACACTTTTTCTGAGAATATAAAATGAGGAAAAAAGCCATTGATTTGCTCGCTCGAACACATCTCTCGTTTAAATCGCGTCTTGCTTTCTCGATCACATATGTCTTATTTTCTCTGTTCTATATATTTGTATATATTTTTGTGTTATATTATTTTTTTATATTTTCAAGAACAAATTGTGATTTACAGAGAGTACCCTTACGATGAAGGGTGAGCAGTGAGCTGTGGTTGTGTGGTGCTGTGTGGTGGTAGCGGTGCCGATGATGTTGAGGTGCTCTGGATAGTCGAGGGTCTTTGGATACGGGATAGGTTGTAGTCGCCTTGGGCAGTGGGATGAGGGCCTCAGTGTACCTTGGACCGGAGGCAGAAGCCGCTTGTCATAACGTGTCGCCAGCAACAAGTTGTCCAGAATTTCCTTGTCCGATTTGCCCTCTTCGAAACTGTAACACAACGCACTATAGATGCATCCAAAAGAAACATGGCGATCTCATGGTGCGTAATTTTCCCGCGAACTTCCATCGAAGGTAGCCTTCCCTATCTCAATATCTCGAAGATTGTTTTGTTTAATCATGATGAGTAACAAAAAATATTGCAGTATATAATAATTTCATAAAAATAATAAAGTTCGAATTTTCTGATAAAAATTCGTCGAATTTTTTAATAAAGAAGGAGCGGCATAAAATTAAAAGCTTCTTATTCAATCTTCAAAATGAGATTGTTTCATTAAAATATCATTTAAATAAAAACATATTACATTCGTTTAAGTTGTATATGTATAATGTACATAATATAAAACTCTCTACCGATTTACTAGAAACAGACGCAGCTGTCTAAAGCACTAAACTGCACCTAATTTTACTGTGTTACATTGTAATATACTACCAGAAAACTTGTGAACTCACCACTGGTCTACTATGCTAATACATTCGATGCAATAATACGATCGAAACATTCGTAATACTGATACTCAATTTCTTTCATCACCAATTATTGATCGCGTAATGATATAAAAGACGGATCATTCTATATTTCCATAAAATCCTAGATTCTACATGCAGAAAAATCGTCGTAATTCTCATCTCGCTCTCTTCGATTAAGATTCCGACGAATAACAGAACGAATTTATCAAGTAGTCACAGACATTTATGTATAAGAGCTTTAAAGTAGAAAGAAAGAAGTATGTTTGTCAATTGTACATATATTGTGCCACTACAGTAGTTGTGTATATTGCGCACTGATTGCGATATCAGAATTGGAAATCACAATTAAAGAGAATACAAGTAAATATTACAGTAAATTAAGTAAAGCAATTTTGTCGACATAAGAATTGTAAATAATACTCAATTATTCCCTTTTTAAGTTTGTTGTGTATGTAGAAATAAGATTTTTATGAAATTCTATTTGTGTTAATTTTGTAAAGTTTTATTTATTATTCATAGTTTATCCTTGTAATAATTTAAATCATTGACAAAACAGAAAATTTTTTATAAAACAAAATTAATTTAAATGTACGTCATTTATTGCCAATAATACAATCTTCTTTCCTCTTTAAAGAATTGAATATTCTATGACAATACAATCTCAGCTTCTCATTATTTTCACCGCTCTTCTAATATTATCATTATTTTTCTTTTTTTTAGATTGTAAAAGTAAATTGCCAAGTAAAATGATTGAGAAGCTAAGAAATAACATATAGAAATTTTATAATTTATAAATATAAAATTTCTATCTATCATTTTAAAAATCATTTATAAATATTTTATAAATATATTTTAATGCAATACGTACATGTCTTCAGCATGCGCAAGAGTGACGAGAGTAAAAGCAAGCGTGAGGATACAGAGGGAAGTGAAGATGAGGGAGCTCGCAAGGGAAGTAAGAGACAGCGAAAGGATGGACGAGAGGCGGCTGCCACCCGCACACCGCCCTAGCGCCACCCAACCCATTCTATGTCATCTGAAATAAAGAAAATAGTATTTTTTATTAATGTTAAAAAATGTCTTAATTCTTATTGTAAATTATGGTTTCTCTCATTTTGCAAGAATAAAGTTTTCTCAAGAGACTTATTGATAAGAAATAAATTGATTGTAATTTGTTGTGATCTTATACTATTCACTTAAAAAATATCGTTCAAAATATAGAAATAGATCGTAATGATTAAGATTACAATACTTATACAATAAATATGTACAATAATTTTATTAATAATTTTATTAATAATTTTATTATATATATATATATATATATATATATATATATGTATGTAATGTAAATATGTACAATAATTGTGTAAATATGTACAATAATTTAATAATTTTATTATATATATTATATAATAGTATACAAATTATTAAGTATGCATTGGTTGATAAAATTTAATTTTCAGTTTTTAATAATATAATAGACGTTTTAATATTAAGTTTTTATTTTCAAAGAAATTGTAATAAAATAAGAATATGCGTTTTTAGCTAAATATTTATGTGGAGAATAAGGAATAAGAATGACAAATGATTTATTCATTTTGTAACGAATTTTAGAATAAAGAATTAAATATTTTCTTATGGTTTCATAATTATAAAAGATACTTCTGTAAGTATAATTTTGTCTAATTAAAGATTCATTTAACTAACGATAGAAATAACGATAGAAAACAAATGTTTAAATATACTTCTTTATGCGCATGATAATATACGCTAGTATAATCGCTTCATATTTTAATTTATATCAACTTTTTCTTTAATGATATATTGATGTAAAACTATATTATAATTTAATATCGTTATGAGAATACTTTTTCTAACTTTCATATTTTTTTCTCAATGTAAATTTATATTTAAAAAGTTGTTCACGAGTATAGTCATCTTTAATTAAATCGATTTTATATTATAAAGATTTTACACATAACATCAAATCTCGCTCTGTACACTTAAAAATGTTACACCGTTTCTCAAACTGAGAGGAAGAGATATATTATATAACAAGAAATTATATTTTAAATGATTCTGGAGCAACGTGTTTAAGCCTAAGACATTATTCGGCCAAAATCTCCGAAAAAAGAATCAATTATTTTTTTTTTACATCAATTGATTTCTCCCATTATTTTGAGCATAAAACTATTGAAATAATATCATCAAAAGCGGAATATTTTACGAGATATTTTATAATTTACAAAATTAAGAAATTATTTTAAGTTCATAACTTGGAAAAGTACTTAATAAAAAATATTTTAAAAAGTTCTCATGGAAAGCTATAAAAATAAAAATAGCTATATAATAAAAATGGGGTATCTATTTAAAAATTTCAAGGTGTGACTTTGACAACGTTATTCAATATCATATTAATATTATTATGTAATGCGCTACTTGAAATTCTATAACTTTTATATAAGAATATTTTTTTCGCAAACTTCTTAATATTTTTCGAAATATTAAGAAGTCCTGATTTTTTTTGAAAACTCTGTATATATATAGCTTATGATTATATTTAATTTAATAGCTTGAAAAACGATGCTGGTTAAATAATTCTTATTTAATAATTTTTTTTGTTAAGCATTGTAGAGAAAAATGATTGAGGATTGTTTTGATTTATTTCTCATTTTAAAATAGCGCTAATTTTGTGGATGCAAATTATAATCTATTACAAATTACATCCTATATATACAGGATGCCCTATTAATTGCCTATTCCGAATATCTCAATGACATATTTTCCTTGAAAATAATTCAGATAAAAGTTATACGATTTGGAAAGGAAAGAAGATAGGAATATTAGTTTAATTTTGGATGTTGATGCTAAGGCTATGTGCAAGTCAGCTTCAGTTTTCGAAATATTTGGCTGAGACATTTAAAATAGGACACCCTGTATATACACATATATTCTCAGTGTCCTTGTTGTTTGAATTTTAGATTTATTATTTTGATTAAACAATTTTAAAATGAAAAAATGTTATATAAAAAATGTTTACATAAGATAGATGTTTACATAAGGTAAATAAAACATCTTTGTTTTTCTATATTTAACAAATTTCTATCACTATGCCACACCAATCAAAAGTGTTACAGTGACACATTAACGTCACTGTGTAATAGAAAGGAAAAGAGAACATCGCGAACAGTGATAGTGAGCAAGGCAGTCAAACCAATAAAAGCTAGTATAAACGCTACCAACAGCATATAGCTGATGCCGTCCGATCAATACGGAACATTGCGGTACCAGACGCTATAGATATGTCACGTGGCTCAACCCGTTTCATTCTAAGAGTGCGCGCGCGATTTTCATGCACGCTCTCCTCGCGCTTTGTGACCTCACAAATTTCAGCCCACTCCCACAATTCTATCTTCATCTATATATTGTGTGCATAACCGGCACCTTGTTGGAACTCTCTAATAAATCTTTTACATAATGCTACTTTACATGTCAAAGTATTAGTATACTTAATTCTCCCCTCCCCCCTCCCTTCCCGTGCAATATTAATCTTTTCAAGTAGAAAGTATCTTGACTAACATAAAACTTTGAAATGTTTACAATGTTTATAAAATATTTGAAAATTATTAATGCCGAAATATTTATATTTTAAATATTATAGTTATACGTAACGATAATTTGATAATTATACGTTTCTTTAATATTATTTTGTAATATACAATTAATTAATGCAAAAATAATTAATTGTATTGATAATGAAAAAAAAAAATTTCGTGGGACAGTTTAATCGATTTTACAAGTAGTTTTATTATTCCAGTTCATCATTTGTGGCAGTAAAGAAATTTGATTGTATAACAAACATTTGCTAAATCAGTGGGTTTATTAACAATAAAGTAAAGAACGAACTTAATTATCCACATTGAATCTAATGGTCGTGAGAGGATGTGTGAAAATGAAAGAAAGACTTTGTCTATATTTACTTAAATCCTGACACATGAATTATCGGTAAAATGATAAAGCGCGAAGAATGATTACGTAAAACAGAAAAATAAAAGATAAGAAATAGATGAAAAACAAGATTGCGTACGGATATTGCGATATAATTTTACGAAGAAACAAAAATTGTCGAACTATGAATTGAATAAATGAGGAAATTACTAATTGTAAAAATAAAAAGAAATATTCGCAAAAGTACATTAATTATTTAAACTACAAGTTTTATAATTATTAGTTATATAGTTATTTGCTCTCATTTGTTTCAGTAACATTGTTCGACAATTATATATTGAATAAAAACGTAAAATTTTTTAAATAGAAGAATAAAAGGCAATAAGAGCAATAAATAAAATGTAATAATTAAAAGGTTGATAAATTTAAATTAAAAGCAACATTAATCAAAGTACAAATGCAAATGTTTCGATCCAATATAAGACTTGTTAACTACTTGTTAAAGTCTTTGCACATAACAAATTTTTATTAATCGTTTGTAATTGTAAATTCGTAATCGTAATCGTAAGAAAATTGATAAATCATAGTCGATTATTCTTTCTACAGTAGAAGAATATTCAACTAGTCAATGTTCTTATAGACTTACGGTTACGATTAGAAATTTGTTATGTGCAAAGGTTTTTAATTTTCACATATTTTAACTTATATTTCCGATAATTTGTTATGTAATTTTTATTTAATTTATTTTTATTGTTTAACTGCTATATACTATATATCGAGTAAATTTTCCGCCATGGGATCTGCTTCTCTTTTATTTAACTTGCGCGCGATTGGCAAATTAAGGAACATGTACACAATTGCACATCGAATTATATCCGTTAACATTTGATTATATAATTATTCCTCTGTGATCAACCAAACTTAAAAGTGAGATTTGATGAGTAATAGGCAATGATATAAACAGTGTGATTTCGATTTTTATATGCATTTTCGTTTTGATTCATAATGATAGATTTATTAGGATTTTATATTTTAATTGCGATTCGTTATATGCGTTTTTGTTTTTGATTAAAGTAATACCTTAAGTAAGATTATATATTTAATGTTATTAATGTGCTGAAAGAAGGCTCAAAGAATTAAAATATTTGTATTATCGTTGCTTTTAATAAATTGATATGCAATTTACATATAGATTCTCTTATTGTCTTTTAGTCTTATATTCTAATTATCAGAATTTGTTTGTATTTTTAATATTCTAATTATTAGAATTTTTTTTATCGTATTCTAATTATCGGAATTTTTTTGTAATCTTAATATTTCTGATCTTAATTTTCTTATCAAAAAAAGAAAATTCTAACCTGTTTTAAGGAAATTCTTATTAAATCATTTTTAAAGAGTTTTTCTTAATTTTCTCTTTTTTGAGAAAACAAGTAAAATAAGAAAATCATTATAAATTGCTAATAATAAACTTATAATATTATAGTTAAAAATTATTATTCCGCATGCCAAAAAGTCTCTGTCAAATGTTAATACTTTTAGAAATGATTTTATATAAATAATTTATAGAAAAATAAAAACGTTCTATCACGCCTTATTATTTATTAAAATCCAAAAATGTTATATAATACAATTTTACATAACAAAATATTGCTGCAACTTATAACTTTATTTATAGTCTGATATTAAATTATTATCTCATACATAGATAGGTTAAAAAAGAAACTTCTGTAAATGTTTAGACTTATCTGTAATTCCTAGTAATAAATTTTATTAAAATATTTCTCTTGTCTTCTTTTCCAATATTTTCTCACTGTTTTCAATATTCTTTTACTCTTTTCAATACAGTCATCATTGTTGGAAACAATTTTGATAGGCTTTTCAAGTTCGTAGATTTGTCTGCGAATTTTCATTGATACTTTGAACTGAAATTGTCGTCTTTTCAAAGTAACTTTTAGTTTAGGAAAAAGAAAAAAATATGGTGTTATCTAGAAGTGTTAAAATATCTAAAAAAAGTGTTAAAAAAGATCTGTATTATGGAAGAATAACTGCTAGTTTCTTCATCATGCATCGTCTTATTCATTACTTTTTTTTACCCATAAATTTTTAATTAAAATGAAGACTGTTTGCTTCATCATTCTGCTCACTTGATTCTGATAGATTTTTTCTTTTTTCTTGAAAGCCATTTTGAAAGGAAATCAATTTTCAGATGATTCAAAACATTTGTAAGCGGGCTTATGTACAATCCCAAGAAAAGTTTACCAAAACTGTTTTCAGCTCAAGAAGCATTTTGAATCTTACATTATACTCACGTACCTTAATATGAGGTATGTGACTGGTCGCAATGGAGGCAGGCTGTTGTTATTCGTTGTGTAGGTTTTCCCCTTCAACTTTCACAAGTACTCATTCCTGTATTCGGTCTTCTTAATTCACTTTTGTGAATGTAGAAAGTTTTTTAGTATTTAATTATCACTTCAATATGGACGAGCCGCCGTCATTATCTAAAACAATGAAATAATTTTATCAATTATGATACAGTGTTCTTACGATAATGATCATAAAGAAATATTTTTGTGATTAAAAAATATTATTGTGTGTCTCGATTTTTTTATTTAGCGACACAAGCATAAACATAGATATCAATATTTTATCAAAATATTACGTATTTAATAAAACACACATACATACATACATACACACACACACACACACACACACACACACACACACACACACACACACACACACACACACACACACACACATATATATATATATATATATTACATGAATACAAAAATATACAATACAAAATGGACATTCCATTTTAAAAGTTCAAGGTGATATATATATATATATATATATATATATATATATATATACACACACACATATATTGAATATCAAAATTAAAAAGCAAATATAGTTCAATTTAACTATTTTGGCTATGATATATATTAATTTTAAAATTAATTAAAAAATCAAAAATAATGCAAACATTTTATGATATACATTAATGATATATATTAACTTAGCTAGAAAATAAATTTTTTGTAGAATCATGTTTGTGATCAGTTAACTTATAAATTGCAATGTGCGCGCGCGCAATCTAGATTCCATGCATGCAACATTCGCATTGCGACGTTGACGGTGAAATGTGAGAAACATTAGCATTGGATAACAGAGAATGCTCAAGGATACTACAATGCTAAACCTTGGCCTCGTGTTCCCGTTCAAGTATATTGTGATCCTTAATTCATTCTTATGTCTTTATAATCGAACTTTATAAAAGAATTGTGAAAATTGTGACTGCTTAACAAAGTTATTACTTTTATTGTAATTACTTTCATTGCATCATATTTATTGATTCATATTATTTTTTCAAAAATTTTCCATCAAAGAATATCTCTTGTAGATTCTTTTATTATTTGGATCTATATGTTGAAATACATATATAAAGTACAATTATATATATTAAATTTTATTTGATAAATAATTTTATTATTGAAACAAATGTATACACACCTAAAAATATTAAATATCAATAATTTTGATGATGATAATAATAATAATTTATATAATATATATTTTATAATATATTTTTAAAATGTATATTGTGAAATCATAATATATTTTTGCATAAATCCGCACTATAAAAACAGAAACTTTTTTTCAGAAAAGAAGTATTACTCCATATATTTTATTGTTTAACTTTGCTTTTTTTATAAAAAATTATGACATAAAGATGCATTAATTGACAACGTATAAGATGTAGAAACTAAACATTTATATAGAAATTATGAGTTTTCCACCCGAAATTATAAATTAACAGAGAAATTATTTTACAAAAAATTTTGATTCTCGTTTGAATCAATAATACTAATTATTTTTAGATTTAAGTCGTTATATTAGAGAAGAAAAAGAAAATATTTATAGATGATTTTAATAATTTTTATGTCAACTAATTAGCTTTATTTTAAAAATCGAATGCTTAGAGCTGCTTCAAATTCCGGTTAATTTATCTGAGTTAATCGTTGATTAACTCAGCCATCAGAATTAAATAGAGTGAGAGAGAGGGACTCTCTCTCTCTTTCTCTCTCTCTCTCTCTCTCTCTATATATATATATATATATATATATATATATATTCATTATGTCCACTTCCTGTCACAATACAAGCCTCAGCTCGTCATCTCATTGAGTCCCAGAGTGCAGTGTTTGTATATACATGAAAAAAGTAAGGAATTGTAAACAAGGATAAAAATAATACTCCTAGCTAACGTAAACATAGACCGCCGAACTTGAAAAACATTGTTGATGCCTATAAAAGGACTTTTAAGACGAGAAATGAGACAAAATGTTGTATTACAAAAATCTTAATAACTCAAAAACTAATCATTTCTGGACCTATGTTGAATAACTTTTTTTTCTTCTCTAAGTATGAAGAATTCATTCCTGAAATTTTGCCCATCATTTATAAAACACCCTGTATATATATATATATATATATATATATATATATATATAAGAGAGAGAGAGAGAGAGAGAGAGAGAAAGAAGAGAGAGAGAGAGAGATAATAGATATTATATATAAATTCTACATAAATAAATAGATGTTATATATATAGTCTTTAACATATTGATTATCTAGCACTGATTTCTGTATGTATTTATTTTATGTATACAAGAAAAGTCTATTAACTTTCTAAGAAACATATAAAGTGAAAATTGAAATTTAATCCTCAAATTGTTAATTATGCTTCATATGAAATCATATTATTATTCTTGATGTTTATTACATTCAAATTGTATCTTCTATCTGTATTATATTAAAATTGTATCTTGTATCTGTATTTCTCGTATATCTGGATATATAATATGGTTAAATATTTTACTAAAGCACATTCACACACATTTATATATATGTTTTATTTATACGTATATATATATATATATATATATATATATTTTTTATATATATATATATATATATATACAGGGTGTCAGGGCTATCTGTTGTCAAAAAAGCTCTTGTAGCTTACTTCGAGAGCTTTTCAAAACACTATAATAAAATATTTTTTATCGAGTACTTTTCAAGTTCTGAAGTTTGAAATAATTTCTTAATTTTTACATAAATCATAAAATATCTAATAAAATATTCATTTTTCAATTATCTTACCTTAATACTTTTATGTACAAAATAATGAAAGGAATCCATTGGTGTAAAGAAAACACATAATTGTTTTGAAAAAAAATATGTAATTGCTCTAGGCTTAAAACTTTTGAATTTTTATGTTTGGAATCGTTGGAAAATAATTGCTTATTTATCCATTATTTATCCATTATTAGGTTTATCCATTATGTTGAAATATTTTATTAACATATACAATAATATCAGATCTGAAGTATATTATTTGATAATATCTTTTTAAAAGATTGAGGAATTTTATAAAACATAATTGCATGCCTGCCATCCATTTCGGGAAGGTGTCTATTTCAAGCACTTCCTATACAGATAAAGAGCTTCATATGGAATATCGGTTTGACTTAAAAATAAATATAAATAGAATATATATTTATGTAAACTTTTTTTTATCATTATTTAATATAAGTATTTATTTATGTAATTGATATAATATAATTAATATTTATATTTTAATATAATTAACTCAAGGAAAATTTAAAAAATGTAATATTTGTAATGAATCATACTATAATAGCGATGGCTGTCGAGGTATTGCAACAAATATTATTTGTCGCACAATCGGACTGCATAATTAAATAACAAAATTTATAAAGTGCAGCGGAATCTTTTATAATTTTATTAAAGACAAAAAGAAACAGATGTTTATATATCTTATAAAATTTTATTTATTATTTTGTGCTACGTATATGAAATTAAAATTAAAAAATGCTTGCTAATTAATATATATTTTAAAAAATTTTAATTTTTTACTAAAATTGTTTATAATTATTTTTGTAATAATATCAATAGGAAAGTTTAATTTCAATTTAATTTTTAAATTAATCAAGCTGAATCTGAGATATTCCATATATAAATATTATGCGAGAATTTTCTCTTGAAATAACTAATTATTTCGAAAGAATTAATTCGAAAGAATTAAATTACATTGGAATTAGCATGATAATCTCGTGGTTCTCGAAACACGCAGGTCCGTTAACACACGACCCTGGCCACTCTGGCTACTCTATTTCGTAATATCATCAATAACGTATGCGTGTTCTTATCGATCTTTATATTTTCCACCGCATGCCCACTTTACATTTTCTTGGAGAAATAATGAATATACACTCGTGCGCGATTATTTATATCGATAAGATAAGAGAAGGAAGCGATACTTATATCAACCTTGACATATTAAATGATGGCAGTAATTCATGATGATAAAAAGTGAGAGAACTTCAGAAAAAAATTTTAACAATTATGAAAAGCTATATATATAGTATTTTTTAAAAACCTAATAAAAAATATATCTACTAAGATATGAAAAAAATGTGGAATGTTAAAAAAATTTATGAAATAGTTAGAAATTATATAATTTTCCTATAGAAATATGAAGTACAGCATTTCTCACAAGTATAATATGCGTTAGATATATACAACTTTTCAATTGCGTTATCATAATTTTTATAAATCACTTATTAATCGATTTGATCCCTGACCGAGATCGACTTCATACCGAGGATGAGAAAAAAATTATGTGAGAACAGATGCACATGGGTTACTTTAGTGACATAGAATAGACGAGTTTGCTGCTTCTCGTGTGTTTTCCTCGGCATTTTTTTCTTTGAATTCACGCAAATAACTGTTTATTAATAACCACTTGCAATTTGTGCATTATATTATTAAAACGATATCATCTGTAATTTATATATGCATATTAAAATCGCAATCTTTTATTTAATGATTAATTATATAAAGGCATAAATAATTTAATGATTAATAATATAAGGACATAAATATATAACGTTTATATATATATATATATATAAAACTAGTTAGCTTACATAGCATGTATTTGATTTTTTATAGAATAATAATTGTTTAATGAACATAATAGCTTTGATTTTCACAATAATGTCTAAATATATAAATATTATAAATAAATAAATTATATATATATATATTTATTTATTTATAATATTTATATATTTAGATTATTTGTAAAAATCAAAGTTATTATGTTCATTATTATGTTTATTAAACAATTATTATTTTATAAGAAATCAAATGCATGTTGTGTAAGCTATCACTTATACATTTTTAATAGAGAAATCATTTATCGATATGAAGTAAAAAAGACAGAAAAAGAATTTCATTTATTTTTTACATTGACAAGTAAAATCGATTGCTAAACCGCCTACTCGTACTTCTTTTCCGTAATCATGACCTTTACTGCAACTTTTACTGATCTATCATCTTTAATAAAATATATATCTCACATTACCTCAGATTATATATATAGTTTATTATATATATAGCTTAATTCATCAGAGTAATTAAATATAAATACAATACTTTAAATATCTTATATATATGTTTTATATATGTAGAAAGAGAGAGAGAATTTTTCACAAAATATATGTTTGATTCTTTCGATAACTTTAAGTAGCAAATATATATGAATACTTATGAATATTTTATTTTACTAATAGACATGTGTAATAGTAGTGTAAAAAATATTAATAAAAATTTTTTAAATGTACAAAGCGGATATATATACTCGATATACGATATTGATGTCTGCGTTCCATAGTGACGTAAGTTTCTTATCATCTAGGGTGAAGGCTATAGAAAAAGCAAAGTTACGGTTGCATAATAAGTTTCAATAGTATTGCTAGGTTCAATACTGATTGCTACTTTCTATCATTTTTACATTGTACTTTTATATATAAGCTTTGATCAAAGTATTATACATTTCAAACGCATGATATTCTGTTATATTTTCAAGACTATTTATAGATGAAGAATTAATTATCGTCATTATCATAAATTTTTATAAATAAAAATCGATTTCAGTTAATTTTGTTTCAGTTTTATATTTACCGTATAACTTTAATTTAATTTTAATGAATACTGATATAATTAGAATAAAAAAAATTTGATGAAAATAGTAATATTTCTCATTATATTTAGTGTAAAAATAAAGGAGCATTCTTTATAAATATCATTTATTGTAACAATATATGTATGGGATATTGATTTTTACAATAATTGCTGAGCTAATGTAACAGGAAATTTATAATGACCTGATAGATTGGATTATTGCTTATCTCATATAATATAAAATTAAATTTAACGCATCATTAATATGTATGTGTGTGTTTTTTCTTCAAATCAATCAAATTGTTATTATATCAAAATAATTTTTAATATGTCAATATTTTTTGAGTTATTCATAGAATCAAAATACAAAATTTGCTTAATATAATATTTAATTTCCTTTTATCTTTATGTTTAATTTTCTTTTCTATTTTTCGTAATAGTCTCTTTCATAATAGTCTCTAATTTAAATTTAACAGAAGATTATTTTTTCGATAATACCATGTCGAATACATACGTTGTTTTAAGAAATATTACTTTCGATAAAGACAATAGTAGAAAAAAGTTTAAGAAGTAATTTTTCCTTATATTCACATGTCAGTGTCCCATTTTTATCATCTGTGTAAAAAAAGTGGATACATGCGTGTCCAACAAAAGCTTGGTTCAAAAGAAACCACATCATGACCATGACATAGAAGTGTCTTTCTGTGCCAGCCAGACGCGACACACGCAGCCAACATGAGAGTAACCTTTTATATTTCATCGAAAATAATCATCTTATACACAATGTTATATTTTTTCATCTGTACTATAAGTAAAAAGAGTTTTATGTTTCTATAAATAACAAAATAGAAAATAAATATAAAATCGATACAATAAAAATAATAAAAATATAAAAAAAAATTAAATTACATAAAAATAAGAAATGATGAAATAAAAATTATCGTGCTTATTTCTTCGATGTAAAACAGATTGGAAAATAAATTGTGCCTACTAATCAAATTATTCATAATCATAAAACAACGTTTTAATATAAAAATGCTGTATGTTGTATGTATGTATGTACATATTTCGTTTATCAAATATATTATCATATAAAAATGATATATTTTAATATGACAAATCTTTAGAAATCTTTTAATTAAAATTAATTAAATTTCTATATGCATTATACAATAAACATTAATTTATATATTTATTATAAAATATATAAATATTTATCTCTCTCTGCTTAGCATTAAATTTATATATTTATTATAAAATATATAAATATTTATCTCTCTCTGCTTAGTTTCTTTTTTTATAACATTTGTATTAAATTATAAAATTAGATTCTATTTTTATTTAACACTGGATATAATAATGTAATATTGTATATAATAAATCATAAATCGCATGCACTTAATTAGTGCAAGATATACAATGTGACATAAACTTCATCATTGTAAAATCGTGATTATAAAAATGATAAATGTGATATTATGAGCCAGCAATGAATGATATCGAGCCATCACAAGAGCCATATACGTCGGAAGTTTTATTTGATTCAGTCATTGCTTTCACTCGGATAAGCGAGTTTATGTCTCATAACATCTCACAAACACGAAGAAAGAATATATTATTTTTCTTTTCATCGATTGATTACACGGCGATTATTAATATAGATTTAATTATAATAAGTTATTAATATTTCTATTTCTGTTATTAACTATACTATTCTATTAGATTTGTCTTAATGATTTTATACACTACGCCATATCGAAAATATGCACTTCAAATTTTTTATTCTCGATGATTTTGCACAAAACATATTTAGATTTTTAATCATATGTTTTATGGCCAGTTCTGCTATTGCGTCGCACTAGGCATGTGCCAAGAAACATTATTTGCAATTGGACTAGTTAGAGAAAATTAGTCACATCGTATTTTGAGTTGCATCAAGTAACTATTGATCACTCTTTTACATTCTTTTATTATTAACTTTTAATTATTATTCATATTTCTTTTAAAATCTATTTAAAAAGTAATCTAAAACAAACAATAGATATAGAAAATGCTAGATTGCATATAACTTTGTTTATTAATACAAATTATAGGGCCAATAATATGAGCTAATTACTAAAGTCTAAATAAAATAAAAACAAATAGTTATAAGTTTGTTTAATTAAATAATCACAAAAACGTTTCGACTTACTTAGTCTTCCTAAGTATGATATATAACAAAATTAACATAGTGAAATGATCCGTATTCATTTGCCAATATTATTCGTATGTCGCGAAAAATATAAATATAAATTTAATCAAAATGTGAAATAAGAAAAATCAATCGTTAAAGTGCTAAATAAAGAATAAGAAGCCAATAAACACTCATACAGAACAATATATGTTTCGACAGCCAAAAATGAGTAACCAGGAGTGACATTTAATGTCCTATTCAAACCAATTTCTTCGTTGAGAAGCAAGAAGCTCCTGATTTGAAACCGGCTATGACAAGTTGTGTCCGAGTCTATCACTTTCATGCTGTAATGAATGTTTCATGCTTGTATTATTAAAATTCAAAAGGTGTTATTGAAAATTCATTGAGATTGGAGAAGGAAACGAGTAAAATGAATTAAATTAATAAATATTAATAAATTAGTAAGCACTAAAATAATAACTATTAATAATAATGAATAAATAACTGAAATAAAAGATAAATAATAATTAAAAATTTGTTTATTAATTTCTCAAATTATTCCATCTGTAAGAAAATATAATGTCAATTTTGGCTTTTCAAATGATAATATATAATATATGATATATAAAGCAAACATATAGTTTTTTTTAAGAAAAAAATATGTAACTTGCATAATTAACAGTTACATATATTTTCTTAAAAATAACTGGGTTTATTTTTACATCAATTAATTCCTCTCATTATTTTGCGTGAAAGTATTAAGGTAATATTATCGAAAAGTGGATATTTTACAAGATATATTTTATATTTTATGTAAAATTAAGAAATTATTTCAAGCCTCATAACTCGAAAAGTATTTAATAAAAAAATAATTTATAGTGTTTTGGAAAGCTTTTAAAATAAGCTACAAAAATATATAATAAAAAATAGAGGAGTCTTTTTAAGAAAAATTTAAGATGATCTTGTTTTGACTTTGGCGACGCCATCCGAGATCAAACTAATAAGAATAGTAAATAGATATTTTAGATTTTGGCGATGCCATCCGAGATCAAACTGATAAGAATAGTAAATAGATATTTTAGAACCCTACAATTTTTCTCCGAAACATGTTTTTTTAAAATGCATAGTTTATGAAATATTCGATCATATCCAGACTTTTGATACACTTTGTGTAATCTTAAGATATATACATACACACTTATATATATATATATATATATATATATATACATATATATATATATATATATAAGTTTATAAAATATAATGAAATATCTAGAGTTTGATGAGAAATACATTTTGTATATGAAATATTAATCGTATTTTAAAAAAAAAACTTTTCAGTTTAAATATTCTTTCGAAACAAGTTTTTTTTATTGGGATTAATATTTATGTATAAGATGTTTTCCGATAAATAATTACTTTATTTACCTTCATTTTAACATATGTTGCCAAGGTTATATTTTCCGATTAACATTCAAAAAGTTTTAGCCGTTATTTTTCGTTTATTAAAAAGTATCATATATACAATGAACGACGGCTGAAACTTTTTGCATTATTCAGAAACATGACTTTGACAAGTATGTCAGATTAAAATTTTTGGAGGCAGATAAATAAAATGAAATAAAATGAATATTATTTATTATTCTATTTTTCTTGTTAAAATCTAGATATTTTGTCTTATTTTATTCCTTTATGCTTTCTTTTATAAATTCCTAGTTTTCTAAATATTAAAAAAAAACTTAATATCAATAAAAATACATATTTTTATTCAGGAATGCATATTTTTAGTCTTGCAGAAATTATACATTTTATTTATATTAATATTGAATACAAAAGCAGCAAATGAAAGTATCGTTGTGCATTTATTTAATGACATATAGAGATAGTACATATCATTGTTGTATCGTACATATTACAAAATAAAGAATCAACTGGTTGGGTTAAAATCGTTTTTGTGTACATCCATCAATAAAGATTATTTCTATTGTTGAAGAAAAGTATAAAGAAATTTACTAGTTTGTTAATAAAAATCTATTTTATTTTCGCTTCTGCGAGTGCTGATTTTAACTTAATATGTTCGATACATGTGTAAAATGCAATACTGTCTTTAATAGACCGGAAACTGTGTCCACATAGAAACTCGTCTCTGACAGTTTGACAGATACTGATAAAAGTTTTTATATTAACTGTGAATAAAGTATGCATACGTGTACATGTGTCAGAAGCAAAAACTGTAAATGTTAGTCAGGAAAACAATTCAATAAAATACAATTCACAGATAATGCAAAACGCATAGCAAAATTACATACTTAATTGATATATTAAAGATTTTCTCTTATTCTTTTATTTAACAATTTTATTTAAGAAACAATTCACATAAAAAAAATATTTAACAAAAATTTATCGAAGAATATTTCCAACAAAAATTTGATTTTCGTAGAGAAAATTCAACATATGTAAAAAAACTATGTAAATTTTGATGTGATTGATGCTTAAATACATTCTCTTGTAACTATTAATTGAATATTCGATGGAAGAAAAAATGCTATAAAAAAGAGAAATTATATTTTTTTTGCAGGAAATAATTAAACGCGCCTTTTTAAAATTATACTGAAAATAAATTTGAAGACTCTAATATTGAATATTCACAAATAAAAACATTATATTAAGAACCAAGCATGATAATTAAAGCACCAAACTTGTCACAGCCCTAGTCAAGGTCCATCCGCCACTATTTTCCATCGACACAGTGGGATATTGTTATTATACTAAAGAGATCTCTTGAAGGATATGATCATTCTATGGCGTTGTGCTCGTCGATGCCATTTCTTAAGGAAGGTCAGCCAGAAGCTACTATGCAATGTACGTGAATACCTCCACTGGCACTTATTTGATCAGCGAGCGACCTTTCAAGGATCCTCCGTAGCAATCGACATTACATGCATCGAACAAGATGCCAACATTGCTCTGAAGTCACATATCACTGTGTTAAAAAGTGGCATTAGATGTGAGGTAGATAGTTCAGTGGTTTAGAACAATTGCTCGGAAAAGCGAAAAACTCGGATTCAATTCCCGATCCAGCCATTTGCATCTCACATATTTTTCTAGTCCACGAATATTGTTTTCTAGCAATTATTTGTTGTGCTGAAAAATATGTGCTGAATGCTCTCTTCACAGGATATGCGTCAATGTCTTTGCCACGGATAATTTTTGTCACTCGTTGACCGAGCGTATAGCCTGACCCATATAATCCCAATCTTTATTGATTAATTTTTTATCTTCTACAACATGATTTATTAATTATTTAAAATTTTGATTTCTTATTTTATTAATTATTCAAAGTTTTGGTCTCTTAAGTTGGTGTGTATAACTTTTTTTCTTTATTTAAAAAAGAAAATATGTGAAATAATACAAACTATTTCTACATATATAAAAATCATACAGTAGGTAAATAAAATATTATATGAATGAATGAATTAATGATGCCTATCAATTAAATAAATAATTATAGTACATTGTATTATAGTAAATAAAATGCAAAAAAATTGTCACGACACATAAATATTTTCGTGAATTCATAAAGTTTGTAAAAAGATTGGCATACAAAACTATAATATATAAAGCTTTTAAAAAGAAATCTTGCCTAAATGAAATCTTCCAATTTATTTCCATTGCTAAAATTCCACCGTTGGCATCATTTTGTAGTGAAAATATCCATGAACAAGAAACATACATATGAGTTATAGCGCACGTCTAATGTCGATCATTTGAAGAAAAATATTCAAAGTTGCATTTACAATAATGAACAGGAAACAATGAACATATGTAATGAATATATATAAATATATATTATAACATTTTTTATATATCGTTGATAATTTACATGATTATTCATAATTATTGCTAATTATATGTTTAAAAAACACCTTTAAGATTTTATTTTCTTAAAATTTTCAGTTTTGATAAAATTTTGACATAATTTCTATCAAAAAATATTACTTTTTTATTTTCATTATCAACTAATTACAATCTATATTATATGACATATCATTTCTTGATACATAAATAGATACATACCAAATATTTCGATGATCAGTCAAAGTTCAACGAACGGAGCAAATAATATCAGTATATAAAAAAGGCAAACGATACACACTCAGAATGTGTTCTAATGAAACGAAATCAATAAATTATTTTTAGAGTAGTTTGTTGGAGCGAAATTAACGATCGATTCTAGCAAGGCCGATCGATCCGATCGAAGCATAAAAACATAAAAACATTGCTTCTTATTCGAAGTGATGATGGCGATTCTTTCCGTATCTAATTTCTGGATAGAATTCACACTAGATATTTAACGATAAATAATAATTTTTTATCTTATAATATATTCACCATTTTTATAAATTAGACAAGTAACAAATTTATGTTAAAAAAATTTAGAAAAAAGAAATAGAAATTTAGAAATACAATTAAAAATTTAGAAATACAATTAATACAAAGAAAAGAAATTTATAAATACAATTTTTTTCTAATTCTTGCTTAATATTGGTGACAAGTAAGTAATAAATTAAGGAATAAATTTCTTTCTTAGCTACAATTGCTTTCGCAGAGTTTGAATACCTTCTTATCATAAAAATATATATTTTTTTTTAATTTCTAATTTTGTAAAAAACAAAGTTCTGTAAAATCTTCTAAATTTTTTTAGAAAATGTAAAAATATTGCGATTTTGAATATCATGAGAACTAGAGAAACTAGAAATGGGAATAATTGTGAAAATCATATGACGACTTAATGACGTAAAACGAAAGATGAGGTCAAAAGTTCATTGCAAACGAACGTTTTGTTTTGCTTTGACGTTGTCAATCTAATTCTAATTCTTCAGAATATATAATCTAAGTATCTAATTCTCTCAGAATATATAATTCTCTCAGATAGAGTAATATAAACTTCTATTTAAAAAATAACAAAAAATGTGAACAATTTTTTGGAAGCTATTATAAATAAAAATTATGTACAAATTTATAATAGCAAAACGCATAGACATATGTAAAAATAAAATTATTTTCAAAAAATATTACACTCAATGTATACACATAGAAATTGAGAAATTTATAAAAAAATCACGTTGTGCATTTTTTACAAATAATTTATTTTATTAATATTTAATTTAGCAACAAAACTTCATTAACTTATTAAATTTCTTATATCAACATAGAAATTTCATTAAATTAAATATTTTTAATATGAACATTAAGTTTTCTATACGATATGGATTATTAATAATAATATAATAATATCGAAAGAATGTGGTTATCATGAACAAAAACAATAGAATTAAAATTAATTAATCGACTTTTTGCAATCCGATGTAAATACTATGTGTGTGTAAACATGATATTTAATCACATATTTGCATCCATTATTAATTCGAATATCGCATAATTGTTCTTAAGGAAATAAAATAATAAGGAAATAAAATATATTATACATTTGTTTTTTGCGGAAAACAATATTATATATATATATATATATATATATATATATATATATTCATATAATCAAAAAATTGCAAACAAATGATGAGTCATGGGTAAATCACTGAACGACTCAGCATGATACAAAGGATTAAGCATGATACAAATGATTAAGCATGATTTATGCTATCGTAAAGAAGTGATCCGGAATAAGCAGTATGTAATCTCGTATATGTGATCATCTTTTAATAGTTCTACAAGAACGTATACATTCCGAATTTGTTGCGAGAAGTTATTCCAATAATTGAAAAAAATAAATCAAGCGAAAAATATAAATATATTTAGGTGCAATAATATTAAAATAAGATTAAAACATATATATAGTTCGATTTTATATGAATCTTTGAATATACATATATATATATATATATATATATATATATATATATATATTTATATATATAAATTCTAAAGAAATGATGAATCATTGAACGATTTAATATGAATTTTCTGAATATATATATATATATATTCAGAAGATTCATATTAAATCGTTCAGTGATTCATCATTTCTTTAGAATTTTTTATTTTTTCAATTACTATTCAACTACTTTTTTACATGTATTGAATGAATTATGTTTTTAGAATATCAATAAGTAAAAAAATATGAAGTCATTAATTGTTAATTGCAAAAATAAAAACTATGTGTTTATAAAAACATATAGTCGAAATTAGTACTTTTTCACGGAGAGATGTATTTTCTATTAGTCTTAAGAAATTCAAAAGAGCAATTTTTTTATGAACTTACACTCCAAAGTACTTTTCAAGATTTTCCGCCATGTTGTTTTCGTTATTAATACTATATAAAAAATACACTATTTTCTCTACTAAATTCAAAATAACAATTATTTTATTATTTTATTATATTTTATTAAAACTTTCTTTTTGAAAGTTTTTGGGTTACAGAATCAAAATTTAAAGAAAAAAATAAAAATTTTTTAAATTTATATTTTTTTGTCATATTGGATCCGCTTGAATTTTTTGACATCAGATTTGGATTTAGGGATAAAAAAACCCAAAAAACATTTGTTAAAATTTTAATGTAAGGATAAATATGTGGATGAAAGGAATTAAAAAGAATTTACAAAAAAACTTACAGGTTTTTACAAAATATATTTGAATAAATCGATGAGTATGATGTTTATTAACAACGAGAAACATAACTTTTAATTGTGAATATTAATTCTATTCTAGCAATTTAAATAAATGAAAATTGCTAGATGAATTAACATTCATTATAAAAACAAGAAACTAGTTAATAACTAGTTAATAATAGAAAGTAGGAAATTATTTTCGAAAAATTTCTTTAATTATGTAGATAGAATCGTTGAGAAAGACTGTTTAGAGATCAAAGTACATAAATATGTTACAATGGTTCGAAAAAAGATTGAAATATCTATCTAAATAATTAAAAGAATTTTTTGAAGATAATTTCGCGCTCTGTTTTTGCATTTAATTCTTATTAGCTCATTTTTTTTTGTTTTTGTATCATTTATTGAAACCTTACATTTTATTTAATATTTATTATTGCTCGGAGAAAAATGTATAGGCAAGTAATAATTATAAGTTTTATAAAAATAAATCACAGTGTAGTTTACTAATTAACAATGCTGCTAGTCCTTAAAATCGTTCTGAAAGTAGACATAACGAAAAATATCAAAGTTATTTTTACGCGCAGATATATATATAAAATACGAATTGTACAATGAGAAATCGATATTCGCTCATAATTTAGGTGGTGTGCGTACATTTCCCTTCTCCTCTTCGGCATTGATTTGTTACGAGCATGAACTTTATTTTTTCTGCTTTCAAGTATTATTTTACTACTAACCCACATCTCATATTTCCCGTGATTACATAGCAATTGTTCAATTGAGAATTCTAAAAGTAAGCAATATACATTTACATTTTACTTCTATATTAAATTTAAAATCGTTCTATCAACGCATTTTTAAAATTTTGTGCAGAACTTTTTCGAATAGATATTTCAATAAAAAATTAACAAATTAATGTCATTAATTGATATCAAGAAAAGTTTTTAATTTTCAAACTCAAATGTGATTTAGTAAGTTATAAGTTTAAAATTATTCAATTATCTAGAAGCAATATTATTTACTTTGCAATAAGATAAGTGAGTTCTGTAAAACTGTATGGCCTTATTTTCTATGTGGCCCATATTTTTATATTTCTATATTTCTACATATTTCTCTGTATAATAATTTGCTGCGTGCAATTGAATTATTAACTAAAATTTACTTATTCCGCTTTATTGTAAAAATTCTGCTTAATTGTAAAAAGATATAAAAAATATTTATGTAAAATATAAAAATATAATGTAAAATAATGTAAAATATAAAAAAATATTTCATTATTATTTAGTGTATTTCTAAAAGTTGAAAAATTTACATAGTCTTATAATTTATAAATTATAATACAAACCAATAGTAAAAAGAATATCTTAAAATTAAAATAAATAGAATTTTATACAATCTATCTAATTCGTATAATTAATCGAATGAAAGTATATTATAATTGAGACATCTTTTCTGCACTATTTTAAATGTTGCAAATATCTTCCACAAAATAATTATTTATTTCAACGAATAGAAATGAAATAATTAATACCTCTGATGCGAGTAGTTGGAAGATATCTTTAAATCTTGAATAAAAAAACATTACTCCATCAAATTACTTTCACCTCTCCATTTCGTGCTCCTCATTCTCGTATGATTGTCAGTCTATTAACGGAATATTATAGGTTGAAATGTCAATGGAATAAACAATCCCTCATTGAGGAATCATTTATGTCTCAATGATACAACATAGATACAAGAACAAGCACAATCGTGGAAATGAAATAAATGCTAACTCATGCATAGCAAAAACTAGTTGTAATGATTGACGTGTGCTTAAAAAATTCATTTTAATAAATTTATATTGAATATAATAAATTTTTAGTGAAAATAGTGGTTACATTTTATATTGTATCTTGTAACCTACGAAAAGCAAGAAATAAAAGCAATGTAAAAGATAATAAAAAATAAAAAATAATTAAATATAAATTTCAAAGATAATTTATATACACACAATTATTTTTTTTTTAATATAAATATTTTGTAAGATATCTTAATCATAAATCCTTGGTAATTAGTAATTAAAAATGACATTTTCTTAGCAAAATATATATCAAGTTATTCAAGTATAGTACACAAACATTTTATTATACATTTATGTATATATTTCTTCTTATATATTATTTATTCTAATGTTTCTGGTTTAGATTTAAGATTTAATTTTTTAAAAAATATTATTAATTTATATATATATATATATATATATATATTTTTTTTTTTTATGTGATCAAATATTGTAACTCATGCTCGTTTTGAACATAACAAAAATATTTGCTAGTTTATATCACATCACAATGGCGAGAAATGGAAACTAAAAGTCTAGTATTTCGTTTTAGGCTACTTTTATTTTATCACATGAAAATGTGCATATATTTATCTTAACGTTCTTAAGTTTTGATAATTGAATCGGGATTTGTCATTTGTTAGAAATTTATGCAAGTGAATTTTTCCCCAGATATTTTCCTTATTCACTATAACCATAACTTGGAGCAATCCTTTAGACGGTCAATATTTTCGTAAATGCTAATTATAATTATCAGTGATTAATGTTATATCATCTACATATTTCCGCGAATATTAATTGGAAATATTGTGTTATATACTGACGATAAAGTTATCGTGCCATTTTGCTCTGATTTGAAGCAGTAGTGATAGCAGCAATGAAGGGAAAGCCGAGGCACTAACGAAGGTGTTTCGTTCTAATGCGAATCTGCAGATTTTCATCTCTTAGCTTTTTTCTTTCCTTTTTCATATCATTCTCTCTTTTCGTGATTTTTCTCTCTCTTCTATTTCTTTCTCTTTTTCTCTCGCGAGAGCTCATAATAATTTTCATGCTGCTTATATCGTTCATGAATTTCTGGCATACATTCAAAGAACTCACCGAGAGTAGGCAAATGTAAGTCAGCTTTGTCGCTCGTAACTAAATCCTTTCGTATAAAAACAGATGCAACTCGCGCAATTCACACCGCCCGAATATATGATCACGCGTATTTGTATTCATGTATTGCGTAATCACGTATACGTATATGTATATGTGGAGGTGATTACGACAGCGACGGCAATGACAGCACACTAAACCTAACACATATGTCACATTCCACCAACGAGCTTACGCGGCGGCTTTCAGACTGATAGGAGGGTAGTTTCGTCGTCGCGACGCGCTGCTACATCGCTGCCACCCCTCGAGCGTAGGTATTACTAGTCGTCGCTGAAACTTTTGCGAACCACTAGCCACACATTCTCATTGGCACACAGCATCTATTGTTTTGCAAAGTGATTGGCACGCTCAGTGCGTTTTAAAGCTCGCCTGGCATGCTGATATGAGCAACTATATGAAAAAATTTTGCTTCAGTTTTAAGCTTTATTTAAAAAATTATAAAATAAACATTGGAGTTAGATTTTAAAATTATGTTTCCTATATAAGAAATATACATATATATATTTATGACAAGCATACAGGGCTATAAATACAGATTAAAGCAACCCCTTCACAGAGTAAATTTTTAAAAAATTTTTGAAAAATTGGAGACCCATATATTCTACTCCCTTTGATTGGGTCGAGTCGAAAAGATCCTATGCACTGATACCCTATTTCCAACCCTTATGGTAGTTTATTCTTGGAAGGGGGTGGAAACATAAAGTCGACGATCGAGAAACCATACCGATCTGGAAAATTTTCATTTCCGGCGAGTATACCAGGGCTATGAAGACAGATTTTGAAAACAATTCTTTCACGGGGTAAATTTTGAAAAAATTTTTGAAAAATTGGAAACCCATATATTCTACTCCTATTGATCAAGTCGGGTCGAAAAAATCCTATGGACTGATATCCTATCTCCAACCCTTAAGATAGTTTATTTTAGGAAAGGGGTGGAAACAAAAAGTCGACGATTGAGGAACGAGATCTATTTGGAAAATTCTCATTTCCAGCAGGTATACCAGGGCTCTGAGACGACAGATTTTTAAAACACCTCTTCAGGGGGTAAATTTTGAAAAAAGTTTTTGAAAAATTAGAAACCCATATACCTAATCCTATTAATCGGGTCGAGTCGAAAAGATCCTGGACCAATACTCTCCAACCCTTAAGGTAGTTTACTCTTGGGAAGATGGAAACAAAGAATCGAGGAACCAAATCGCTGCTTCGAATCGTCGTCTATGAGGTCCTATACCCTATCTCTCTATCACCCACTGTTTCCCCGAAAAACGAAGATGACGTGTCACGCCAGATGTTATTTCCGAAACGAAGAGACTTATGGTTTCGGGTCATAGGATCTATTTTGTAGAACTCCTAGAGTACTATAAACTCGCTTTGGAATCCAAATTCTATCTTGTGGAAAGAGTCGCGAGTCGAATTTTAATGAAGATCGAAGTGGGACTCGATTCCCGAGAAAATCGAAATTTTCGATTATCTTGCGAACGATTGGAGATACGACTTCGGGTTTCGAAGAGGGTTTATAATACTCTAGGAGCCAAAATAGATTCTATGACCCGAGGCTATAAGTCTCTTTGTTTCGGAGATAGCGTCTTGGCGTGACGTGTCATCTTCGTTTTTCAGAGAAACGGTGGGTGCTAGAGTGAAAGGGTGTAGGACCTCGTAGACGGCATTCAAAAGCGGCAACAAGAAAGGTCCTACACCTTGTTGCGATAGAACTTGTAGTTTCGAAGATACGGCGATTCGAATGTTTAAATCTCGTTTCCCGAGCGAATGGGTGCTAGAAAGATGGGTGCTAGAAAGAAAGAATATACCATCTTTTTTATTACATCCATAGGCATTTATTAATGAAAAATATTTAAAAAAACAAAGTCTATATGTTTTATCACGTCTACAGCCTTTATTAAAGAAAAGTGGAAAACAAAACCTGTTTGTCATGTCCACAGTCATTTATTAATGAGAAATTACAAATCATAATATTAATGACTACGTTTGCACGACTTGATTTACGCCGAAATTCTAATTAATGTTATAACTACTGACGTTAAATGCTGTGTAAACGCTCTTTTACGATGAAGTTATTATTACATGATGTAGTAACTCAAAGTCGTTTGACGAAAAGGCTTAGCGTTACTACTCGACGTAAAAAGGACGTGTAAACGGCCGCAGTGTAATGATGGCAATAATGCCAATCGTTAAAATTAAAGATCTTAACTCTCTCTTGTTTGCAAATTTAATATCATTTCATTGGTATCATTTCTTGAACTCACTTCACTCGAAAGTTATTAAGTTATTTTAGCTTAGTGGAGATAGAATAAGATTGAACGTAGAAACACAACTCACTTTAAATAGAAGTTATAACATCAGCGTTAAATCAAAGTTAGAAACCATGTAAACGTAGTCAATAATAAAAAAATGTCATGATTACATCGCACTTCTCTAATCTAATCGACATAATATTTCATAAAATTGCATAAATTAAATGATAAAATATTATAACTGAACATAACATTGCATAAAAATGCGTAAAATGACATAATATGACAATAGCATAACCGAACATAATTTTTTAATTTAAATATTGAGCAATTCAACAAATTCGAATTGTTCACATTATAACAAATATTATATTTTCGAGCAAAAAATTAGAAAAACATTTTAGGACCAAAATAGTAGCAGGAACTAATCGCGTTAATGTACTTTATTCTTACTGGGAAATTAGCACTGCCACTTAAAATGATAAAAATCATTAAATCTATTATACTTTGTAAACTATAATGAATATTATTCTCTATAAAGTGATTTTTTTATAATTATATTATAAAATTTAAGCAAAAATCCATATACATGTATCTTATTCTCGGTCGCATTCGTGTAAAATCGCATATTGAAAAATTAATCGAGTAGTGGATTTTATATTCGCAAACATTTTATATTACAAACTTCAAATTTCTGTTGAAATATCTTTGCAAAATAATAATAGTAATTTTATTATATCGCGCACATGAATGTAATGTTGTTTTGATTAATTATTATAATTTACGCACATCGCAATCAAATATTCTGAATATGCGAATTTTAAATCGCGTTTTATTTATGACTTAATCATTGATTTACAATCTAATCCTGATTTATTCTTTTCGCAATATTATCTTTCGCAATTTTCTTGAATATTTTCTTTAATAGTTTGCGCAAAATGCGCTTATATTAGAAGTACTTTTTTCTATAATTAACAGACAATTGCTAATTTTATTAATTACTGTTTTAGCAAGTGTTTACGTTACATGAAACTTATTCTTAAGTTCTATTATTGCATAACAATTATTAATGGTAAATATTGTGTACTTAATTATGTACTAATCAATCTTGTCCAAAAATTTTTAGTAAATTTTATAATACGTACGAATATTTTTGTATAATTCCATATAATAAATTATTTTGTATTATATTTTAAATGTAAGGTATATATTCAATTTTGTATTATATTTTGTAATAGGTTTTGTAATTTAGTTTCTATTCAGCAAAAACACAAAATAACAGTTATATAACTTATGTTAATTATAATTTCTCACTCATATAATGTTACCACTTATATTGTTGAATGAGAAATTATAATTAATTAATAATATAAATTATAACTAACAATTAATAACTGTTAAATAACTGTTATATTTAATAACTTTATATTTAATGTTATTCTTCTTAAAATAATTATGTTATATATCAAATGATCTTTATGTAGCGTCTCGTGGTCTAAACATGGTCAATATAATCAATAATTAAATGGTGTGTATATTGTATAATTTACTATATATATTTATTATTTTCATATTGTATAATTTACTATATATGAGAAATATGTTTTACAAAAATATATAAAATTTATGCATCAGAGATATATATATATATATACAGGGTGTCCGGTTCGTGAGAGACCAAACGAAAAGTGATGATAGATTGGGTCAAACTAAGAAGAATAGTCCTCTACCATTTTGCAAAATTTGCAATAATTATTAAGTAATAAGCAAAAATGTACATACATATACATGCATACATACATATGTATGTATGCATATATACATACATGTATACATACAATGATGATAGATTGGGTCAAACTAAGAAGAATAATCCTCTACCATTTTACAAAATTCGCAATGGTAGAGGATTATTCTTTTTAGTTTGACCCAATCTATCATCACTTTTCGTTTGGTCCCTCACGAACCGAACACCTTATATAACGCAAGATTCTTTTATGTATATTAAATATAAATTTTATAAACTTTATATTAAATATAAATTAATATAAATGAATTTTGTGTAGTCTTCCCTCTCTCTCTCTCTCTCTCTCTTATATATATATATATATATATATATATATAGAGAGAGAGAGAGAGAAGAATACACAAAATTCATTTATATTAATTTATATTTAATATAAAGTTTATAAAATTTATATTTAATATACATAAGCATCTTGCGTTAGTCCGGATCTATTATAGATTGGGACTAACAATAAAATTAATAGTCGTGTAATGCTTGCTCCACAACCTTGCTTCAGGCCGGGTCTACAATAAGTAATTTAAGCCATAAGCCTTAAGAGATTGACCAATCACAATCAAGTATGAAGAGAATACTTGGTCAATTTCTTAAAACTTAGAGCTGAAATTATCTATTGTAGACCCGGCCTTAAGCGTCGTCTACAATGAGATTTTAAGGAGACTTAAGGCGTAAGATTTAAGAAATTGACCAATCACAATCGAATATTCTCTTAATACTTGACTGTGATCAATTTTTTAAGTCTTACGCCTTAAGTCTCCTTAAAATCTCATTGTAGACGACGCTTTAAGTGACGGAGTCGTCAGAAATTAACCAATCACAATTGAATGTGAAAAGAATAATTGAATACGATTGGTTAGTTTCTTACGATTCCGTCAGTTAAAACAAGGTTGTGGACCAAGCATTAAGGTCATTCTACAATAGAGTCGTAAAGTCGTAAGTCGTAAGAAATTGACCAATCACAGTTGATTATTCTCCTGAACTTCAACTGGGATTGGTCAATTTCTTACGATTTTACGACTCTATTGTAGAATAACCTTTATATGTATCGACATATAGGTCCATATTCTGAATCTCTTTTATCGATAAAAGTGCTTTTAAAAGTGAGTTGTAGCCAATCAGAAAACTTATAAATCTCTCTTAGAGGCACTTTTATCGATAAAAGAAGATTCAGAAGATGGGCCATAGAATGGACTGCTGATGAAAGAAGAAGGGGAGCCTCACGAGCAGAGTGAGAGGCAGATAATATGAGGTCACGTTCCGTCTCTTTCTATAAAGCCTGATTGGTTGGTAAAAAACATCGACATATAGAACCAACCAATCAGGCTTTATAGAAAGAGACGGAATGTGACTTCATATTATCTGCCTCTCACTCTATTCGTGCGGCCTTCCCTTTCCATCAGCAATCCATTCTATATGTCGATGATTATGTTACTCTTTAAACATTCGTGGACTTTGATTTTATATTTCATGTTCACGTTTTTAATGTTCATAGAGGGCGTATCGCTTTCAGGAATCATCTAAAAGTAAGCCATCTAAAAGTGATATCTCTCAGTCTTCTTCCGCGTACAAAGGCTTTAACGATTGGCAGTATCATTGTTCCTTAATTATCTCTAGATTCATCAATCCTACTTTTGATCAGGACGAAATTTACCCATGGTAATACAGTTCTGTGTTTTGCGTAATTTGTCTTTTCACCCGAGAGATCGCGCGGCGTGGAACAAACAAGTGGAGGTAAATAGGATGGACTGGTGAATCGTGAATCTGGGGGAATCGACAAGCAGTGCGTGATACGTTGTCGTTCTGGTTGAGTCGTTCGTTGTTTTTTTCAGGTTGAAATAGTGTACGGTGCGGTTATATTCGGTGTTCGTTGCGATTGATGTTTCGTCGATAACACGATCACGAAAGAGTGCAGTTTGTTGAGTCGTAAATTTGCGTAAATGTACGAGAACCGTGTCTAAAAACAGTGACGTTACTTGCATCGAGAGACTATTGCGTGCTCGCCTCGTCTCGTCCCTTCTCGCCTCACCTCGTCTCGCCTGGTCCCGTCTCGTCTCGTCTCATTTCGTCTCGTCTCGTCTCGTCTCGTCGCGTCTCGTTTCGTTTCGTCTCGTCTCGTCTCGTTATTTTTCTTCCGTGTGGTCGATTCGCGAAAGTGCATGCTATCTTAGATTGACAGCGGATTCTGTGCGTCTCGCGATCGTAGAATGTTGGATCGCGACACGGCGATACATCTCGTCGCCGGAGGGTGAGTGTTATTTTCGATCAACTCTCGCGCGCGCGCGCGCGCGCGTGGCCCGGCTTCTCTGCGTCGCGGCCTTGACTTGCTTTAGGGTTGGCTTGATCTCTCCTTTCCCTGCTCAATTTACGTGATCCCGATCAGGTGCCTCTTTTTCAAATCATTTTTTCAAATCATATGTTTCTGTTTGAATACGATTAAGATCAAGTTTCAATATATACATGATAAGAATACCTATTGACCTTCCTTTTATCTATAAATGTTTCAAGGTTTGATTATTTGATAATTAATCGATTTTTTTTTTAAATAAATTCGAAACTGATCATTTTTTATTATCAGTCGATTAAAAATAAAGGATTATGTGAGGTTAAAGAGTTTCAAATAGGATAAACGGATACTAAAATTCAAATTTGAATCAATTGTTACAAAAAAAAATACAAAATTACAAAAATACAAAAAATACAAAATTTATTATAAAAAACATAAGTTTTTTAAAGGAAAATTGAATTTGTACCGCTATCGAATTCTTTGCTTTTCATTATGTATTGTGTACGAAAAGTCTTACATGCAAACAGATGTGATTATAGAAATATATATATACATGCATGTACACACACACACGCGCGCGCGCGCGCTTGTTATCATGTAAATTAAAATTATTACAAGCTATCTTTCTCTCTATATTTTCGGAATACTTCAATTAAAACGCAACATATTTATATATCAAATATTTATATATCTATATGTAAAATCAATATTAAAATAATTATCTAGAGAGTGTAAACAAGAGAAATAAAAACAACATTGCTTTTTATAAATTCTCAGAAAATTGATCAACATAACTCATTATGATTTCGATAACAATTCGTTTAATTTTGAGTGATACTTTAATAAGATAATTTAATAAAAATTGCAAAAATATTTATTATCGAATATTGAAAGCTTGCAAAAATATCTCGATGATATCTCTTCTTTATTCTATATCGAGATCTAAGTGTAATGGTAACGTTTTCATAAGATAAACATAAAAACGAGATAAATTGATGTTATCGCAAGGGCATATATTTTATAACGCATTACTGTGTAAAATCAACTTGTTTTTTTGTATTTATTACCTTATGAAAACGACGGTCTCTCAATTATTGTCTTTGTTTTTTTACATATTGAAGATCACGATAAAATAATATTCCTATGAAAGTTTTAAAATTCTTTGATCTTTCTCGAACCACAATTAAAATTATTATTAGGTATGTATTATGACGATGACTTAAAAAAATACACACATGAATTATAGCCTGATATGTCCGCGATTCTTGTCAAATGATATGTACTAGTAACGTAGTATGCGATCGTATAACGAAATTATCAGACAATTATTTCTAGCTTGATAAAGGATCTCCTTTTTGCGTTCTAACGTAATCGATGCTCTGCAATATGTATATATCATTTATGAGAGCAACTGTAATGCGCAAAACAAAAATGCAATCAGCAATTTTTTTAAGATGAACATTATTTCCACATATTGACATATTGACTAACACAGTTTTTTTGTTAAAGTTTTCATTTTTTTAACGATTATAGTATCTACTAATTTTTTTGCATTATATCTCTATCAATAGTATAAATTCATCTGTATAAATTTTCCATTTTTTGTACAATTATGATACTGCAATATACGATAAAAAATACATGATGAAATATACGATAAAAATGTATGCATGGAAGAAATCTGAAATCTGCATATGAACTGATAATCTCAATCGATTCTAATGAGTCTAATTTAATGAATTAATTGTCGACTCTCAGTTTACAGTTCTTCTGCAATATAATTAAATAAAGTTGATTTTCGTCAAAATCGTCTATCCTGATTATTAACAAAATCCTAATTATTAATAAAATCCTGATTATTAACAAAATTCCTTTCTATATAATACAGCATAATCGAGTCAATTAAAATAAATTACAATTTGAGTTAATTAAAATAAATTACAATTAATTAACATTAAATAACATTTATTCATTATATGAAATCTCAACTCACATATAGAAAAAGAATATAGCTTTAATATCAAAATAAATTTAAGATGATTATTATTATATAACTCGTATGTTCGATTAAAATATAAGAAAAATTAATTTATCTTTATTTATGAATGTGTGATCCATCTTAAAAATACTGTAAATTAGAATAAACGATCTTGATTAATTTTTTTCTAATTATTTTTAGTCTTTTGAAAATTATATCAATAGCTAACAGAGGAATAAACAGAATAATAATAATTAACAATTAATAAATTAAAAATATCTATATATACATAATAATAATAAATAGTGAAATTTACACAAATATAAGTATATGTAAAATAAAATATATATAAAAATTAATTCTTTTTAGTATTATTTTAATTGATTAATATCAGATCTAAATTTTGATTTGCACATTTATACTAAATATATTATAGTACCTAGTTTATATACAATGCACATATTTGTGTTCACGTTAATACATTTCGCAAATAGTATGCGCAATATATTAAATAGCCGACCTTAATAATGTCGAAATATAAGATTCATATTTATAAAATCACATATCCTATTCGTTCGGAAGGGAATTCGATGACGCAGTTATATAAAACGTATGTCAATCGTTATATATTTGCATTCGCTATCTGGATGCGCGCACATGTATACATACATACACATATATATTGACACATCACATTTTTGCACGATAATTCTCATGACTACATGGAAAATGTTTCAAAAAATTATCGAGCTATAAATTTTCGATTAGACAATTCGAATAATTTTCTTGAAACATACATACGATAAAATTGAGTAAGATTACATCATGATGCGTAATTTTATATCATAGCAGAAAATAGGATTATATATAATATATAAAATTTTCTACGTCTAAAAAATTAATAAGCATTGAAAAATGTATTCTTTTAAAACATTTAAAAGGCCATTCTTATTACGATGTGAAAGATTATATTTATTGATGCAATTTTATCGAATTAATACACGTTTTTCAAAATCATTTGCTTAGATTTTAAAATCAAATTCATGTAACAATGAAAAAAAATCAAATTCATGTAACACTGAAAAAAAATCAATTAAACATTAATTTTTAATATAATTGAAAATACTAAAATTTAAATTGGAATTTGTATTAAAATTAATTTTAAGATTAGTAAAAAACAAATCTTGTCGTATGTTCATAATTTTTGAAATTTAATTGAAACTTTCAAATTGGATTTTTTATTTTTCGTAAAGAAATTAATGAATTTAACAAGATTATTTATATTATATATATATATATATATATATATATGTATGTATGTATATATATCTAGTTTATTAAAAGATTATACTGTTATACATATTATTAGATCATCCTATATATTTATAGTGTATATATCATGAGATATCGATTTCGCGATATCTGATATGTCCTTTCTTTTCATCCAAAAGTAGATCATTTGAAAGGTCAAATATGTAAATTATATAAAGAGATTAAACATTTCTCATTTGATCGATGATGAAGAATTAAACAATTTTTTTGATTATTTCATATGTTGGATATTTTGCTTCAAGACTTTATATATTTGAAAAATTTATAATGCTAATTATTTAAAATATAAATGTCAATAATCAATTATTACAAATTATTTTAAAATATTTATTCATAACATTTAATATAAATCAATTAGTTAATAGTTACAGTTAAGGACAAAAAATCTAGGAAACTATTCTTTATTGATTAAATTAAATTGAATGTGGAATAACATTTTTTTATTTATCATTGCATCATCGTTTAATATTATAATTTTACAGTTTTATAAAAAAAATAAATTATTACGAAATCGACCAAAGCAAAATTAATTAACGATTGTCAAATAAGCACGATTGTTAAATTAATGATTATTAAGCTGACTATAAATTATTTTCATTATTTTCTTATATCCGAAATATAAACTGAAAATTTAAAACAATGTTACAAAAATAATCTCAATCACTAAACTTCTTATTGTTCTCATTTCTCTCAATTTGCAAATTTTCAATTAACTTTCTACGCCTAGTGGCGTTTATTATCCACTCAATAAGAATTAAATGCAAAAACATACCTGCTTTTCAATGCGGAAAGATACACTGTCATCAGTCAAGTACATGTCCATCGATGTGCAATGTGTGAATTAACGTTAATTTACATACTACGTTTCTCTGATGTTGATAAAAAGTACGACATGCAACAGCAATTTAAAGACAGATGAATTATACTAGTTAGGCATCCTCGAAAATCAAACATATTTTTCCATTAAATTACACTCGTAACACAACATGTACATATATCTTTTTCAAAGATTTTAATTTGCGCGGATACAATTATTATGTTTTCTCTTATATTAGCCTCAACGTGTGTTTTGAAAAATTTAAAACTAATGTTTGCTTTGTAACTTTTAAATCTTTTATGTTAAATATTTTTTGCCTTAAAGTAAAATTTTATCAAAATTACAAAAATAAATGTTACGAAAGAATAAAATAAATTTTATCTATTTATTTATATTATTAAAGCTTAATAAATTTTTTAGATGTTTAATTTCCTATAAATTTTGCAATGTACTTAGTTTTTGTTTATCTTACAATTAGATCTCCTTATTAAATATAAACGTAACATTATATTAACACATTGCAACAAACAATGAATACCTGTTCACTAACATTGTTAATGTATATCGTATTTTGCGCTATGATAAAATAATTCTTGTAGCTCTAATTGGAAAAATTGAAGAGGTTGTGTCAATTCTGCGCATGAATTTGCATTGAATAAATATTGATCTTCTCTCTTTAGAATTGTCTTGCGATATTTCTCACATTCTTATCATTATATCAACAATATTATATAATTTTTATTTCTCGCTACATTTTTTCTAGTAAGATAAAGCCGAAATAATAAGACAAACTTATACAATTTATTTCTAACAAATTATAACAAACATTTTATTTCCTCTATCTTTATTTTGATCGAATATTATAATATATAAATATTCTTTTGATTGAACATTTTAAATATTATAAATTATTACACTAACAGCATTTTGTTATAATTTTCACGATAATTTTCATCATAAAAATTAATTACAAACAGTAATTTATAACGAAATTCTTTTTTTCATTTTTGAAAAGGTAATGATGACTTTTTTACACTAAAATATTATTTATTCTAGAAATTTTAACAAAGCTAACAAAAATAAACTTATGCGACATAATTTTATATATATGTATATAAAAAGCACATTTATAAATAGAATGTTTATTACTTAAGTATATAATTATCAAATGTTTATTATTTAAGTATATAATTATAAATATCAAAGGATAAAATAATTAAACGTAAATTAAAAAACAGAAGGTTATCATAGTACATTAATAGAAGTAGATACAAGAATCTGAAAGATCTTCTGATATCTGTTATTGTACTGATATGAAATTCTGTAGATATGAAAAATTGATTATCGTAATCGCAAATAGATAACATGGCACGCAATTCACGCAAGTTTCACATAAATTCTCCTTTCTAATTCCACATCTCGCTTAGAGTGGCTGGCACGGCAGGAGCGATAGTGACTTGTCCACTCGAAGTAGTAAAGACCCGATTGCAGTCGTCGTCTTCCGGTTTTCATCCGCCGCCAGTAAATAAAGAATTCACATCCGGTCATCCCACGTGCAAGGGCTCGCCGACACCTGAACAACGTAGGAGGCTATGCACTGGATATCCCAGGTAAAAATAAGTAAAGTAAAATATATAAGTATTATTATTGCACAATTATATGCGCGCGCGAACATTTTTTGTAAAATCATCACTAGATTCTTCATGTCAAAAAATGTCTAAAAAAATCACAATTATATCGATCGAACCAAGAAATTTTACATAATGTGTTGAATCACGCGCATGTAAAAGTTAAATATTAGAAGGAAAAATTAATACTATGCAATTTGAGAGAAAAATCTGAAAAATGTATTCTAAAAATTTAGCCGTCCCTTTCTCTCTCTCTCTCTCTTTCTCTCTCTCTCTCTTTTATGTTCAGATATTCCAGCCACTTCGTGGCCCTTTCGCATTTTGGCGTTTCGACCTCGCCTCCGAATTCTTCCCGACACGCGCCAGGCATCTATCAATGCTTAAGATATATTATCAAGAATGAGGGAGCACGAGGATTATTCAAAGGTCTCGGTCCTAATCTCATCGGAGTGGCACCGTCCAGAGCTATCTATTTCTGTGCGTACTCCAAGAGCAAAGTTGCATTCAACGCGATCCTACCTCCCGACACACCGATTGTTCATGTTTTCGCCGCGTCCTGCGCTGGTAAGAGCAATTGTAATAATATTAAGCTGAATATATTCCGTTTATTGTATATTAAACGCCTCGTATTTATCTGAGATTGAATTTTATATCTACATGTATACGAACAATCGGCCTCAACGATCGATTCGCGCGCGTCTTTAACATAATATCGTTCTTGTTTTTCCCGCGGATGCCTTTAGTAAGATAAGATAATTCTTTACTATAATGCTTATCATACTTGAATATATTAACTTTTTTTTCCTTTAGTACATTGGTTCGACTTGCATTTCGTATTTTTATGTAAATTCGAATATAAATCAAATGAGAGCAAACAAAAATTAATGTGACAAATATATTATTTAACTTTGATCATTTTTTTTTCATTGTTTTTTTAATCGTTGTTTCTTTTTTTTTTATATTTTTTGCATTATTTTGCTTAATGTTAATATGATCAGAATTTTTCTTTTTTTTATGACGTTTAAATTTCTTCTGCTATTTCTCATTCTTTCATCCTATCTTCTTTCCTATCTTCTTATTTTCTTTCTTTTTTTTCTATCATTTTTATTATTTTTTCCTCTGTTATATTATCAGAGTTATTTTCTATTATTTCTACGATTGTCTCTCTCTCTCTCTCTCTCTCTCTCTCTCTCTCTCTCTCTCTCTCTCTCTCTCTCTCTCTCTCTCTCTCTCTCTCTCTGTTATTCCCTATAAATACACGTATAATAAAAAATTAGAATAGAAATAGATGTATATACATACATATATGTGTGTGTATATGATGATTATAATTGTGATCTATTCTGTCTTAATCTTTATATAACATACTTTAAAATTGTGTGAAATTTCAAAATTAATAATGCAAAATTACATATTTTACTTCTTGACGTTTTCAACGTTGATCACTCTTGCAAGATCTCTCTTACAATAATATATTATCTATAGTTATATATAAATTTTTTTACACTAAAATATTATTTATACCAATTGAAATATCTTTATTATTATTCTTATTTATTATTTTGGAAAGTCTAATCTTTATACAGGGTGTTTCATAAGTTGTGGGCAAAATTTCAGGAATGGATTCCTCATGCTTAGAGAAGAAAAAAAATTAATCAATATAGGTTCGGAAACGATTAGTTTTTGAGTTATTAAGATTTTTGTAATACAAAATTTTATCTCATTTCTCCTCTTAGAAGTCCTTTTACAGGCATCAATAGTGTTTTTCAAGTTCGACGACCTGAAACATTGTTGATGCCTGTAAAAGGAGTTTTAAAACGAGAAATAAGACAAAAATCTTAATAACTCAAAAACTAATCATTTCCGGTCCTATGTTAACTTTTTTTTTCTTCTCTAAGTATGAGGAATCCATTCCTGAAATTTTGCCCACCATTTATGAAACACCCTGTATATTGATTCATATTTTTTGCCAATGTAAACATAGATCAATAAGCGAAAATGATTTTAATCACTTGTATTCTATTTCTCTCTTTCGCTCTTTTTTTCTCTCTCTCTCTCTTTATCTTGACAATTTTAATTATTCATATATTTTATATTCTGATATAAATTATACACTAAAACAATTTATTGTTTGTTTCTTTTTTTCTATATATTTTACATACTTTTTTAAATGAACCTACAAAGTAAATTGCATCATGTATCAATTAACAATTATTAACGATTTTATAACATAATATAGTAATATTATTGCAAAGGAAAATATATTAAAAAATATATTAAATATATTCGAATATAACAATAATTAATTTGTTATTACATCATGATTAAAATGGTATTATATTCTCATGTTGCTTAATTTAAATCAGTTCGCGTTTTTCTTGCGAAATGTCACACATTACATATGCATAACAGCTTAAACTTAAAGTTATACTACGGCGCATTATAAGTATCATTATTCTATATCCCTTGTGTAGCTATTTTCCATTGAACTATTATTATTTTTATATTTTTAGCAAGAGATAAACTATTTTTTCAAATGATCAAGACGTAATAGATAAGATGAATAAGACGAAAGATAAGATGAATAATTATAACAATACTCAGAAACAAATATTAATAATCTTAGAAGTAAATAACTGTGTTATGAATCATTTTTTTACATTAAATTGTAATATATTTCATATTCTCTTTCTATCGTAGGTTTTGAGAAATTTTATTAGTCTTTTATTTTAAATGACAAATCGTGGATGGAGAATATAACTTTTAAAAAATTTTTTATTTACTTATCGACACACACACAATTATTTTCTCAATTGAAAAAATGGCTGTGACAAAGTTTCTTGATTAAAATTTTCATTCAGCTCAGTTGAAAGAGTCAAAAACAAAATTTTACTTTTCTTAAAACTTTACGTAAAGTATAAGTAAAAAATTAAACTATTTGGAAAACTGTTTTTTTTCTTTAAGAAATTTTTTTTTCTGAAATTTACCAATCAATGAATGTATTTTAAAAATATTTTTTGTTAAATTTAAAATATTTTACGATAAATTAAAGATCGAATATAGAAGATAATTTTTTTTATTTAATCTCATCATACATTGCATGCATTGTAATAGCTATCTCATTATAAAGAATCACTTTTCTGATTTATATTTTTTTTATATGAAGCATAATGCGTTGACCTTGATAATGATGCACAGAGAAAAAAATAGAAAGATGCAAATTCATATGATAGTAGATCGCATGTTGTGATGTCGTGTTGTTATTCTTCAGCAAATCCAATCACTAAATTTATATATATATAGCGGTAAATGTACAACTACTAACGTCCAATGAGGGAAATAATATTTTGCATGTCATTCAGACATGCGTTTATCTTTAATGAATTTATGAAGTATGGACGTTTTTCGTTTCTCTGACGCACAACTCGAACTCCCCTGATGTCGATAACCCTCGAGGACATAGATACTGTGGACACAATTATTCTGTTCGATAATCATTGATTTTAATTTTTTTTGCTTATAATAAAGTATAATAATCGTAAATTTTTTTAACAAGTCATTAACAAAATAACTCGTTAACTTTTGTTGAGAAGAATTTTTAAAAAACTTGCTAAAAATAAGACCGAATTTTTAAAATTCAATTAGTCTTATGCTATACATTTGAATATAAGTTAATAAACATATATGTAATTTTATTAATATAAATAGCATTTGAAGATGATAGATAAAATAAAGAGTTTGAAAACTAAGCGTTCCAAGAATCGAAACATTAATCGCGAAAAAATTTTCACAAGTTAATAATGAGAAAAAACTTTTTATATATCTTTCATGTAAATTGTGCAATGGACATTAGATGGACAAGTGTTTAAGAGATCATTTTAGAAAAAGAAGAATTATATTAATCTCTTGTGTAATAATGTATCATCATACAGATAAGTAAGCCAAAAATGTTCTAAATATATTTTTTGTTATCTTCATACATGCTTTTACGTCATCCTTAGAGGCGGAAAACATGCATAAAACATATAATAAGGCATTCTTAACAAACTCAATTAATTATCTGAATAAATATGTGTAATCTAGTGTTTCAATACAAAGGTTAATGTTATCTCATGTGTTTAGTATTCCGCTTGAGTAACGCCGAATTGTGCAGATGTGCGGACACAACTTGAATAAGAAGAACAAAAATTGATCACGTGACGAATCAACTTAACAAATTCTATATACCTCTTTTATGTCGTATATCACTTATTTATCGACACACACAATTATTTTCTAATTGAAAAAATGGCTGTGACAAAGTTTCTTGATTAAAATTTTCATTCAGCTCAGTTGAAAGAGTCAAAAACAAAATTTTACTTTTCCTAAAACTTTACGTAAAGTATAAGTAAAAAATTAAACTATTTGGAAAATTTTTTTTTCTTTAAGAAATTTTTTTCTGAAATTTATCAATCAATGAATATATCTTTAAAATATTTTTGGTTAAATTTAAAATATTTTACGATAAATTAAACTTCGTTTTACTTTGAGATTCTCGTGCGAAAAACAACGAAAGGTACCGATTGTTGCATAATACGCTTTACAATGCATATTTTATACATGCATACTTTATTATTTTTATTATCATATTAACATTCATTGACACTTTTTTTATCGCGATTAAATATTTTGCAAACGCATTTTCATTTATTTATGCATGTAGCAATGCGCTTGTTTTGAGACACTCGGTATATTATGGCCAATAAGGCGATGTAAGGAGTTATTCATGCGGAATATTGCACTTTGACCACAAGAATAACAATCCGCTCACTAGTAGATCTGTTCGCAGGGGAGCCATGCGGTCGGCGCGTGTGTCTCTTCTTCTCGCGATACGATTGTTTATCATTTGCATCGCTTTGACGTAAGTATAGACTACTCAAGAAATTGTTTTCAACCGCCGATTCTTCCATTCCTTGAGAGACTTAACTTTGATTTTACGCTATTCTTTGTCACAATATTTCTTCGATTTTCGATATCAAACAATTATTTTTTATATAAAGGGAATTATCTGAAATTATAGATTATTAATATAAAAAACAATTATTAAAATTAAAGATTAATATTAAGACAAGATTATATTATTAAAATTACTATTAAAATAAGCAAATCAAAGTTTCATAAAGTGTCATACAATAACTATTTAAAAAAAAAACACATTTGAGAGAGAGAGAGAGAGAGAGAGAGAGAGAGAAGAGGAGATGTCTGATTCAAAATAATTAAAAATAACAATTTAATTTTTGATTGGAAGAGTACAACAAAGGACAGTTTTGAAAGTTTTGAAAGTTGTGAAATTTATCCCAGATAACATTTCAAGTCAAAAGATTGTTACATTAAATAATAAAAATTTATCATTTTTTTTCAGTGAATTTTTTCAAGTCTCATTACGAGACTTCTATTTTTAATTCTATTTTTGTAACATGGTCTACATTAATTTCCATAATTTTAAAAGACAGAGCAAAGTCAGCTTAATTGTAATTGATATCTTTCTTGATATTGTTTATCAAGAATCGCTAATTTCACAAATTTGAGAAAGAAAAAGAAATTCCACTTTATTTTTATAAAGTACAAATGCCATTGTGCCGGTTGCAGTTGCAGCTCCAATATTCTCAATCAGTTTTTATTTCTGTTCATTGTTATTATATCAAACGATCAGTGATCAATTATAACAATTGTTTACATCCTAGAATCTAATCTATAGCGCAATTACTTCATTGACGGTTGAATGTCATTTGTATCATTCACATCTCATATCTGCGCGAAACTATATATGGTTTGCTTTGGCTGTGAAAATAATGCTATATCATGTGTACGTGATATTTATAAAGATAAATACATTAGGCATTACATAAAAGCCATGCAAATATATATGCCTTCTGATTAATTTTGGATTGAGTGCTCGTAATAATCTCTTTCAGTGTTTGTCTTTGGTAACGATTCTTCCACAATCATTTTTATTTAACAGTCTCAAATAGCCTAACAATAAATCAACTAAAAAAAAATAAACTAGTCTTGCAGATAAAGAACTATCAAAAAGAAAGACATTGCAGTTCATTAAAATGTATAACTTCAAAAACCTTATTTAATTATAAAAAATTTGATAAAACAATCTATTCTAGAAGATATTTGTGTACGCGCGCGCCACATAATTATTGATTAAAAAGATACTGATATATTACATTTTAATCTATCCATTAGTAATTTCTATCCATATTTAATATTGAATATTGTTAATAATATTAAAAATCTTTATTTATATCTAATATATACAATATATGTATAATCAAATTAATTAATACTAAAAAGATACTACGTATCATTAAGCGAATAAAATTTTGGAATTTTGTTATTCTTTTAAATAGATATTTATTTTATATGTTAATATATAGCTTTTCGCATATATTATATATATTACTTTTTCAAATAATTTAATTTTTATTTAGTTTAATTTATTTTTCTTACATAAAACTTGACAAACGCATCTAGTTGAGAATATGAAGTGAAAATTTACTCTCACATTTTTTCTTTTTTTATTTTTTCAACGATTCTTTTTTTAATTTAAAACGTTTTAATAAGTCTGTCAATAGAATGACGCACTTGTGCACGTTTGTGGAACGAAAAGCATATTTTGATGCCAAGATGTTATTTGATTTCTCTCTCTGTTGAGTTTTATCGTCATTCACGAATTCCCACATTCAGCAATTTGCAATCATTCCGATTATAATTCGTATGCATATTCATGATACCATTTGATACCAAATGATACATTGGAAATCAGCGTAAACAAATGATATCTCAAACAATGACGTTTCATTTGCGGTTCGTATTTAATTTCTTCGAAGCAAATTGTATATAGTAATACATTTTTTAAAAGGGTTAGTAGTAAATCGAAAAGATATATATATAATATTTTTATTTATTTGAAGTTGTTGAAACAAAATCTTAGATATTAGAATTCAAGATTGCTATTAAAAAGGACAGCGTAGGCGTTACTTTGACAGATTCAAAGTAATTAAAAGTAGATTAAAAGTTATTTGATTTTTTTTTGTAAGAAATTGAAATGTGAAAGAATTATTTTTATTCAAAGCTGTATCTCTTTAACTATATGTGTATGTTTTTGAGACTTATTTAAACGCGATTTGTATATAATTAAAATGACGAAATGACGCAATAATAAACATACAACTCTTGCTCCGGTTGCAAAATCGCTATTTTAATTATACGAGTCAAGTTTAAAAGATTCATAAAAATAGTTAAAGATATATACTCTGAATAAAAAAAAATATGTTTAATTGTAATTATTACTTTCTTCTCCAAAAGATTTCTCATATAATTCATTTTTAACCCCTCCATAAAAATATGTCAATGATACTTCCCTCTTAATGTGTCAAATAAATATTCATTTGAATGTAGAATTAAAATAATATTAATATTCATTTGAATGTAGAATTAAAATAATATTAAAATATACACGTATGTATGTGCAAGAATTGAATATGTCTGTGCAATAGAAAAAAATTTAATGTAAAAGAATGACATAATTTACAAGATTCACAACATACAATTTCATATATTTTAAGAGAGAATGAGAGTTTTACACACATGAAATATCGATTTACTTAATGTTTGCCTAATTCAACCTTGAATTGTTTTTGGATGTAGGAAGTCACGCCCAGATGTAGTCGATGTTCTTCCTTCTTTCTCTTCCCTTCTTTTTTTCTTCTCCGTCTTTCCTTTTTCTCCCTTCCTCTTCTTCTCTCTGTCTGTCGCGCCGTGCACCGTTTCGCCGGCAAGCAAGAGAGAACTTCTCCGACAGTATATTGCTATTTTTAGCCATCCTCACCGAGTAATTCAGTGCCCGTCCTTCCACGCGCTTTGCGGTTGGACAAACGTACAACATAACACTACCGTCGAAGAATCGTGTGTCGCGCCAGCCGCAACAGGAATTGCATCAAGATCGATGATAATGCATGGTACATGAGTAATGCAAAGCGACTCTCGTGTTTTTTTTTTGGCATTTTGTTTTTATCTAATGATTCAATTACGATTGTAAATAGCATCGTTTGAAACCCCCGATACATCGCATTCAATACGATAACACAAGTTGTTATGCATCTTTATTCTCTATTCTTATTCTAAAATTTCGTAGATTTACTTTATTGACAAACCGGTAATATCGTAAATTTCAAAAATTTCAACATGATTCTAAATTTTTAAAATTCGTTTTTTGCATCTTTATTCTCTATTCTTATTCTAAAATTTCGTAGATTTACTTTATTGACAAACCGGTAATATCGTAAATTTCAAAAATTTCAACATGATCCTAAATTTTTAAAATTTGTTTTTTGCATCTTTATTCTCTATTCTTATTCTAAAATTTCGTAGATTTACTTTATTGACAAACCGGTAATATCGTAAATTTCAAAAATTTCAACATGATCCTAAATTCTTAAAATTCGTTTTTTGTTTATCAAATGGATGTGAATCATATTCTAATACATTTAATGTTTTTGAATATTTACAAAGTAACACGTATTATTTTAAAATAAAAGTAATCGCGAAAGGATAATCTATATACACATATATATATATATATATATTTATTTATTTATTTATTTATTTATTTATTCAATTAGAATCTATTGTTCCTTTAAACATTACATAATACGAGGCACATATATTGATATACTGATCAATTTTGATATACTGATATCACGAGACATTTATTATATTTCATATTATATTGAAAAAAATTAAAGTTTACTTGAATAATGATCACATTTTTTTGTTCACAATTTTAAGTAGGAAATTTTTTTTTCCGATTAATTATTAAAGTAAAGACGCAAAATACACACATTTAAAAAATTATAAAACATTTCTTTACATTATTTCTTTCGAGTACATCTTTATTGCGTCGTATAGCTTTTTGCTATTTTTTGAAACATACATAATATGCATTATCGAATATTATAAGTTACTTATAATATCTTATTCACATATTTAAGTGCAAAAAATAAATAGTCGCATTTATTTTTAAATGCGCCAACAATAAGATTTTCCAAATTGAAAATCTTTTCTCCAACAATTATTGTTAAACAATTTTTGCATCTTATGCGAAATCAATATCTCTGAATATTTTTGCGAAATTAATATAATCGAAATGATACTCTATCAATCTTCTTCTATGTTCTTTCAATTTTTATTCCTTTATTTAGGTTGATTTCTTTATCACATGGAATCTCGAGTTCCGCATCTGAAGTAATCTCTGATAACGTAAAGAAAGTAAATAGAACGTAAACAAGTTATCATGCGCGGAATGAAATGTGTTATACGATGTATAGTATTTTCGATTGCGTAACTCATAAGAGTCTCGTGCATTATCCACATGTCTCTTCAGTGTATACGCTGTAGCACAAATAATACAATGTTTTGGCGATCTTTCATAAAATCGGGTTAATGAAAACAACAAATCTTTTATACAATATAACTTTCAAGTATAAGTAACTAGAATTTCTATGTGTATGAAAAGAAATTAAAATTATGCTTCTACAAATAGATCAAGAATACTATCATTTTGTATGGTATATAAGAATAATTAGCAAAATATATATACACACATACACATACACACACACAAGAATTTTTAATGCTATTTAAATTTTATAAATACCGATCTTTATTTCAGTTATTTTATTCTCTTGGTTATTTATATTATTAAAAGATTAAATTCTTTCTGATAAAAGTATTATTAAAAAACACACAAACTTTTTTATAATAAAAATATCGCATTGCACTCTGCAAGATACTTTCTTTCGCATTATTATTAAATAAGAAGCTTAAGAAAGAGAGAGAGAGAGAGAGAAAGGTATAAATAATATAGGAAATAATATATTATAGAAAGACGTTCTTTAATCTGATACTTTAGCAGAGTTTAAATTTGTGTGAAAATTATCGAAACTAAAGTCAGTTTAGAGAGAAAAGCGTATGGCAATGTATATTAATTATATATAAATCTATTTTATTACATAGTGTTATTGATATGTACAAAATTTAAGAAAAAAAATTTAGCCATGTAAATTTTTTTTTAAGCATTTTGAGAATATTTTATCATTTTCTTTTCAATTCAGATATTCGCAAAGAATTACTTTCTTACAAACACAATGCTATAGTCGATTTTTTTAATATACATGTAGGATACATCAAGAATAAATATTTTGCTTTTTATAGATATAAATTAATAAGATTTAATTTTTTATGAAGTATCTATTGAGTAATAAATTATTATTCTTGAATTGATGATTTGTTGAGAAAATAAATATATCGATTCGTTCATGATAGATACGCAGAGCATCATGTAGATTCAATAAACAGTCATTTACTTTACAGGTTTCACTGCGTGTACATTAACAAATCCGATTTGGTTTGTAAAAACCAGACTACAGCTGGATCATCGATCGCAAAAAGTTACAGCAATAGAATGTATGCGGAGGATATATCAAAAATCGGTAAGATGATAGATTTCTCATTTCATACATTAGGAATTTGATAAAAAAACGAATTCGATAAATGTCGTTCCACATAATAATCCTTTCTAATATATCGCATATTTTTATATTCACATATTAATCTTTAAATATCGTTAATTTCCCTTTATCATCAGAATATCTTGATGCTTAAAATAAATTTTACTACATAAATCAACATAAAAAAATAAATCTTCTAAAATTTATAGTAATATTTAAGAAATAATAAAATAAATTGCATATTGTAAAAATAGCTAATTAAATAAAACTAAAGAAGGGAAGGGTGCACTTTAAAGAGTGAATGGAATGCAATTATTGAAGTGATACTCAGAGATAAAGTGACATAATTTAAAAATAATTAAAATTTAATAACTAAGTTAAATATTGTGTGTGTGTGTCTTTTTAATAAATAATATTTTTACAAGAAGATTAAACCTACTATTATTGGTTTTTTTATTTACAGTTTCTTTTTAGATATCGCTTGAATTTTTCTAGAACCGATGGTTTTTGTCTCTCTTTCCTTCCCTAATTTTCTTTCTTTTATAAAGAAAATTGGCACAATTCTCAGCATCATCTATCAATCGCGAGATCATTGTCGGATCACTTGATGAAATAAACGTGATAACAAATTAAAACAAATTTAAAACGATATAGAGGAGTGCACGAAATTAACGACGATGTTGCAAGGACGTCATTAGATAGATATTTAACAAATGCTAGTTGCGGCCAAGATTATTTTCTCAGTTGCGATGTAGATACATATATGTGTATATATATATATATATATATATATATATATATAATATATATAACATTGATGTTTGTTGGAGCGAAATAGATATTTATCGGATATAGAATTGATGTAATTCCTCATATAATATGTCAGATGTTGAAAATTCTAAAAGATCGAAAAAAATTTGACAATTCAAAATTTGTGAGATATACTTATAATAAAAATAAGCGCATTAGTTTACTTAACGATGATATTATAATCTTCTTATAATTACAAATTTCTTAGATTATCTAATTTGTCATTTTATTAGATTATTTTTGTAAGATTTTGACATTTTTTTATTTCATATTTAATGCGATATATATGCAAAATATGCATATATATTATGCATTAAATATTTAACAGAAAATAACTTTCTACATAAGAAGATTATTGTATTATAAAATTATATTTCACTAATTATTTTATTTAATCCTTAAAGAAACGAGATTAAGTTACATGGAAATAATTTCTTTAACATAATATAACATAACATAAGTTAAATATATTTATTATTATTATTTATTATTATTTCTCGTAAAAAAAGATGAAATAATGAGAAATTTTATATCGATATGAAATATTCCAATATATGAACAAAATTGTTTGCTTGCCATAAGTATCGTTTTGTGGACGTCTGTTAAATCGAGATTGTTTACTTGGAAAGAGTGGACTGCACAATATACATATACGTACTGAAATTGCATTCGGCATCTCGGAATTGAGCCAGTTTTAAAACTGACGCCTTGCTCTACGAATAGTACATCTGTATAAAAATATCTTAAAAAAATATGTCAAGTAATACTCGTGCAGTCAATAGATCTCTACCTTCCCTATTTTATCTTATCGTCTTCATACATTATCTTCGCAACTTTACGTATAATTAATGTGGAAGTACTAATTGAAGCAAAAGTGCCAAAAATGTATTATAAGAAATTAAAAATTAACATTTGAAAATATCCATATAATTTAAATTATAATGATATATACAATAAATAATTTACACATTTCACAATTTTTTATTCTAAATTATTGATAAGACGGTAATTAATTTATTTTATTTATATTATTATAGTTTAGTGTGTGGTTATCGATAAATTTCTATATCATCACTAAAATATTATTTTATTCGCTCATGATATTCAATCGACATCGATCAACATTGATCAATGAAATATGAATAATATCTTAAATAATTTTGGCTTTCTTATCAGATATGAATAGTCGATTTAATGCTATCCTTAATTGAGCACGCAGATATTACGTATTCTCATTTTTTAATAGAGCATCCAAATCTAAATTAAGTCCAAGTTTAAATATATTGCTAATAAGATATATATCGTATTGCTATTACTTTATTATTCGGAGATACGTATAAGATCGTGAACCTTTCATAATGATTTTTTGATAATTAATTTAATAATTTGATAATCAATTTTCCCTTAATAACATGATAACACGCTTACATTGTAATGCATAATTATCTTTGTGTGTTTTATTTACATAATATATACTTGTGAATTATTAATATGACGAATAATGAATTAATATGATGAATTAATTATATATTTTTTGAAATATATGAAATTGAATTATATAATATATGTATATAAATTATTTTTAAAAAATCTGAACTTTTTAATCAAATTTCTTATAATTTAATTATATATTAGCAAACTAATTTCCTTTTTATTTGTTTGTCAATATCATAAAATTAGAAACAAACAGATGACTTCAGAATTAATAATTAAAATTATTAATTTATTACTGTTATTACACAAATTTGAAAATGCAGAAAATATTTATTTGATTCATATAACAAAATTATTAATTTACTGTTATTATACAAATTTGCGAATCTAGGCGAATTTATTTGATTTGTAATAAATGTCGTATAATATTAATGCAATTTCGAAGTAAGTCAGATTTATAATACGAAAAAGTATATATATGAAAAATTGCAATAAAATGTGTGTATGTATGTATGTATGTTTCGACTATATATATATATGTATATATTTCTTAGGGTATTCTGGGATTCTATAAAGGTATCGTGGCATCCTACATAGGCATAAGTGAGACTGTGATACACTTTGTGATATACGAAGCAGTGAAAGCATGGCTAGCCACGCACAGATCACGAGCTTCCCAGGCAGATGACAGGAAGACGTTCCGCGATTTCATTGAATTTATGGCGGCTGGATCATTTTCGAAAACGATAGCATCAACAGTTGCCTATCCTCACGGTAAAATTATTATTCGTAACTACGCTATAAATCCACATGAATCCGCATTAATTAAATTTGTTTTCAATTTTTCGTGTGTATTTACTAGTTACTTAGTTACTTGCTTATCTAATATGTTGATATTACTATTCAAACAGCTCATTTAATTTCTAACAATATTTAACAATTTTTTATAATTTGTATAAATAAAGAGAGTTATATCCATTGATTATTTGAAATTATAAATGGCATAAATATTGAAAGAAGTGATCTTTGTGCATTTATCTAGACTCTAGACTATTATCACATTTTAGAATTGGTAACAAGTGATATTTTAATTTTCATTGCATTGAGTTTTCCTGTATTTAATAATGTAGATAAGTTATAAAGCATAACTGTATAATATCTTAATTTCTAATTAGGATAATATCTTAATTGAAAAATAGTACATACTTTTCTTTTTCTATCATTGTCTTGCAGAGAAGCTACTCTGAGTTGGTCTAAAGATAACACGAGCTATTCGCTATTCGCACTCATGCCAGGCACTCAATATGCAATTTATGCTTTGAATATTATTTACGAATGTTTGTGACATTTCAGTATTTTGTTTGCAAAAATAATACTCATCTATCATGCTGCATTTGAGTTAAATTTATTTTGCAAATCAGCATGCATTATCATACACAGATTACATACGTTTTCCTGCAAAACATTGGTGCATTAAATAAAAAGGAAGCACTTTTATTCAGAAATGATTGTGTCATTATATTAACGAGTCATTGTGTCATTATATTTGTTCATTGTTATGATCGTTACGATTACAAAAAGAAATCAATCTTATCATTTCATCATGTTTTGATTGCACTTTTATTGTATTATTTGTACTTATTCAGATAGCAATAAAACCATATCACTGTCATTATAAAACTCTTGTATAAGAATCTTTCACCGTTATACAACTATATATATATATATTTAATAATTATATATATATATATATATATATATATATATATATAATTATTAAAATTCTAATCTGAAAAATTAAGAGAAACATTCAAGAGAGAAATTAATCTGATCAAAAGATTGTTTAAATATTTAAAAATTTAAATAAGTGATTATAATACAATTAATTAATATATAATATGTAATATTTTTAATTAATTTTTTACAAATTATAAATCTTCTCATCGATAATTTCTCAAATTAAATTTTTGATAATCATTTTTGCATGTGAATTAGATGTAGATACAATCAAAAAGATATTGATATAATTTCTTATCATTTTCAGAAGTAGCAAGAACCCGATTACGAGAAGAAGGTACGAAATATCGCGCGTTCTGGCAAACTCTGAGCACTGTATGGGCAGAGGAGGGCACAAAAGGTCTCTACCGTGGCCTCGGTACCCAGTTGATCCGGCAGATTCCAAACACTGCCATCATAATGGCAACGTACGAAGCGGTGGTATATGTGTTGACACGACACTTTCGACCCGTTACGGTAAAGACGTCCAATACCAATGCGGCATCGGAATTTTATAGCGAGGCTAAGACGAAAAGGCAATTGGCCTAGGACTTGCTTACGGCCCCCGAGTAAAGGGCCATCCACCATCAATCATTTTTCTCTTCTGCGGCAGACGAATATCGCGCGTATTCTCGGGGTACCATCCTAATATCTAATCTTACATCTAGATGCAACAAGAGAGCTGCTCGACGTTGGAAACATGCTCGATGTCATAATCGTTGCTCCCGGGGTACTCAAAAAGGTACCAGCGTATTGATTGCACTGTGCTTTAAAAGTATAGCAAAAAGTAGTCCTTCCTCCTTTCAGGTAGCATGTACGTACCGGAGATGGACCCGGTGTATCTTGCAGGAAAAGAAAGAGAGAGGTGAAATTAGGAAAAGCGGATGTTGTTTAATAATGTCGCATAGACATTAGGAAGCTGAGACTTCGCTTCTCGCGAAATCGTGGATACATATGAATGCGGAATAAAGGCTTGTATTGTATTATCAGACTTATTCGACAGGTTATTTTTTTGTTCTAAAAGCCGAAAAACTCCAGAAATCTGAAAGCAGAATGTGTGATGCTATAATAGTCATTGTAAATTTTAGGTCTCTGACAGGTTTTGCTTTCGGTGCTATTCTCCATTTCATAATTTGCAGTTTTTTTTCTCTCTTCATCTTGTATGCTATCTCTTTTTTACATCTTTTATTTATAAAAATAAAATTAAAGATGAAAAAAAGACACAAGATTGCAGATTTGCTATGCAAAATACTTGTTATTATATAATGCTTGATAGACAACATATATAATAGCAATTTTCGATTTTGTGAATTATACTAGATGTTTTGATCAAGTTGTTTCAAAGATGTCATTATATTTTCATTAAAAATCAATTATCTAAACTGATTCTGGTCGTGCAAACAATATAAATCCACTCGTTAAAAGCTTCGGCCCACTTCCATTCTAAAGCTTTAGTAAGACTCATGCGTATTATAACCTTGTGATAAATATTTCGATATTGAATTCTATAATTAGAATTTATTGGTTATTTTTTGATCTATTGGTTTTACTCAATTTTCAAGCAATGTTATATTAGATAATGATTCTTGAACAATAATATTGTAAATTAACAATTATTTTACTTGTATATTATTGTATCTCTTTAATACGCGATTTCACCAACTACATTTAACTTTAATCTTAGTCCAATTCATTCTTTATCTCTTTCTAAAGGAAGAGTTAGAAGAAGATAACGAGTGAATTAAACTAAAATTAAAGTTAGACGCGGTTAGTGAAATCGGGCATAAGAGATATTACCAAGAACAATACATTTTAAAATTATTTTTGAAATATATGATCTATATATTTAATATTATATCATCATTAATAAAATTAAATTATTAAATTTAAAAATTGAATGAAAATTATAATGAATATTTTGCTATGAATGTTATTATAATGATCTATGATTATAATTTTTCCAAATCATATTTACTATATCAACATTTATGAAATTAGGGGATAGCTTTTAAAAATTCTTGGAGTGGCTGTATTGTATTTTATAAACATTCGCGTATGAAGAAGGAATTTTTTGTGTCTCTAAATTTTATGTTTTGCTGCAGAAATTTGAAAAGATTGATAAAGTGGTTTTCAATAATGCTTTTAACAGCTTCGCAATTATTCATAACAGAAATATGTAATTGCATAAAAGGATTATTTTGAAAGAATATACATATATATGCATACAGAGAAAAGAGCTTAAATAATTATGTTTTAGATTCTTTCGAAATAAAATAATTTTGTAAATTTTTTTAAACATCAAATTATACCTAAGATACAATTTCTCATTTTATTATATAGCGACAATTCTGTTGGGTATTCTTATATATACTTTATATCACAATTTTTTCATGTATTTCTTCAATGATCCGATTTTATTAGATTATTTTGCAATTTTTCCCACTGATATCTTGTTAGTGCTATATGATAAGACGCAATTATTCCTTAATGAAGCAATGTATATTTTGTCAAATTTGCACTTAGAAACAAAAACAACAATGTAAAATGTTAGTTAATGTTAGAATATCCATCTCTGTTCTAATAGTTTCTACATTATTTATGTAGAAAGATATCGCATCGTTATGTACATATCGAACATGTAGATGTACATTTACGAGCGTTCATATATATTAAATTAGTTAGTCATATATAACATCGTATATTGTATAATATTTAACAAAAGAGCTAAAAAATTATTACAAGAATAGATATTTAGCGTCCATCTCTTACAGATCTGTTATCAGACACAGTTTTTACTTTTTGTCACTATTTATTTTTCGAACTATTCCAAAACATATATGTGGTTAGTTTTAAAACTATTATTAAAAAACCAGATTTATTAATATTAAGGAGATTATTGGAAATATAAAAAAAAAGCGTCTATTTTATTTGGAGCGGAACATTGTAAGAATCTTTTCAAAAGATAACTTTTCTCAACACATTTATTCATTCATTTTCATTTTTATATAATTTTTTGTTTTGTTCTGCTTTTTTCTTTTTTTCTTTTTTTTTTCTTTTGTTAAAGCATGATGAAAGATTACAATTTTAATCTCTGAAAAAATAATTTATAATACATTTAATATTACAATAATATCATTACATTTTCATAAATGTGTGCCATATCATTACATTTTTCTCAATTATCAATATTGTTTCCGCACAATAGTTAATTTTTTATATTAAAATACAAAGTTAATATCTTATATCAACATTTTAGATTTAAACTCTACATATGTTCTGCGCACACAATTGCATAACGTTAAAAACCTTTTATTATACATTATTTTCTGAAACTTATATATTATATTATTCAAATTTCTGAGATTTATATACTTGCACCCAATCAGTTGACACTTGGTTTGCATTATTGACTTTAAAATCAAAAAGTTTCAAAGAAAATTGTCATGTATATCATAATATTGATAAATTTAAATATATGTATCTATTTCATCAATTAGAAAAATCTTTATACGTAAAGTTAAAAAGCTGTGATTTTATTTTATGCGTTATCCGTGAAGCTTGGCGTTTAATAATTAAATAACATGACAAATTATGCAATATTTATATAGAGTTTATATGCTTTCTATAAGTCGCAATTTTAGAGATAGCAAAGAAAAAGTAATAATTTTAGAAATAAAATGCACTTGATTTTTGCTTATCTTAGTTCGAGGCAAGTTTTAATAAAATTATATAGTAACAATATAATATTAATTATATTAATGAAATTAATATATTAATTATATTAATGAAATTAATATATTAATTATATTAATGAAATTAATATATTAATTATATTAATGAAATTAATATCGAAAATTAAAATGTTTGTGACAAATGAGTTGTTTCATTCAATTCATTGTTCATTCAATTCAGAGATTAATTTTAATTTGCTCAGTGTATAAAAAGATATGCGACTTCTAGAACATTTTATGTGATTGATATATTAACTGTTAATACCATATTGAGAGATTTCATTATGATACTGTTGTCAATTGTAAATGCGCAAAGAATACAGATACTAAGTGCCAGGCTGTTGTTAGTCGTGCATAGTCATTATATAAGAATATCATCTATCTCTTAAAAGGATTATAAAAAAAATAGAAGAGTCGGATGTCAAGTTGTAAAGTGTGTACAGATAAATAGAGAATCGTTTTGGAATTGAACAATGAATTTTTCTAACTAAGTTGGAGACAAAATGGAAAGAGAATGAGAAAACGAGAGGTAGAAAGTGAGAGAAAGTTTCATGTATTCACGAGAAGCGAGCGTTTCGTTAAAGACTGATGTTGTACAATTATTTAGCATAGGATGAGAAAATTTATTGTATATAAAAAAAATGTATGTATATATATATATATATATATATGTATATATTTATATATATATATATATGTGTATGTATATGGTCCTCTATAACTGGGGGGTAAAACATCTCTTTGAAAAAAGAATTAAGAATAATTTAAGTTTCTGAAAATTATATGTAAAAAATATTAAACTCATATCTTTATTTTTCCAATTAAATTTTTATTTTCCATTTGTATTCTGGTGGATTATTGAAATAAAATCAATGATTCATCAGATAATACAAAAGATTATTCAAATTTATCCAGTTTAATAAAGAGAAAAAGAATCGTTAATTTTTCATTCTGCAAAATCAATTTTTTTACTAGTATCTAAACCTCATGGAAACATATTACATTTCACTTTACAATTTCAATTTGTTTTTTTATGTAGAATCATTACCGCTGCTCGATTGTAACAACAATTGCAAGATATAGGAATATTATGATATTTGTAAGATATCGCTGTAATGTATGGATAAGTAAAATTTATGTGTATATAAATATCTCAATAAAGGTAAAACATAATGTTTTGTGTTATCAACCCACCATAATGTCAAATGAATTTCTCTGAAGTAAGAATAGAAGCATGAAACGAATAATGAATGCAAAAGCTTTATCTCTGATACACTAATAACATTATATTTATTTTCACATTTCTACTTTTAATATTTACTATAATAGATTTTATGATGATAAATTAGCTTGATTTATTGTTATTATATTTCTTTGTGTGGGTACTTTTTAAATGTAATTAAAGTTTTTTTTTTCAGATATCTACTTTTGTCTCCGTTTATATTTAAACTAAATAATTAGACAATACATAAGTAGTGATCCTGGAGACAGCAAAAAACTAGATAGTTAAATAATATACACAGGGTTTTAGACCACCCGTATCACCCATTTAAAAACTAGAGAAATGGTTATTTAAAAAAAGTAAAAACATTTTCTTTATAAATCGGGTGCGCTCTATCGAATGGTGATATTTTCAACTTCTGGTTCCGGTTGGAAATAGGCGATGCAAACCGGAAATGCATTTTTTTTTAAATGGAACCCCTTATTTTGCATTGCATATTTTTGTAACTTATCTCAAGAGCTTTCCAAAACATTATAATAAATTATTTTTCTATGAAGTACTTTTCGAGTTATGAGGCTTGAAATCATTTCTTAATTTTACATAAACCATAAAATATCTTGTAAAATATTCATTTTTCGATTATCTTATTTTAATACTTTTATGCATAAAATAATGAGGAATCAATGTTTTCTTTATACCAATTGACTCATTATTTTGTACATAAAAATATTGAGATAAGATAATTGAAAAATGAATATTTCACAAAATATTTTACGGTTTATGTAAAATTAAGAAATGATTTCAAGCCTCATAACTCGAAAAGTACTTCATGGAAAAATAATTTATTACAGTGTTTTAGAAAGCTCTCGAGGTAAACTACAAAAATATGCAATGAAAAATAGGGGGTTCCATTTAAAAAAATGCACTTCTGGTCTGAATTACCTATTTCCGGCCAGAATCAGAAGTTGAAAATATTACCATTCGATAGAGCGCATCCGATTTATAAAGAAAATGTTTTTACTTTTTTGAAATAATCACTTCTCTAGTTTTTAAATAGGGGGATACGGGTGATCTGAAACACCCTGTACATAGCCTTATACAGGATGTCCCGCAACTACCGCTCAATATTTTAAAGATAGATTCTCTGGCCAATTTCAAAACGATTTTTCCTCAGGGAAAATGTCGAGGCACTAATAGTTTTCGAGTTATAAATGATTGAAAATAAAGGATTTTTCGCAAACTAAGCCTTATGGGAATAAAATATTAATAAAATCACATTCTTTAGTTAATTTTAGGTAGAATTTACTTTAATAGAATTTTAATTTAAGGCTTAGTTAGAAAGATACATCATGACAAAAATTAAGAATATGCAAAAAATAATGATCTTCTTTGGAATTTTCGCTGAGGAAAAATCGCTTTTAAATTGGTCAGAGAATCTACCTTTAAAATATGGAGCGCTAGTTGTGGGACACCCTGTATATTTATATATATATATACGCTTGATTTTCAACGGGTAATTTTTTTGCCGTTGCTTTAAAAGTGAAGTCAAAAGTCATAATTTTTGCGCAATTATTGCCTTTACTCTGCGGAAATTTTCAAAAAGGATCATATTCTGAATTCTCTTTTATCGATAAAAGTGCCTCTAAAAGTGGCTTACAGCCAATCAGAAGGCTTAAGCCACTTTTAGAGGCACTATCAATAAGATTCAGAATATGGACCAAAATCTCTCCAAGCAGCGATATATCGCAACTCGAGATCGATGGTCGATCACGTCGCAGTCGGAGCAAATGGTGGCCGCGTAGTGGCCAGCGGCCAGCGGCAGTGGCACGTAGCTGAGTGCATTGTGTTTTTCGCGTAGTGGATTGCATCTCCGAGTGCATTTCAATGGCAATTTCGAACGATGACTCGATGATGAATAACATGGCTCGCGTAGAGCGAATCGTGGGCGACGAATGCCGCATCTGCCTCAAGTCGTGCACGGAAACGTGTCAGCTGTTTCGCAACGGAATATCGGAGAAGCTGATGGCAATCGCCGCCGTGCAGGTTAGTTTTTGCCTTCTTTGCCTCAAAGTACTCCGTAGTAAGCCTTCGAAATACCTATCTTGATCGTGATCGTGATCGCGATTGTTCTCTGTTATCCTTGTTGTTTCAATTATTTCGACGCGTCGTCTCGAATGCGGACAAATATTGTTCTTTATTAACGTTGACTTTTTGATACCGCGTATTATTTTTTTGTTTCTTATACTCATGTATACAAATAGTATTTTTTACATGCAAAGTTAAACTAACTAAGAAGTTTTCGCAGGTGGAGGAGGGAGATGGTCTTCCAGCTTCCATCTGTTTATCTTGCAACCATCTGCTCGACATGTCTTACAACTTCAAATGCCAGATTCAGGATTCCGATGTGAAGCTGCGTCAGATCCTGAAATCGCAGATTCAACCTATGTTACACGATAAACACGTGAAAGATGTTACAACAATGGTGAAACATATAATTACGAATCTATCCAATGTAGCCTCCTGTGATAAAGATAATCGTATTGTGGGACAAAAGATCTATTCGCATCACGATATGGTTACATTCGATAATACCATTCAATCCGATGCGATAATTGACAATGAATCTTGCATACATAACGAGTTTATGGAGAAAACAGAGGAAATTATAGAATCAAATGGCAAAAATAACGCACAATACGATGTACTCAAAGAGAATGTACATAACACTGAAATAATAGAAGTAGCTTTATGCCACGAGGCACGTATGGATGATGCGCTTGATAATCGATCAAATAGATTGTCCGACTCGACAACAGACGACAGACGCATCAAGCAGGAACAGTTAATATTATCCGAAGACAATGAGACACCAGAAAGTTTAAGGGATGAAAATAGAGAAGACGCATTAAAGATTGAAGTTAAGAACGATGCGTCGTCATTTGAGGATTTTCATGATCATAATGTTTCAAACTCTGCAGTGTTAGAAGCAGACAAGCAAAACGTTATGAAAAACGTTATGAATTGCAGTGACGATGAAGAGAAGCCACTGATAAATAGAACAATCGGACATCACAGATGTTTGCTTTGCATGAGATCATTTTCGACGAAAGGAGCACTACAACGACATATGATTGTGCACAAACACAAACATAAACACAAGACAAAGCTGCGTTATGTGTGTTATGTATGTGACAAACAATTCTCGAGCATTGCTAAGTTGAAAAGCCATGTGCTTAACAGTCATGAAAATAATACAGGGGATGATAAAATATCGCAAGAAATTAATGAAAATAAAAAAATTAAGACATCGGCAAAAGTTACTAGAAGTGGCAATGTGTTGGAAGGCACGAGAGAAGAGAAGAAAAGTTTTAAATTTACATGCAAAGTTTGCTCAAAGCAATTCATATATCAAAAATCCTTTTTATCTCATGCTAAAACTCATCCTGAATATAACGAGGAGACTTCGAATAATGTACTCGATCAGCATGCAAATAAAACAACAAACGAGCAGAAGGAGAGGACATCAAGGGACACCTTCGGAGAAAATGAATCCGAGGAGGAAGAAGAAGAAGAGGACGACGATGATAGCGATCTACCGATCGAAAGTCTACAGTGCACACAATGCGGTAAGCTTTTCGCTACAAAGAGAAACCTGAAGAGACACATCTCGACGCATAGCGGCTTGAAATTCAATTGCTCGACCTGCGGGAAAGGATTCTCAAGAATTGACAAGCTGAAGGATCACGAACAATCGAAGCATAAGGAGGAAATATTCGGGAACACTGACGATGAGGATGATGACGATGAGGATAATGAGAACAAAGTCAATGAGAATTCCGAGAGTCGGAAGAAGGCAAGTTTGTCATTATATCATTTATAAATTTTGTGTACTTATTTTATATTCGAAAGCATTAAATGAAGTTAGAATAAAACTTATCTTTTTCTCTCTTTATTCGTTTTTCAAAGAGCACATCTCTAATAAAAGTAATTCTAATCAAACTTATATTTTATAGGACCGACACAACAGGCCGCATAAATGTGCGCTCTGTCCGAAGGCGTTTGCGCAGGCTCAATCTCTGGCGAACCATGTGGAGAGGCACAAACGAGTGAAGGACACACAGAAGCGATTTCTCTGTGAGAAGTGCAGCAAGTGTTTTGCCCAGAGCGGTTCGCTGGTGGCGCATATGCGCACGCACACTGGCATCAAACCGTACGTGTGTAACACATGCAGCCGCGCTTTTACCAAGAGCACATACTTGCAATTGCATTTGAGGACTCACAGCGGTGAGAAACCGTACATTTGTCAATATTGTAGCAGAGCGTTCGCCCGAGCCAACACCCTGGCGCGACACATCACCATGCACACCGGTGAGGCCAAGTATCATTGCAACGTCTGCGCCAAGTCCTTCCGACGATTGACCTCTCTGAACGAGCACACGTACACGCATACCGGTCAGCGACCATATGTGTGCAAGCTTTGTACCAAAAGCTACAATAATGCTGGATCATTGTACGCCCATACGAAGAAGTGCAAAGCGCAGCAGTTGTCCGGCTCAACAACGGCCACGGTCGGTTTTGCGGTCTCTGCGGCGGACAACACGCCGCAGCAGAACGATACGCCCATGCCCCAACTACTGATCTACTCTCAGAGAAAATTGGTTGAGGAAGCGACGGTAGGTCAAGTCGTATCCACGCCGCAATACATGATGGCGAATGTGCACAATCAGAAAACCGTGCCCGCTAACGTGATTCAATCGTTTACCGTAGAGGATCCGAATGTGTACAATTCGAAACAATTTAAGAATCCGTATTACGCTATCTATCCGAACATGTAACGATAATCATATTTGATTGATTCTTTTTTGATTGCATATGCCCTTTTAATCAATTTGTTTTATTTCTCTATTCATGCAATTTTTAGATGCTAAAAGATAATTAAATCTCAATTGTAGCATGATATAAAAAATAGAGAAAGAGAAAGAAAAACTATTAAACAAAAATTTCAGTAGATCTGAAAAATTCTACAAATTAATTAAATAAAATGCAATGTATTTAAATTTATTTATTTCAATATATGTACAAAAAGAGATTACGTGCAAATAATAATTCACAAATTACTAATTAAAATAAAAATTATCTCTTTGTTCATATATAAAAGATTAAAATCTAATATATATATCAGTTAAACAATAATATGAATGAATATATTACTGCAAAAACATTTGTTAAATCTATCTTTGAGCATTAGGTGTGCAAATGCAGTTGTATCTTACGAATGACTCAGGTTAAAAAAAATTAGAAGTTTTTGAAATAACAATGTACAAAATAATACGATGAAAAGTTAAAATTGGAAGAAGATAAGAACTGTCAATAAATACATGAAATTTGCGTAAATAGATTTATGGACATAAGAAAATTACTGGACCAGTTATAAAATGTTTATTAAGAAAAGAGGGGAAACGTAGTTAAAAAGAGAAAACAAAGTATCGAACTCATGATCAATTATACATATATTACTGATTCAGCTTTCAAAAACATAAGCATTAATTATAATTATAAAACTATAGTACAAATAGAATTGGAAAAAAAATAAAAACTTTTTCTTTATAATAAAATTACACTAGTAGATTAACTTAAAATATTAATTAGAATATTAGATTATAAAATGCTATAGTAAATAAATAATTAATTTTTTTGTTATTTATAAATCTGTCTTTATAATGTATGATTGGGAAATGATATTCCTCATTCTATAAATTTTACTACTAAATACTCTCTAATATATATTCTAGTTTAATTTACCGTCTACCTGTTTTGATCATTTTAAATATTTAATATAATATTAAATATTTCTATTTTTTCTGTTAGCAATATAATGTATCATCTCCTTATGTGGATTCTTTTTATATATTATCTTCTTATGTTTGTTTAACGTGTCGCACAAATTATAGCCGGTCCAATTATTTCTTATATCCACAAGTTAAATGTGTAATATTGAGTAAGTAATTATGTTCGAACAATTTTTTAATTAGGAATGTACATTTGATTTTTAAAATATCTATTTTTTCATCCATAGCATGTCTCACCATATAATTTAAAATGATATATGTTTTAATGCAAAGTCGATTTTTATATTTAGCAATGATTTGACGAGTTATTACATAGAGAAGGATTAATTAAAATTTCGTAATATAAATATATTAGATTTCATAAATATTTTATTAAACCTTAGAAATAAAATTTGTTAAAACAAGATATATATATATATACATACATACATACACACACATATATGTATGTGTAAAATATATTAAAAACGATCTTTTGATATTCTGATTGTTGAAACAAATAGATAATAAATTTGTCAAAAAATAAGTTGTAGCTTTTAACTAATAATGATAAAACAGCCTGTATGATTATACCATAGTTATACTATAAAATCTTTAGTATGTGAAGACTGGAATCCTATAAATCTCTATTAAGATAAGAGTAAACGATTATGAAACTTACTTAATAAAGAATATTTTTGCTGGAATTATTAACATAAAATATATCCTGTAAGAAATTTATTTTACATTATATTTTTATTGTAATTATGTAAAACATTGTGTAATCGATTTTCATACGATATTCACATAAAGCGTAATGTACAGCGTGTTCTGAAAAAATTGAATATAAATATATACATATGTAAATAGTTTAAAATAAATTATATTGCGTCTTTGTAAAAAAAAGATAAGATGTCCTAAAAATAGCTTGCCTCTATTTTTATGCAGCATGATGGACATCGATAAGGTTCGAACACATTGCAATATTTTATATAATAAAGTTTATAAAAAAATAATCGAAAATTATATATAAATATACATACATACATATATATATATACATATATATATGTTCTTATCCTCGGCGAAGTCGCTCACATAAAAGTAATAATTAATATTAAGTAATCGTCAAATCTAATGAAAATAATTATTTGAATTATTAGTCAATTTAAAGAGATCAATAATTCAAAAGTACTATTTTTGTCAATCTTTTTAGTTTGCATGTATGTATTTTAATCAATTATGTAATTATTTTATTTTAAATTTAGTAGCAAAGTGCAATAATATTTGATATAAATTTTATTTAATTGCAAATTTATATTTCTAACGATATAACTTTCTTGAAAATAATTGAATTAAAATAATTGAATTTTTTTTCGAAATCTGAGATACCTATGTAATACACAATAAGACATGAAAATTTATCATTTTTAATCTATAATGTATTTATAATACATAATAATTAAAATAGGATAAATTCTGATATTTTCCCATTCATATTCTATTGCCAGACTTGAAGCATTTTAAATTCCGTTAAGCTTGATTTATACTACTTGAATTTTAAGTGCTATTTATAGATTTCCCTCAGAGACTTGGAAACATCGCCAATTTTTGATGTAGCCGCTTACATGAAAGAAAAATGATCACCCGCTGTTTTCGGGCGCGGAAATATTAAATTGTATTCCTGCGGGTCTTCAGAACCAAAAGGCGATACAAGGCTGCGGAGGGTGTCCGAGGTCACTAACCAATATTTAATCAACTTTGCAGGAGAATATTATCCTCCGGACAAATCAAGGACATATGTAACCGGCCACTAAGGGGAGACCGACACATTCGGGTATATCAAAAACATATACACATTCTATGCACGCGTCCTCGGCGAACAGTGGCGTAATTCTATGGAAGTGTATTTGTTTTCTTCAAATTAGAAAATTATACATAAAAATTTATAATATTATTTTATTTTTACTATTGATTTAAATAATTTTTAAAGTTAAAGAAAGAATAGGTAAAAAAATGTATATTATTTTGCATGTAAATTTTATAATTTACATCCGAAAAATATTGATTAATTTTTGCTATACGAGTGTTATTAATTTTCTAAATTAAAAAAAAACAAAATGATATAATTTTCTAGTTTTATAATTTATATGCTTTTTATTTTGACTGAGCTTGTGATATTGATTTTAATTCAATTATTTTAAAAAATTACGTATTATAATTAAGCTAGTGTATTATATATTGTTTGCTGAGATTATATGTTTTTACATTTATCTCTCTCCGACACATTTGAGATCTGTCATATACAAGATTTATTTAAAAAATACGCCTATGTAACATTTGATTGTGTATACGTGTGATTGCCCAATGTGCGACACACGTTTCGCGTGCCGGGAACGAGATTCCCTTGGGATAAGATTCAGGAAAGAGGGTGGAACATCGCGACTACTCTCATCGTGGCATTCTCTCTCGTGAGAACAAGTGCAAAACAAATGTCGCACAGGAGTCGGTCGGTCGATGCGTATCGCCGTGCCAGTCTCGCGAAAATTGTTTCTCTAGGTTGAAATAAATCATATTTCCCTCTCGACTATCTCACTCGTATCATATGGAAAATGTGAGAAATTTCAATTTGGTTAATATAAGAGCGTCTTATTTTGCGTCAAAAAATTTAAAATATGCGATATATATCTCTCAAAATTATTGCGTTATTTTTCTGTATTAGCTTGATAAAGTTACTTGATAAATTTAGAAATTTAGATGCGATTTAGTTTGAGGGCAGATTATTTAATTAATATAAACTTTATTCTTTTCGCAGACATCGAATAAGGATGTTCATCTTTTACTGTGTGATATTTTAATTCTCCATTTTACAAATTTTACATTTGAACAATTAAAAATGATAAGTTTCTGTTAAATTGAAGTTTAGTAAGAAGATTAATAATGATATCGAGAAATATTTTTGCTAAGAAAATTAATTTAAAAAAATACGTATCATATATACGTAATTTTTCGCGCATTGATTATAATATTACAATGTAAACATTTTATTATGAAATTAGTGGGTTAAATAGTTATGCTAATTGAAATGCAATAAGATTGTATGTCCTATAAAATCTTTACTGAATTGTGCAATAGTACTTTTAATTTATTTTCCAACTGTTGCATATTTCTTTTACTAGAAAACATATGATTGACTAAATACTATATATATATATATATATATATATATATATATATATATATAATTAAAATAATTAAAATGACGCAAGAAATCTAGAGATGTCAATAACATCAGTAAATAAATTGTATCATAAAGAAAAGAAAAATATATACATATACACATATATATATATATATATACGAAATTATCACAATTTCCATTAGCAACGAAATTGACATAATTTTAACAAGTTTTAGTTTCCCATGATCAACATGAAATTGCCATTTTGCTTACAGAGAAGTAATATGTGAAGAGCAGAGTGAGTTTGAATTTATAAAATTATATCAGTTTTAATAAGTAATAAAAATGATCGCGTTTCAGGAAAATAACAGCTTGTTTTCCACAGTTTCATTAAATATATAAAAGTCATACTTTTAATACAAATTTAATCAAGGTGATAATTGCCATCTCTTCATCATCAATCATGTTAGATCATCCCTTAACATATTTTTAATTATATATATAATTTTCCATTTTAATTAGAAAGAAACATTCCCAAACTGATCTTAAGATTTTCGTCATTATCGTTATTATCCTTTTTCCTATTAAATGAATATTGGGAGGAAATATTAAAAGACGATTTATTTAAAAAGATTTTTAATCCGATTGAAATCGATAAAATAAAGTCTATTTATTTATGATTGCAATGTTACAGCTCATAATAACTGTGAAAACTTATCTCCCACGAGCGATGGCAATTATTATGTAAATTACATTTGTATGTAAAAATAGGCCGACGTATTTATACACATTCAAGAAAAACTTGTTAAGGGATGATATTACTCTCTGTCTCTCTCTCTCTCTCTCTCTTTCTTTCTCTCCCTTTCTCTCTCTTTCTCTAATATTTCGCGGTCAAAACGTGTCCAACTCAGGTGTTTTAGCGTCGTCATATACGACGCGAATAATCCCGTGTGATATCTTTCGCACAGCACGCAGGTGTAAACAGCTCCGAAGGTCTTCGCCGCGTTACAGGACGCGACGTAGCCTCCTGCAGGCTCCTAGTGTCCACTGGAGCGGCCAGGATATAGCGGCGTCCTCCGTCGCCGATGTCTCCGCGCGGAATCGATCGTAAAAGCCGTTGGTGGGGTGGTCGGAGGGGCGCGTCATCGAATGATAGCACTCATTCGGGCTGATGGCCGTTTGCAGAAGAGGGTCGTCTGGTCTGTAACCCGGGGGTGGCCCCGCGTAAACGTCGGGAGGGGTGAAAGTCGGCGTTGCCGACGCTCGGGGCGGCGTTTCAACCCCCGTTCTCGTAACAGGGATGGCCCGCTTGCCGACGAATCAGCTACCTCAGGACGAACGTCCCGTGAAACGCAACCCCCGCGGGAGCAAGCATGGCCACACCCACGCTCCTACCCGCGGCACCGGCGGTTATTGAATTAAGCTTATCATTTGATTTTGAGGAGACCCACCAGTCGGTCGTACGGGGCGCTCTTAAGCGGGCCGAAAAACTTCTTCCTATCCGCGGTGTAATCGCAATAATTTGATATCGCTGATCCGATTACGCGTCATAAGCCGCTATCGAGGAGCCCAGCCGGCGGCCCCGGCCCGGTTCCCGGTCTCGCTGAAGCGTCGCCGACGAGAAAGCGGCGTGCCGCTTCTACCCTCGCGTTCACCCGGGTTTTACCCGCGGTTCGAGGGGGCCCAGGAACGCGCGCGTTAAACCGGGCCCGAATAAACCGCGCGCGGCGATCCGCGCGTCCGTCTCTTCTCGCAAACGAGTGTCTTCGTTTTTTTTTTTTTTCCCATTAAGTTCACGCATATTCAGTTCCGACGTATACATTATCCCTCTATCTCGGGACGCGTCGTCACCGTTGTTTCCGAGTGCGCGTCGCCGAGAAGCCGTCTCGCGGGTCCATTTTAGTACCGCTATCGGGCGTGCGAAGTAACGACGGAAAGAAGCACGGAGGGAACCAAGTGTCACAGGAGTGACATCAAGTGGGATTTACTCGCAGCCGGCGTGATGGACTACTCGTATCTGAATCAGGCCGCGGCCGCGGCCGCGGCCGGCTTCGAGGCGTCCAGCTGCGCCCTGGCCGCCGGCGAGATGCAATGCAGCTACGGCGACCTGAGCTCCTGCTCGCAGATGAGCCAGGCGGCTTACCGCTACACCGCGGCACGGGCCGCCGGTTATCCCGGTAACGCGGCCGCCGCCGCCGCCGGCGCCGCGGCCGGCGGCACGCCGCTTACGGCCCATCATACCGCGCACTCCCACACCCACGCGCACCACGGGGCCCACTCGACCCCGTGTTCCGTAATGGCCGCCAGGTCCCAGGAAGTTCACCGGCATGCCGCCTCCATCTTCCCGTCGGCCATCAATCTTCAGAGTGAGTGATCGGATTAGCGTACTCTCGTCGATCGCCCATTTGCTTGCTACTTTTGCTTCGTTTTCATGATGGATCACGATGATCCATGAATTGCTAGAATCGAGATCGAGCTTGTGTTTTTTCATCGAATCTTCTTCGCCTTAGAGGAGTGCGATTTGTTTTCGCGATTCTACTATTATTTCCACTATTATTATTTTACAATTCCATACTTGTCCTTTTTTTGTAGACGAGACAGATATCGCATCGAATTTTAATGACGGTCTTTGCTTAAATTTGGAATCGACTTTTCTGTATAATGAGATATCGATAATCTTTTGAATTACGAGCCATTGAAATGAAAGATTTAATTGAATCTGATTCTGTGCAGGTAAATTTATTCACAAGCTTTATTGCTTATTCAATTTTAAGATCGCTTTATTTTAGCAAATTTTTAATTTGACATTTATTTATACATTCTATTATTGAAAAAAATTGTAACATCTCCAAGTATTTTCTTAGAAAAAAATTAATTTTTTAAGATTCTGAAGATTTATTTTTAAAATGTTATAGCAGAAGAATAGAATTCTCGATATTTCTATCGATAGATTTATTTAAATTCTGAGAAGAATATTTTTTCATATTCTTTCATTTTCATTCCCTATACAATTGTTTACGAGAAACGGCAGACATATTTTCGTTACATCTAACGTCAGTAATATATAAATTATATAACCCTTTATCTTGATTGAGAAAAATGTCATATACGAAGACGAGAAATCTAGAAATTGCCCTAATTATCTCTTTCAATTATACGGAAATCATTAGAGATACATTAGATATTCGAATGAATATAATTTATCGCATATTTATATAGGAAAATTTAATCTCTTTAACTTTTAAGATTTTTCTGTGTCAATCTAAGTAATTCGAATCAACAAATAGCTAACAAGTAATACCGTTTTGGAAGCTAATGGCCAATAAGTAATACTAATGTTAAAATATTATCACGTATTATATCGTATATTAATACAACATAATAAATAAATAATATTGCATTTGTAATTTTGACTGCAATGGCTTAACAAAAACTCCTTTATCCTCACGTCAATCCGTCAAGCTATGAATGTGCGACGCTTTGTTGTGTTTGTTCCGGCGATTTAGAAGGGGCTAAACATGTCACACACGAGCAGGGAGCTAAGCTCCCTTCGTTCTAGTTGATAATTGATCCCGATTGAATTTAACATCACATGTGTTGTTTCGATGTGGTACGCGCAAGAATGTCATACAAATAGATTATGCAACATAGTACCTGTCATTTAAATTAACGTTTTATGGAGAAACGAGTTATAAATGCTATCGAAACGAAATAGTCATAAAGATTTACAGAATTAATGTCGGAGACGACATTAATTGTGCAAGGTAAAAGTCTTTTACGGATATACCTCTGATATAATTACTTAATGGCTCTTTTGAAAATTAAATTGTTTATCTCCATAGAAGTAAAATCTTAATGCTCTAATACAATTTTTTTTAATTAAACATTTTAATAATTAATATATAAAACATATATGAGGATACATATGTGTGTTTTTTTTCTTTTGAAAATTAAATTGTTTATCTCCATAGAAGTAAAATCTTAATGCTCTAATACAATTTTTTTTAATTAAACATTTTAATAATTAATATATAAAACATATATGAGGATACATATGTGTTTTTTTCTTTTGAAAATTAAATTGTTTATCTCCATAGAAGTAAAATCTTAATACTCTAATACAATTTTTTTTAATTAAACATTTTAATAATTAATATATAAAATATATATGAGGATACATATGTGTGTTTTTTTTCGTTTGAAAACAGAATTATGTAAGAAATGATGAACAATGTGTGTTTTACACACACGCATCTAAAGATTGCCCTAAAGATTACATTTGAGATAAAGATTGTTTTAACATTACATTTCGCGCATTACAATTATTACTGCATTATTGTTGTTATGTTGTTATTGCTATTGTATTGCAAATAAATTATTTTCGAGATTGCATATGCGATTTATTATTATATCGCGTATTTCTATCACATATATCTATCTTTACCAATTTTTGCACACTTTTAATTTCAGGTGGTTTGGGATATAAGGCTTATTCAGGACATGATGGTCTCGCGGAGAAGAGAAAACAACGTCGGATACGAACAACATTTACGTCAGCTCAACTGAAAGAACTAGAACGTGCATTCCAGGAGACGCATTACCCAGACATCTACACCAGAGAAGAAATTGCTATGAAGATCGATCTGACGGAAGCCAGAGTACAAGTAAGTGTAATTTTTCGTTTTCGCGATTAATCCTCCTTATATGAAATTTAATTCTAATTTAGGCTCTTTCGTATGTAAAAAAAACATGAGGTTTTTTATAAAAATTCAAAGCAGCACATTGAAATTAAGGCACAATCGATATACGAGAATTAATCGAAATATATATTATATATAGTTTATCACAATTATATCGTAAGAAAAATACATTCTTTTTCGGTTTACATATAATTTTGTATTGTAATTCGTGTAGTTTGCTTTATTCGCACAAAGAGAGGGCTGTTGGCGGAAAGTTGAGAGTGAGTTAGTCGAAGGAGTGTAGTGTAATTACATTACAGACTCCATTTTCGTTTTCACGGCTACCTACAGGTCGCGAGCTGATGGATTATGCTGTCTAATACTTGACGGATTATCATGAACGAAAGATGAACGACTTAGGAATAGTACAAATATTATTGTAAAAATTGTTTCCCGTACGCGAAATTACGAAATAATATTTTCAAAATTTTTTTATTGTTATCGATAGAAAAAATTATATTAAACGGCAAAGTGATCTTTTTGTAAAACAATCTCTCTTGTTTTACGCGATTTTATTTACATGGTAATGCTCGGAAATTTGATCACAGCGCAATTCGGGATTGCAAATTGAGATGTATCTTTTATGTATGAGGGTAATTGTCCCCAAAATTGCAGTTGTTTAAAAGAGATAAATATGCTAAATTTTCTTGTAACAACTGAATCCATAAAACTTGCTCTCATTTTACACGATTCGATTTACATCATTTTGAGATTATTACGCATGCACGTGTAAAAAAAGCTGTATCATTTTCATATTTTTATTCTAGATGTTTTTTCCAATCTTAAGTGCTGTTCTTTTTGGAGTTTCATCTGATATTTATATAATATTTTTTCTCAACAAAATTTGCTTGAAAAATTAAATATTTTTAGCAACTTTTTAATTTTTAATATTAATGTTGACTATTAAATATGCTTGTTCAATTCTCAATTAAGTCAAAATTTGACATTAAAAACAAACAAAATTGCATACGACTATATTTAATATTAAACATACGATGAAAATACGAATCTAAATATTACATCAGTCAAATTCAAATTAAAATTGATTAAATTAAATAATTTGCATAAAAGACAAAACTATTGTGTAATTTATTATATTGTTGTTTCTTATTATCAATACATCAACATTCTCGCGATATGATGTAATCTAAGGATTATTTATACTGTGATAAAATAATCATTATTTTTGTTGAACATTCTGAGAAAATTGCTCTCGCTCTATGCGACAAATTTACATGATCTTGCGAGCTCGTTAAGGAAGCTACCTGTCACAGCTTCCTCGTCGATTTCCCTGCTTCTCATATGCGTCTTAAGTTACCTGCTCGCACGAGGACGCAGATGTCGTGGAAAGGACAGGTGAGGTGAGGTACATGGACGGTAACGCGATTAGAGAGCTTTCCAGACACTAACGGATCCTAAAGTTAGACTTCCCGACTGACGTGCATCACTTAACGCCGCCAAAGTACCCTTCTCGCCGAATCTCATTCAGATTATCCAGCGCGAGCGAGGATCGCGGACGATTTCATTGGTTTCGAGCTTGAAGAGAGAGAAGGGAGCAATAAATTTAATCTTATCTCCGAGACGTAGGCGCGGATTAATATAACGTTCGTCATCGACGATCGCGATATTATTACACGGCGAGATGGCGAGTCGAAAACCATGGAACCAAATCGCCCGCTATTTGCGTCGACAACTTGATATTCCGACATGTGTAATTCACTTTTGCACGATGCGCGTGATTATTTTGGCGACAGTTACTTAAACTGCCGTTAACCCCTTGACCCTACGGTCTTAATGTTGTGATTGATACTGTATATTGGACAGAATACGAGAATCTGAGAATTTAGATATAATTATTGGTTGTATGTACTTTCGTATATTTCGATGGAACTTAATAATATTCCTTCTATAAAATACATAACTCTTATGGTTATTCTAATCACAAAATCAAGATTTAATATCAATATTATTATTATATTCTAAAGAAAGAGAGAGAATTTCTAATATACAATAAAAACTTGTAATTTGCAATAGAAACATAATCATTGATATCACACATATGTGTGTGGAATTTGATTTATTCGAATCTATATCTTCAAACTTTCTAAATGGAAATAAAGTTATTCAATCTATCTTGAGAAGAGAGAGAAGAAGCTATTTTTGGAACGATGATATCTGACATAAAATGCGTTCTTTATTTTTACATATTTCTTTATTTATTCATTCATGTGATATTTACACACGCTTTGATCTTGAACTTATTAAATCTTCTTTAAATTTACTTTCTTTCTTTCCCTTAAATCTCTTTCTGATCTTCTTTCTTTCTTCGTTTTTATGTAGAAATTAATTAATTTAATTTTTTTTATTAATGTCACAATAAATTTATATGGTATAATGAATTATTTTTGCTTAAATACAAAAAAATAACTATTTTTGTAGTTATTTTGTAGTTATAAAATATATGACATTACGTAGACATTATTAAAATTTTATTGGTATTGTCTGTTATTAATGAATATATACAAAGCATTCATAAAGATAACGAATGAAACTTAACGATTGAGAAAGAACATTTATTTTTTCGGCAATATTCTATATAAATTTATTTTTAAATATTTGCTTATGATACATATATATTACATAATTTGAATGCGTGTAATAAGTTATTTTCTTAATTAACAATATATAAAAGATATATGAGAGAGATACCGAACAAGACATTGTTAAAATTTTATTGGATTATCTGTTATTAATGAATATATACAAAGCATTCATAAAGACGAATAACGAATAAAACTTAATGATTGAGAAAGAACATTTATTTTTTCGGCAATATTCGATATAAATTTATTTTTAAATATTTGCTTATGATACATATATATTACATAATTTGAATGCGTGTAATAAGTTATTTTCTTAATTAACAATATATAAAAGATATATGAGAGAGATACCGAACTGCAAAGAATATAAGAAAATTAATTTATAATAATTTAGTTTCATAAGTTTCTCTTCTAGAACATCATAAGAGAATTTTTCTTTCAATTTAATTTGATTTAATTTATTTCTCGTGCAATTTGACTAACGTAATAATGAACAGGGATCTTCGAAAAGGCATTTTTTGCAACTTTTTGTAATCGCCGATTGTGCGCTGCATTGCGCTTCGTGTCAAACGCGCGCGTATTCGCGTATCATGAGCGAGGACCGCGTGATAATGAAGCGCGAAATAACTATTAATACTCTAGTAGTTTGCGGGTTCGCGGCGCGACCGCCATCTCTGGCGAGGTTTATCCTCCCGCGGTGGGGTAAGTCCTTTGTCTGCTTGACTTTGCCCTCCTCCTGCCCTGACAGGACGTACGATCCCTCAAGAGTTTCCTCATCCCTTCATTCGTGATTCGTTCGTTCGCTACCGCGCGAGTTATCCTACCCCCGCTGTCTTCCAACCCTCCGATTCATCCCCTCATTCCCTGCTTACCATCCCTCTCAGTCCTCTATCTCGTCGATGGCGGCTGCTCGATAAAATTTCCTCCCTCTCGCGTCGTGAGAGTCATTGGCTTCCTCCATTCGCCCCTCTTGCACATCCTGTCTCCAGGATACTTCCTAATCGGCTGCCATTACTACCCCTATTTTCTCTCACTATCTATAGTTTCAGCGTGAAGTATAAATTAAGTTACATAGGAATGTTTCCGTTATAACTCTTTTCCTTGATCATTATCTACCATTATTTCTCCTTTTCTCCGTATCTTATTTAAGATACTTCTTAATCAGTTGCCGTTACCTTTATCTCAGCTTCCTAGCTTTATCTCTAGTGGGAAATATAAATTACAGTTTATAGTACAGTTTATAGTTTATATACATATGAAGAAAGAGAGAGAGAGAGAGAGAGAGAGAGAGAGATACATTTGCCCTTTCTTGTCAAGTACCGTCTATCTCTCATTTCTTCCTCTTTCTAATTTATAATATAATCTCTAATCGATTACAATGATTATCTTCTTTGTATTAATAAATTAAATAAATTATTTCTAATAATAATATTTCTAATAATATTTCTAATAAGAAATAAATTATTTTTGCCTGAGTTTTTTTTGTGTCGAGTATTATTTGCAGAAAAATTTTGTGCTTTCCTCTCTTCATTTTTAAAGTGCATTCTAATTTTATTATTGCTTAAAATTGTGCATAAAATATTAAAATTCTAAAAATATAATAACAATAAATTATTACGTATAATGTTTGTTAAACATAGTAAAAAGTATAGATATTTTGCTTTCGTGGATATGTTAAATCCCAATTTTTCTCATTTAATACTTATTTAATTTTGAGATTTCATATTGATTATGTATGAAAACGGAATATGCTATCGCATTCCATACACGGTAAAAAACATTTTGTATTTCTGTTGAAATTTTCTCGTGTAAAAATTTTTGTGTTAAATTTTTAAGATACTCTTATGTTAATGTAACATATTATGATTGTGTTATTTTGACATTTCTGCGTTGAGTTAATATTCACCGTTTCTAAGAGTTAAAATAACACATTAATATGTAACAATTAATATGTAAATGCACGAATTTTTGATGAAATAAGTTATATGTTAAAATGAACAGATAAGTTGTGTTATTTTTCTCTCTATAACAGTTTCCAGTATGTTAAATCGACATACCTCTTCTGTTATAAAAATGTAAGAATAACATTTTCTTTTAAAAAAATTTAACATTATAAATATATTAATTTAACATAAACTTTATTTCCAGATAAAATTTAAGTGTTACACTTTTGTGTTAATTTTTAAACATATTATTTGTGTTATTTATTTACATACTTGCCTTCTGTTAAATTAACATTAAAATTAGAGTGGATAAATTGGGACATGTGAAATATGTTAAATTTAACACAAAATTTTTTACTGTGTAGATATGTAAGTGTATTATAATTATTGAGCTTATTTTTTACCCAATACATTTAATACGATTTCAACAAGAATCCAACGGCCAAGAATGTACTATCATCTTGATACGATATTCTTGGTGCATCTACTAAATTTGAGCTTATCATTATTTTCTCACCTCCATAACCACCTCGTCGATCTCGGATCGGTTTGCTTCGAGCAAAGTTCTGTAAAACTTGAGATATTAAATTTATGCAAAAACGCAAAATGGATTTGATACTGATTAGATAGTCTTCGATGATCGATCAAGCGTGATTATAACGTGAAACGCGGTAGGTCGACACACCTTAAGAAGTGATAAAACGTGCTGGAGATCGGATTACCTTGCAACAACAGAAGCAGACTCTAACGGATATCGGAATTCTACTTGGCAAAGCGCTCTAGGTAGGGGCGCATAACTAAGTCAGCGTGCTATTGATAGTCGAGATTCTCTCGACGTGCGCGTGTAACATCGCGTAGAAATATCTCGTCGCTCGTCGTTGGCGCGGCTGACGTTGATAAAAATACCCGAAAGATGATTGAATTTGTAACATTATCCGTTGCATTATGCATCGGCTATAATTTGATAGTCGCGTGCAAGATCGACGGTACTGCTCGTTCGCGGTACCCAAAACGGTGGAAGAGAATGTTTCCGTAAGAATGGCACTCTCGACGAACAAAATACTGGTAAAAATTGAACAGAAATGATAAAAAAACAATATCAGTAAAATAAAAACAAATTTTGAAATATTTTTACAGAAATTGATATAAATCGCGCTGACGCCATATAACGCGTGCAAATGTTTGAAAACCATGTATAAAATTTTTTATATAATCTATGAAATAATATTAGATTTAATATTAAAACAGAACACAGATAATTTATATATTACATACTTTTTCTCATATTTCTAAGAGTTTATATTTCTAATATTTATATTATTTTATGTTTTTATTTATTATCTATATCTAAATTTATAATTAAACTTGAAGGAGACTTATAACTTATTGTTTTTGGAGATTTCATTGATATTTTTTTCAAAATAAATTATTTGCGTAAATATGCTTTATGTTTATTTGTTTATAAGAAAAATACACAATTAAAATATACATTTAAAATATATATTTCATATTGTCATAAAAATAATGGAAATTATATCATGCATATATCGAATAAGAACATTTAAAAATATTTATGTTAATTATAAGATAAATAAGAATTAAAATGTTATTGTTAGAAACAACTTTATCCATATTCGTCCTCAGATTGATATAGATATATTATTAATGGCATTAATGTCCTTCATTATGCAATATTGATAAATCCACTCTGCATACGGTCCACATGTGCAACACTAAAGTGATGTCTTTCGTCGAGATTATTACTCGCACTGTCAATACCAGTTTTTGAACGAAAATGTGTTTAAAAAACATGTTACTCGTTTTGACAATTGTTGATAATAGTTTTGCTCGTTCCAGAAAAATATTGAAGTGAGTTTGATCGATAGAAACGATCACGATACTCGAAACCATTTTGCTAATAAAACTCGTATTCGTGATGAAAATTGGTATAGTGTATATTTTGTAGATTCAATTTTTCTGATTACCGTGCGAAAGGCACGATTACGTCACACTCACTTTTTGAAATGTATCTCGTACAGCTTCCTGTTTATCTCTTTTATAATCGTATTAAATATGCGACAAAAAATTTATGCATTTATAAACCTATACACCTATATGAATGAAAGTTTTGATAATTGTTTCTGATAAGTTGTTTCAAATTTTTTTTTACATTTTTATTAAATTATAGAAAAGAAGAGAAACATGAAATATTACTTTTATACGTTAGAAAATATATTACTCTACATTATAATTATTATATTATATAGTAGATTAAAAAATAAATATCCCACAACATTTCATTTATTTTTTAAATTACAAACTGCTGTTAGATTAAAAAACAAATGTTATCCCATAACATTTCATTTATTTTTTAAATTACAATTCTTTGTCCTAGCAAAAATATAATAAATTACAATTCTTTGTCCTTATATTAATCATTTGTCACTTTGATTACAATCACCCAGTTACTCACTGGCGATTATTCATTAAAAATATTCATCTCGACTGAATGATCTCGAATTTCTGCGCTTTTAATCTAATCATGCAAATTTCTCAAGACTGGTGATCTTTGTCTCCTCGATTCATCTTCTATCTTCAAGGAGACAGTCATGAGTCATTTAATGATTGAATTATATATATATCTAAAGACCCTGCACCACGTTTTCATCTTTTGCGCGCTTATCGGCAATGAGAGTAGAAATTAATCAACGTTGACCCACATCTCTTTCCGATTGGACCGATGCCACACAACATAAACCGCGTGTAAAGGGACGAGTTTCTGATTACTAGGAAACTCGTTCCGATCGATTTAAGACTTGTTTATGTGACAATAGGACAGTGTTGTACCTCTTGTCGTTATCATATATCACATGTAATCGCGTATTAAAAGTGCCATATATCTTTTAAAACGTTATATAAAATATAAAAAATTTGGATAGCTTTCATATATAAAATCAACAAACACATATCTTAAAATATAATAGATACACTGAGAAAAATGAGAGAAATGTCCGATGAAAAGGTAACGAACGGATATTACACCGATCATTTTAATCGGATATCTGATCGCAAAAATTCCGAATTTTGAACTTTCTGATCAGATATTCCGATCGATCGATATTTTTTGATTGGATATCTGATCGGTTTCTTTTTTTCCGATTAAAGTGATCGATATAATATCCGTTCGTTACCTTTTCATCGGTTTTTTTCTCAGTGTACAAAAAATAACGTAACGAAGTATTTTAGTTTTGTGCGAGTGAGGATATTTTATATAATTTTTAATTCTGTTTAATTTTTTCCAAGAAATTATTTTAGTATAATATATTTGAATCGATAGAAATTAATTTTCGTCTGCAACTTCTTGTTTATTTCTGTCATGTAATATGTATGTATATCAATATATATCATTTCTTATTAATGTTTACAAATATTTATCTCACGAGTATAATCGTAATTGCTGCAAAGTAAAATAATAACAATTTGTAAATGCGTATGTATATTGACTGTATATTGTACTTGTTAACTAGATTATAACTTTTACAGATATGAAATATTCCACAAAATTTATGAATCTGTATCTGTGTAAGAAAATTAAGATTTGTGGCAAACTGGGTTACAATTAACTAAGAATTTTGCATTTGTTCCGCTACATTGCAACTCGAACGAGTCTTATATGTGATACTTCATACTTACATCGCACATCCCATTGACTACGACACTTTGGCCGTCGCGTGGCGGCACGTTTCGCTGCTCTGAGTCACTCAGTATGAATTACAATTCCATTAACGTAGTAGAGCAGTGGCACTGTGCATAATACGGTACAAACCTGTTCTTTCTCTATCTTTTTCTCTCTTTCTCTCTGTTTCTTCTTCTAGATTGGGATGTCAATGTGCGAAGTGTAATATTGTGAAGAGGGAACGAGGGGCAACAATAGTATTCCAATGTGGGGCAGGCGATCGAAGTCGCGTATTTCACCGCTAACGAGATTAATATTCATCCGCGTACACAGATCGATGCGAAATGAGCGAAAAATACAGACTTTCGAAAAGACCAGCTGTGGTTTTCCGTACTACGCATAAATAATATATTTGTCATATTATAAAAAGTGCTTTTAATAAATATCTACATACAAGATAAATATATTTGTACATCAGTGGATTTCGTTTTTGTAATCTCTCACAAACAATAATTAATTATCGAAAATGATATTTATTATATGTAGTTTGCATATTTGGATATTCGCGAAAAATACAATATTAAACGTATCAATAACTATTATTAATTTGATATAGAATTTTATTATAAATGCGTATAATTAACTGAATAATAAATGACAATATTAGTGTTAATTAATGAATAGTTTATTTCTAATGATGTTTGTTATTTATCGATTATTTACTATTTAATTATTTATTTGTCAATTTTGCTTGTAACAATATATATATATATATATATATATATATATATATATAAAAGCTATCATTGTGCGGACCATACAATAGCTTGCAACGTGTTGCTTTCGTTATCGCAAGGATTAAGTTCATTCGTGTGTAAAAGTGAAAAAATGATAACATTTTCTAAAGTCATTATTAAAATATAATATATATTATTTGTTTTTATTTCTAATCCTTATGAAATTTAATTCCAAAACCAGTTTATTATATGTAGCAAAAATAAACTTTAAGACAATACATGACAAGAATAAAAAATATATATGTGTGACATTATACAATATGTACTATTTATTAAATATTATTATATACTATTTTTTTGTATATCATTTTTTATTAAAAAATAATAGAATTGCAGAGATTAGAATTAGTGCAAATAATTTTTATATTTTTTGATTGTTTCATTAATCGATACTTGAGCTTCGACTTAAATATTATTCGTTTAAATCGATTCGAGAGATTCACGTATAAGTTGAAAGTTGAACAATAGAATAATTTCGAGACTTTGATAATACGAATGACGCGGTCGAAAAATCAACGTGGATTTCCTTCTATCCCTCGGTGGGATACATGGCTGTCAAGTGAAACAAGACGTCCCCTTGTCTTTTACGGGAATGAAAGACAGAGACAAGCGCGACTGCGAGCTCGTCCTCGAAGGGACGAGAAGCCGGGAGCGAGAAGCAGAAATTGAGGAAGGAGGAATTGAAGAAAAGGGGAGAAAAATCGAACAAATGGGGATGAAAAAAGAAGGCAAGCATGAGAGGATCTGAAGAGAGACAAAAAGAAACGTAAAAATCCAAAAGAAGAAAACGAAATGGGAAAAGAGGGAAACTTTAAGAGAAGAAGAAAGAAGGATAAAAATAGATGAACTAAAACTACAAGATGGTGAGAAAGGAAGAAAAAGATAGATGAATACTGAGAACGAGAAGCGATTGTAAAAGGAAGAAGGATGTGACGTCTAAGGGATGGGAATCGAGAGAGACAGAGAGAGAGAACGAGATGGAAAGGATGATGGAACAAACCGGGGGGATGCAGGGCTGGGAACTGGAGGACGATTCCGGGAGTCGAGGGTTGCTGCAGTCGGTAGCACGGAGGGATGAAATGGGGAAAACATTCGCCCGGGCTCTGGCGGCTGGTGTCGGGGCTGGGTTGATACACAAGGGGCCCATGCCAGAGTGTGCGCCGGTAATTGCGAGCTCTATGTAGATCCACTTACAGTGATTAAAAACTGTCCTGCTGGGTATCATCCGCGGCGGAACGACGCATCGAGGACGTCTGCCCGGGAAGGAAGAGAGGAGCGAAACGATCAGGATGCGCGCCGCCAAGAATAATTCCGTCACGTTTTGCGGCCACGTCATTTCGCGCGTCTTCAGCAATCTCCGCGTTGTCTCAAGATTATCGTGGTCCGATCGTCCATATTCGAGAGAGGAAATTGTATTGCTCAAGCGCAACTTTTCTTACTTATTATTTTTTAAATTACGGTACTTTCAGATTATATGCCCATTGTTATATAATCATTTTGGCGATGAAAATAATAATAAGTAAAATAACGAAGTAAAATATTTGAGGGAATTTTTTTAGATTTTTTTTGAAGAGGAAAGAAATATACGTGTTATAAAATAATTATTCAAAAACGAAAAAATTATTTGAAAAATTGTTTGAAAAAACTTAATAATAAATTTTAATTTAATATATTATATGCGTATTGCATGTAGCATTATTAGAGAATTGCAACATTACTTTATATATATGTAACATTATATAATAATTATTATTTTGATAAAAGAGGGAAGAAAGCGAAGATTCGATGAGAAAGATATCTTTCGAGAAAAACTGATAGTCTTAAAGATAGAGATTTTATGGCCAATTTAAAATAATGCGTTACTAATTTATGTATAAAAGTAAATGGAGACATTTGCGATTAGATATTCAATATATTATATTTTAAAAAGTCCAATTTGTATTTTATGAAAGCGAATTATGTGCAAAAATTAATCAGATTAATATAATCGCTTTTCTTATATTCCGTTTTACTGTATCTATTGTATGCGGAAACTGCAGCGCAGTCCAGACTTTCAATTAAGGAAATAAGTTTAGGGTGAAGGCGCATCACCCTGCCATCTCAGTCTTAATTACGATTTGCTCTATGTAGCACGAAGACATTTGCTTTTATTGGTACGAGCGTTGAAATGACTTGATTATAAATTAATTACAGAAACGTAAAACTTAACTTTGTACACAATCAATTTTTTTACTCGTAATTATAACATAAATGAAATTATTTTATTTTTGAAATTGTTCTCAATCGTTAAAAAATAATATATTTATTTCTCTAAAATTGCCCGTATTATGTGTAATATATAAATTTCATATATAAAATTCACATTTCATACACATAATCAATTTTTTTTATTCATAATTATAACATAAATGAAATTATTTTATTTTTGAAATTGTTCTCAATCGTTAAAAAATAATATATTTATTTCTCTAAAATTGCTCGTATTATGTTTAATATATAAATTTCACATATAAAATTCATATTTCATATATAAATTTCATATATAAAATAATTGAATTGATGACTTTGTACGTAAATGAAAGCATTCCAATTTCGCGCACTTTATTATCTGTATGTATTTAATCAATTTGCAATCGATATTTTTTAACAAAAATTTGATTATGTTTATATTATTTTCGCAACTATTTGTTCAATGATTAATTTTGTGTAATTAAATTTGAAAATTATGTTACATCTATTCATACAAAATACACAAAATATAAGATTATATGCTTTACAAGAGACTTTACATACATGTTCGAGTTTTGTCGGAATAATTATGTTGCGGAATATATTTTGCCGATGCCGAATTAGATCGACCCGGGGTCAGAAGGCAACTGAGCAAAATCCGCGGTTAACTGGCTCGAAAAGGGAAAATCACGGCAGCGCCTAAATGTAGGGTGAATCGGATGGATAAGCATAGCACAAATTGCAGGATCGTGCGGTGCTTCTGTAGAATTCCTAATGCTTCGACATTTACTTTGATCGGCATCAACACAGGATTTAGTTGGAACCAAACAATGTCGAGCATAAAAATAGACGACGAGGCTATTGCTATAAAATCGTTTTGTGTTCCTGTTGAATTAATATCTAGGAAAGTATATCAATGCATATATTGTAGTTGATTATCTATATATAGTCATTATGTGTTAAATGAGTCATTTAAAATTATCCTCAATGATTCCCGAACTTGAGTTTAATAGAAAAAAATATTTTACATATAAAAGTTATTAAATTCATGTTTCATGTATTAAGTGAAAGATCATGTTTAATATTTTTGTAAAACGACAAAGAGAATCGATAAATGAAAGAACAAAACGTGATTGTATTTAAAAAAATAATAATTTTGCAATCCTGGAAATGCTTTCACTTAATAAAAAAAAGAGACGAATAATCTGATAATAAAATAAAATACAAACGCATCTCTGGTGCGCGTGACGTATTGAAACGCACGATCGGAAAAGGGCGGTGGATAAAATTCCCACACAGAGTTCCCGTATAAAGAAGTGATTAAATATTTATCCAGAAGGTGCCGGACATCTGTCGATATGCCTTGTTGCACTTTATTTTGGCGCGGTATATTTGTTTAACATTAACGCTACGTGCGAGCGCGCGTTCTCTCTCACCCTAATTCGCCTCGTCGTCGTCATCACTTCTGCAAACAACGGCACACATGCTACGGTCTACTCGAGGTTTGGTCCGTGGCCAAATACGAATTATTAGCGTTGTCTTTGGCATGTACTACGGCAAACATGCTTATAACGTAGCCGACAATCGAGATAATTAAAAAAAAAAAAAATGAATAATGTGCTTTTAGTTTAGATTTTTTTTTTCAATTACAAAACGCTCTACAAAGCATTAATTAAATCTAAACTTTTCTACTATTTTTGTTCTCTTTTTCAATTTAAATTTTCTGCACATCTCTGTATAAGAATATACAGAGAGAAATGAGTCACGCTGTTGTATTAAATAAGTAATTGCTATGAAAATTGATGCCATTCTCTCATAAAACTTCGAAACGACGGCGTCTTTAACTTTATAAAACAGAATTCCTCTTATGCGTCAAAGTTAAATTGATATCTCTTCTTTTCTTTTGATTTTACATCTCGCCTTTTTGTTCATTTAACGATAGATCGAAGAAACGCGACGCCAGGTGTAATCAATTTCAGATTAATTAACGCACGAATGCAGGCTCGTGTTGTTCGCCGCATAGTTACGACTCGAATTTCGCGAAAAATCGCCACGCGCGACGATCGGCAGCAACAGCAGCAGCAGCAGCAGCAACAGCAGCAGCTGATAAAAATCCAATAGCCCCAGTGTTTGCCAGCCGGAAAGGGCAATCACGTTCATCATGGTGTCCTGCGCTCCCGCCGCTGCCTCCCGCCGCCGTCGCAGTGTCTCCCTCCGCCACCCCCATCTCGCGTCCCTTCCAACCCCCGTGCGATCTCCCCTCGCTCCAACCGACAGCTCGAGCAGTTACGTCCTACGAGCGTAGCCGCCCCTGGAAAATCCGGGGGTGGGATTCACGTGCGCGCACGTTGAGAAACGAACGTCCGGAGAGTGACGAGGAGGGACGGAGATTGAAGGGGATCGTTGCACCGTGTAAGGGAGTCAAGGGGGGGAGGAAGGGGGAACAGAGGGTGGGAACAGAGCGACGGGGATGGAGGGATCGAAGGGGAAACGAGGGTGGACGAGCGGCAGCGCCGCCGGTCAGATAAACGCTAAAGCAAATAAATCCGCTACTTTAACATGCAGGTCACCGCAGGTGTCTGTTTATTTTATTCGTTAAATATTTCATTTGGCCGGCTAGGGCCAATTACGAGCGCGCCGAACGTCCGGTCTCGCCGTTCGCTCTGACGAGCGTCCAACTTTGAATCGCGTCTCTCGCGCGATATTCTCTCATGTCGCGATAGAAAATACGTGTACGTTGCGATAACGTTTCTCCCCCTCATTGATATATAAAACGTGAACTTGAGTCTTGATAAATATACCTAATAGAGGCTCCAAGCCATTGCGATTTCCAAGCAAGAGAATAATTATCTTCTTGATATATGTCATTATAATATAATTATTTCTAATCTAATCATATTAAACATATTAATTTGAATAATACTTATCTGAAGCCTTATTATGTATCGAAGATAATTACTATTTATTTTATTTGATTTAGATTTCATATGTAAAAGAAAATCCATTAGTTTCTTAATACGTATCTTAATGTATTTCTTTTAATGAGACGTCATATAACGCAAAGATAAAAAATATTATGTTTAATATAATATTGATTTAAAAAGGAAAACAAATTTATATTTTAACATACATGCAGATAATCATTTTAAAGATGACGATATCAAACGAAGATTTTGTATTAATAAGATATATAAAAAATACTCGATTTTATATTACATTAAAGTAACCGACTTTGATAGTAATAATGATTAATTTATTGCTACGGTAATTGTATTTCTCTTAATTTTAATTTCTGATATTTCATTTTTGACATTTCTTATATCTATGTGAATAACATTGAATATATTACATCTAAGAAATATTAATTAGGAAAAAAAACAGATTACATACATATGTGCAATCCTTTTAAAGATAATAACATCGAACAATTATTCATATATATCGATAAAAGTATATAAAACACTTGACTTTAACATATATGCAGATAATCAAAGATGACGGTATCAAACGAGAGATTCTCTATTAATAAGATATATAAAAAATAACAGATTTTATATTACATTAAAGTAATCGACTTTGATAGTAATAATGATTAATTTATTGCTGCGGTAATTGTATTTCTCTTAATTTTATCTGATACTTCATTTTTGACATTTTTTATATCTATGAATAATATTGAATATAATATTTCTTACATCTAAGAAATATTAATTAGGAAAAAAACAGATTACATACATATGTGCAATCCTTTTAAAGATGACAACATCGAACAATTATTCATAAATCGATAAAAGTATATAAAACTTGATTATATCATACCAAAATATAATTTTGACAATAACAATGATTAATTTATCGCTACGCTAATTACATCGGTTAATATTACTCTAAATTTTATCAGATTATCAGATCGTCTTATTCTTGACATTTCTTAGACCTGCGAATAACATTGAATTATTTGAATATTATCGATAAATATTATCTCAGTTTCACATCGCTAATCGCGAAGACGAAACAAGAAGACGGAAGAACGGGAACCTAACATGGTCGGCCATCCGTGTCGATGTTGCAGGTATGGTTCCAGAATCGGCGGGCAAAGTTTCGCAAGCAAGAAAGACTGGCCCAACAAAAGTCCACGTCGCAGAGTGGCATCGGAGCCGACAGCGGCGCGTCCAGCCCCGTGACCGGCACCGTGAAGGCGGAGGGACGCTCGCCGAGGAGTCCGGCGACGCCGCCCGGTAGTTCGAACAGCGTGCTGTCGTCGAACGAGATCAAGCCGATCCAGAGCCTGGTGAACGTGAAACACACCGCGGACGGCACCGGCGACGGCGGCTCGCCCAACGCGCGCGGAAGCAGCGGCGGCGGCGGGAGCGGTAGCGGCACCTGGGGCTCCTGCAGTCCCAGGCCCTTCTCGGCGGCCCTGCCGCCCTACCTGCTGGACCCGCTGCCTTTGAAGACCGCGAATCTCTATTAAAGCCATCTCTCCTCGGCCTGGCCGTGTGTAAATACAGAAAGCCCAGATTTTTCTCTCCCGGGCCCCGGTTTCCCGCACGCGAATTGATCGGCATAGTTGAACCGTACGCGCACGGTATCCTCGAGAATTCGAGGGACCTCGATATAGGAGGAACCGCGCCGTACATATTTTTGACAATGATACTTTAGACAGTCGGGAAAACGGGCAGCAGACGGATCGCTCGCTTGAAGGCAGCGTCTGTTGAGATACGTTTCGAGCTTTGTACGCACGCGAGACGGAGTGTCATTCGGGTGACGTGCCAATCGAGACACTAGAATCAAGGTCGAGGTAAATATCATTTAGTAAATTTTGGTATTACTGTACAAAGAATGCTTAGAAAGAAGCCAATTGGAATACTGTCCTCTTTCATTTTAACCGGAGAAGAAATAATTCTCGACACATCAAATTTCAAAGAGTTGTAGAATGTGCTATATTCGTTTTGCATTCCTGTGATAAGTGTAAAGTGTAGAAATATTTGAATTATAATTTTATACATATATTTCCTTATCGTTTGCATCAATTTTTGTATCTTGTATTAATTTATATATATATTGGCGTATCTGTAGGGCAATAGTGTACATTACATATGAAATATTATTTCTGTTGTATCGATACAGATGTTGTATTGTATTGATTATCAAATTAATTTTAAAAGGAGGTATAACTTCGGAAATGCTGCTTTGAGATATCGCTATCTAGTTCGAAATCGAGACTATTGGTCCGAAATAATCGAAAGTGAAATGAATGGATTTAAACTTGTATCAGATTCAAATTTCGATTAATATCGAGAATAATAGAGTTGCAGAGCATCTAGTTTAGATGTAAGTTTTAACGTTCCCGAGAAATATAAAAGCGAAAGAAGAGATGGAATTATGGAGTATTATTAAATATACCTAACTTATGCAAATGTAAATAATTCCACAATTTTGAAAATTTAAATTGAAATGCAATACAGTTAATTTAAATATAATACCTCTTAAATTATAATTAAAGGATTAAGTGAAAGAAAACACATTCTTCTTGTGAATTTATTAATTCCATATATTTTTAATTTATTGTATGTAGATAAATTATTTTCTCAAAAAAATTTCTACTGAAACAATAAATAATTTTAATGATGTTAATTCTTACTTATATTAGATAGGACCATTACAATCGTTAATTCAAATGTAAGATATAATCTAAAAATAATCTATAAATATATATTATATCATTTACTTACTCCTTTTATTATAATTATGTATGTAAGGGAAAAAACTAAGCTTTACATTCGAAGCAATAAAAACGCTCTATAGAGCATCACTATAATTCTCGAGGGACGTTAAACTCTCGTTTCTCTTATGTGCTTCTCATCTCTATTATTTTTCGTCGATAATACCGAGGTAGAATTAACAAGAAACACAGCGTAGAATAGTATCTATAAAAATACTATTAATCACGCAAACATCACACACCGAAATTATCTGATATTTAATTTACCGAGATTGATTTACATACTGAAAATTATGTGATTACGTTGCGAAAATCTGCTGCGATATTTATTATGTAACAAGTAGCAGAAAACACACGTATACTTCCACAGTAAAATCCTTGATAGAAATATCGAGTGTACTTTGCGCTGATTTAATGCGATTCCAACGATTCTGTCGAATAGCTGATTGATTAAGCATTAACAACGATCAATAGGCAGAAAAGGGAAAGAGCGAAATTTTACTTGATGTTTAAGTCTAAATGACTCTCGATATATGAAAATTCATTTTATGTCAAATATTAAAGCAGAAAAATTTAAAAGTATAAATTAATTTCTATTAATTAGTTCCAATCAATTCTAAATTAATTTCTGTTTAGAAATTAATTTAGAATTGATTGAATTTATAACAATTAATCAAATATTTTTACAAATATTTTCTATCTATGTTTAAAATACCTTCATCTATAAAAGGATTATTGGTTGTCTGATAATCACATTAAGATTTTATCAGAGTTCTGATTCTTAATTTCATCAATTCTATATATAATTTTATTGCAAAATTTTTGTTGCAACTTTGATTAGTTATCTTTAATTTGGCAAAAAAGAAATGCAAATTTGTAATATACCAATTCTAGAAAGAAAGTCTTATATCGAGAATCGTACAATGCAGGAGACGATAAATTCGCAGATCGGCGGAATTCCTCCTTAGAAAGTTCTTAAGATAAATACATACCGTCCTGTATGTCTCGTACCAAGAAGAGCGAGGGTACCTGTCTTATCACAATATACGATGGACAATTTCGGCGACGATGTAACTCGTTTATCGCGCGCCGATAACGAGTGCATCTTATTCTGCATATGTATAGTTTACGACTGAATCTATTTTATAGTGAGATGTATAAATGTACATTATTTAAGACAAAGGTATGTATAGTTCACTCAAAAGTATTTTTCTTTTCTTTTATGAGACTTTCGTCAAATCTGTCTTAATCTTTAGAGGACCAGTCATTGTATTTCAACTGTAGCCAAATGTAATTATCGATACTATTATTAGCTAAATTAGATATTTTTATTATATATTTTTTTTTAATCGTTATAATCGCTCTCTATTATAATTTCTCATAAAAAAATAATATTTATTTTATACTTTTTATTTTTATACTTCAATATAATAGTTTCATAAAGTTATTAAAATATCGATTGAGAGAGATTAATGTCAGATATTTTTAATACATAAAAAAACGAGAATTCATCGCTAGCGATTAATGCGCTTAAAAATTTAGAAATTGCTGCAGAAAAAGATGATTTTGCACTTGCAGAGAAAAGCATTAGTCCTCTGAAGATTAACGGCAATAGCGTACGGAAATTTCTATCGTGTCCCGAGGCAATCCATATCCCAGTTCGATAACGAATGTGATTTTTTAACGAGACACTTTTACAATACTGCGTATTACTGGCGCGTAGCGAGCCGCACATTCGCTCGTCTCCGGGAAAGACGCGGATTATCGATTATACGCGACGGCGACGAGAGGGGAAAAGCTCATCTCCGCAAGCCAGGAAGCGTTCGTGAACTCTGAACAGCTTCGTTGCTCCCGCCATTATTGTTAAGATTAACGAATGATAATTATCGATATGTGTGAACCGGAAACTTGTACAGTTGTTGCTATAAATATATAAAATTAGTGTTTTACACCATATTCATACTTACTCTCTCCGTTCAAGAAACTCTTATAAATCATTGAATCACTCTTATAAATTTCATTGAAATATTACATTTAATTCATTTCAGATAACATAATAGCATTTATATTATTATTATTTATATTTCTTTCAAATTTTTAACATTTAATATGAGACTTTTGCACGTATATATATTTTATCATGTTTTATATAATGTTTTATAATCTCTTATTATATTATAAATATTATATTATAAATTGTTTTATTATATTTAATGTGTTATTTTAATATATGCATTATTACAGAATATTATACTTTAAGAAAGAAAGCATGAAATGTGGTACGTATTACTTATATTTCCAGATATATATTAAATGTGAATCGATTACTTAAATTTGTTTGGATAAAGAAAAATGTTCAGAATTTCAAATATACATTTATTGAAAATTATAATTAAATTAGTTTCTCGTCTTAGTCGTCGGTTACATCGTTGCTGCTGGTCGTAGTCCGGTTATATAGACTTTTATTCGTATTCACACGTTTATGTCGTCCGCGAATATTGACTGCAATCGATACCAGGTGATAAATTATTATAAATTCCGAAAATTATTGTTTTTAAAATAAAATTGATACAGAAATAATATTCATTCGTTTAAGAATTTTTACGTCATTGCATAATTTGTCAATCGAAACAGTTAATAAGCTATACATCTTTAATTCATAGATGCATTCTGTTTCGCAGACAATGGCTAATAGTAAAAAATAAAAAAGAATCAGAGACTTCTGTATACATATATATAATTCTGAGCAATATTAACGATCAAAAATGCTAACTTGAGCAATATCATATGTAAAAAATTTGATTGGTGATTTGCTTCATTAGCGAAGCGAAGTACACTTTTTACTCATTAAACATATCTTCATTTTGAGTTTTTTAAATATAAAATACGCAAATCTTCAAATTCATATTTCGACAAATTTGACCAAAATCGATATTTTAATAACTATCATCTCGAATCAAACGGAAAGACACACACAAAAAATTCAGAAATTATTTAGAAAGGTTTTATCTTTTTGTCCAAACGAACTTGAAAATCTTTGAAAAGTTTGGCCAAAGAAAATGTAAATTCAAAGAAATTTAATTGCCCAGTATCATCATTACTTCTTTTTCAGAAATCTTGCGGATCGATTCTCGAGTCGTAATTCCCAATTTCTTGGTCAAGAATAAAGAAAAAATAAAAGAAAGTAACAAAAGTTTCGTATATTCGTAATAATTCATTATAAGATTAAATCGGCATATAGCGTTGTTCGGAGAGCGGGCAGATTGCTGCGAAAATCGCATGAAGAGCAGTTATCAAACATCACGTCAAAAATATTGGCGTTTCAGTTTTGACTCTTGCAATTGACAGATTTTTCATGAAATCTTCATAGCAACCCATCGTGACAATTAAGCGAGAATGGGATTTAATTGATTACAGGAATAAGTCCACACATATTGTTGATAATTTGGAATAAATTGATATGGCGATAGATCAACTCTAATGCGCTATAACAACTTACATCGCAATGTTAATTCAATAATGGCAACACTCGATCTCTTTTGTTACCAAATCCAAAGTTTATCATTAAAAATTAAATAAAAGAAATTTCATAATAAATAGATTTAAAAAGTAAACATACTTTTTTTAATTAATAATTAATTTAAATCTATTATAATGATTTAAATCTATTATATAATCAACGTATTCATATATATCTTCTTTTCTTTTTAAGTTGATAAATATTTTATCTCTCTTCTTATCTTTTTAATGTCAAAATTTCATATTTCATTCGAAGAGAGGAAAATGTATATGTGTGTATATATGTCTGCAGGAATCATATCATTATTAAAATGACATATTCAATTCTTTTCCTTGATTCATATATCACAGATAGAAATTATTATCCAATAATTAATTTATTTATAACATAATCAATGTGTGCAATATATTATATCGCGATATAACATCAACAATCTGCAGTGGCTTATCCGGCTTTACACTCAATTATGAGCTCACGTCACCATTCTTCGCATTTCATCGATCGCGTTCGCAATAATGAAAGCATAGTCATCGAAATCATCGAATCGTCGAAAGAAAAGGAGAAAAGGAGAAATCGAAATTCCCGGAGCAGCGCGCGTTCGTCTGTTGTCGAAGGTACACAGTCAAAGACCTTCCTATATATAAATATATATATAAATATATATATATATATATAATATATATATATATATATATATATATGTATTTACATTAATATATATGACTGGATACGAGGGTTCTCCTCAAACGGTATGTAGGGGTGCTGACAATTAGGCCATCGTGAGGGTGCCCGCGCCTATTCCGAAGCCCACACCTTTGGGCCCAAAATTCCGGCCATAGCAGCCGCGGCAGTAGATATCCCCATCCGGACCGTCGTTTAGATTCGTCGAATCCAAGGAACGATGGCACTCACCGCAACTGAAGCATCGCTTATGCCACACGCGATTCTTCGAGATCATCTGCTCGGCGGCGTACACCGGATAACCGCAGCGTGAGCAGCCATTCCCGTCATTTCGCTTCTGACCGACTTGGGGTTTAGCATCGATGCTGCGAAAAAAAAATCAATACCTAAGAATCTAGGATGGATCGTGTAAAGAAATCGGAAACTGATTTGATTCGAGGAAGATAGCCAGAAGAAATTACTACATTTTTTCATTCGTCTCGAAATTATGTACGTATATTTACATATATTTATATCTTAAGGAAATGTTTCTCAAAGTTGAAAAAAATTTTGATTTATTTATGTTTCATATATGTCGGATATTGCTGAAAAATTGAAAAACAATAGATATTTCTTTTTTTTTAAAGAACTTTAAAAAAACTTTAAATGTATAATATTTCTGAATGTTTTTAAATTATATTATTTAAAATTAAAAAAGAAACTGAGATTATAGATAAATAGGGATGTTCTATTTTTTTATCAATTTCTAATGGATTGATAAAAATCTACTATCATTATTAAAATTTGTTATTATTAAGATAGTACAAAATAAATAACTTTTGTTCAAATTTCCATTAAGAAAAAATATTTCTCAAATTTATTTAAAAATATATTCTTTCATTTATTGAAATTCCTATTTTCTTTTAAATATGTCGATTTGTATAAGGAAATTTGATATAATTTATAGCAATTTATATTTAATACCATTACTTTATTACTTATTACTAAATTAAATATAAATTGCTATAAATTATATCAAATTTTCTTTTCCTAAGATATGCTTGTTTACATTACTGTGTTATATAAATCAACATGCTATATTTCATATGTTTTATTTATTTTTTTCAATATAATTTTTTTCAATATAATTATTCAGATTAAGAATTATAATCACAAGTAGATCCAGTATTAAAATAGTTATCATTAAAGTTTCTTTGAAAATAAACTTTTCATTATAGTATTTTTCGCTATATTTCAGAAACTCCCGAGGACGGAATTGTGAAATGCACTTACTATGAGGGAGCATGATCTCCGTTTGTCGAGACGAGAGTCGGCTTGTGGCCGAACCCGAAACCTTTGGGCCCGAAGAGTTTTCCGTAACACGCGCGACAATGAATTTCTTTATCGGGACCATCGCATGCCAGCATAGAGTCCAAAGGCCGATGACACTCGGCACAATTGAAGCACTTCTTGTGCCACATGGTGCCCTTGGCAAGCTGTTGTTCTGCAGCAAACACCATGCCACCGCAACGGGGACAACCCTGCCCAGCTGGCGCCTTAATCGAGGTCGTATCAGGATTGTAGAAAGGTCGATTGGCTGAAATTTCTTCCTCCCTGCGAATAATTAACGTAATCGTATCAATAGTCCTCATCAATTGATATTTAGTTTTCTTATTTAAGCTTAATCCACACATTTCATTTGAATAATTTTATTTTAAAAGGCATACAGTAAAATAATTAAATTAAAATAATTAAAGTAAAATAAGTAAATTAATTAAAAATAAATATATATTTTGTTTAGAAATTTTCAAAGTATAGTCTTAAAATTGCATTTTTTTATTGTGTCAAGTTTATTTTTTGAAATTTAAAAATTTTAGTTTTTATCGTTTTTATCTTTTACGCATACGCACACATACTGTCGGGTTTTCTATATCTATTAATTTATTTAGATTATACGTATACATATATGTATGCGCATGCTGTAATATATTTTTCAATATAATATTGTTTTAAATTTTCTTTTTTATTTTTAATAAACTATATTAGAAATTGGTATAGACTCCCCTCATATTAATATAACAAGATCATTCTGTACATGTTCTATATATGTATGTGAAATCAATATTTTTACAAATTTTCCTAGTAAATTTCACAAAAGTTTATCTAATATAGTTTAATAAACTATATTAGAAATTGGTATAGACTCCCTTCATATTAATATAACAAGATCATTCTGTACATGTTCTATATATGTATATGAAATCAATATTTTTACAAATTTTCCTAGTAAATTTCACAAAAGTTTATCGTAACTTTAAAACTATTACCATTTTTAACTTCTTTTAACAATATTATATATTCAAAAACAATCATGAATTAGCGAAGTTATGGAATCTTTTGAAATCTTCGGGAGACTTTCTCGTTCAACGCACATTTATAGAAACCCGACAGAGCTCGGTTACATAAGTTTGAGTTATATTTATAGTCACACGTAAAAACAGAGTTACAAATATAAAGTCTTAGACTCGGCATCGAGCGCGACTTACGTGAGCCCGTCGGTCTGGAGGAATCCCGAGCCGCATGCGAATCCGTATCCGTGCGGTCCCCACTTCTTCCCATAACAGGTCTTGCAATAAACGTCCCGGTCCGGGCCATCGCAGGCGATGATCGAGTCCAGGGTTTTGGTGCAATCGTGACACTTGTAGCACTTTCGGTGCCATTCACGACCCTTGGCGAGCACCTGCTCGGCGGCGAAGACGACGCCACCGCAACGAGGGCAGCCCTTGCCTGGCGGGGCCTTGATTATCGCGGTGTCGATCACGGTGGTGCGAGGAGCCGCATCGCTGCGTAAAGGGTCACTCGCGTTATTATTCTCATTTGACAATCGTATATATCGAATCGTATAGATTAGGAAAAGGCGATTGATCTTTCTGTCCAATTATCTCTAGTATATTGGATCAGGTATTTGGAATTCATGCTAGGACTACGAAAGCCACTCACAATCGGATTTTCCGAAGAGTATGATCTCAATTCGCCTCGCTTTTCCTATCTCTACGACTTGTTCGTGCAGACGAAAAAAACAAAATTGCATGCGAATGACGGGGCGATTGATCGATACTAATCGCTTGTTAAGGCAAAAGAGTTATTAAAATTTTTTTCATGTTTTATTATTTTTGCTATTTTCATTATTAAAAAGATACACAAACTTGCATTTCTCATTAAGAAGATATATATCTATTATTAAAATTAGATTATTAAAGAGAATTATTTTATATATTGTATAATATTGAAAATGGGATACAAAAATCATTCATAAAATACATAAAATAAACAATACAATATTGAATAATTCTATAATTATAAAAATTACAGTATAATATTTTATATTTCTACGTACAAAATGAATTACAATTATAAAAATATAATTATTGAAATCAAATTTTCTTTTGGCCTCAACGTACGATTACGAAATTTTTATCTCAAAATGTCTCGAGCAAATTATACATCACACATCTAATTTCTTATTTAGTTAGTAAGAGAAAAATGTGAGAGAATCGTTAATTTGCACATGTAGTGATATGATATCTAGTTGCAGAAGGTTATATTAGTAACAATTCTACATGAATTTCAGATTCGCTTTAATCGTCGATCGTCATAAATACATGCACAAGATCCTACAGACCGTGAAGCAACAGGAATGTCGAATGTATTTGGAAGAGTCTGTGACGTACTAACTGAACACGTAAGTACTTTAAACGTGAATTTTTTTGAAATCGATTTTTTTGAAATCGGCCATTAAAAAATCCTCGATAAGAAACACTCGATATTCCGATACGATCAGCCGATTTGTGATGCCAAGGTGAGTAATAGCGCAAAGCGTTAAGGCGTCGGTTTATATGTATGTATATATGTATATATACATATTGTATGTACACGGACACACACAAACGCACGCGTGTACAGAGTTTCCGGAGAAGGCACGTGCTAGTGACAATCTTTCTGTATTCTTCGAGAAAATCGAAGCCGATGTTTGATCAGCGAAAATTCAATTCTTAAATTTATCTTTTATTTATTATTTTTGTGATATATTATATTTAAAATATATAAATTGTGTTTTTAATGTTTTATTTCTATTAAAAAAAAGATTTCTGTGAATTTAAGGCAAATTTCGCAATATAAGAAAATAATGGAAAAAGCTTTCTCGATTAAAATGTAAGTCACATATATATACGTTGGAGAGAGCATAATCATATTTGCAAAAATATGATTAACTTATTCGGAAGAAATCATACAAATTGTATTAAATTACATATATATTTTAAGATTAACTCGAAATCTCGCTCTTTCTCTCTTTATTTTTCTTAATTGTAAAATTCTTAATTGTAAAATTTATTTTAAATTAACATTCCCCGCGAAATTCCTTGGTATATTCCTTGGAAAAATTTACCGTTCAATAGCGAAAAATAATATTGTGTTATTGAAAGTATTCGCTTTTGAAATTTAATTCAATTTTGAATTAACATTATACTTTATTTTAGAATATTTTTTATTATTTTCATACGAAAAATGCCTTTGGGGCAAAAATAATCAATATTATCCCGTTATTCATTTACAAAGAGATGCCATGAAGATATAGAACATTTGTTTATTCAATTGCAAATGCTTTAAAATACAATGATTGACTCGTCTCTCAGGACAAACTGCAAACGCCAAGAATAAATCTGATGAATTTTTCGCTAACACAAAATTGGCACTAAATTGCTCAAAGGTAAAGCTGTCGCTGCTCGCGCGCTCCGGGCATCCTGTTTACGCGCGCGAAATAATCGAGATGGCATAATTAAGGGGGGCGCGTACCCCTCGTCCTCAATATCGCACTGCAGCCCGTTCCACATAATCCCGGCGTGGCCGACACCCCGCGGACCGAATTTCTTCGGATAGCAAGCTGTTAAGCAGACAAGCGCATCATATATAGTGAAAGTGTAGAAGCCGAGGCGGGATTTTTCTCTCTCGCGTGCTTCCCGTCTCAGTCCCGATTCTGAAAACCCACCCATTGGCATAGCAGTCGCTCTGCAGGGCGCCGCCACCCTGGCCGTAGCCATAACCCTTCGGCCCGAATCTCTTTCCGTAGCATACTGCAGACAATATCGATTAAAGATTTCACGTCGCCTAACGTTATCTCGTGATAATTAGCTGCGACGAAGATATAATCGTACAGGTACGCTGATGCGATCTTATTCGGACTCTGTTTTATATTATCATAATCTTTATCGAATCCTTTATCGAATTTTAATCAATAAATTGTATATATTTCTAGAATATTCTACAGTTTCCGAAAGATATATTTTTACACAAGTAAATATATTACATCTATTAAAATTGTATATGTATCTCAAATTTATATAAGATGTTTTAGCGCGTTTCATTTAATACCTTTTTCAATACATTCGAAAAAAAAACATTGCTTTCAATTTTTTAATTTCACAATATTTAGAAATTAATTTTCTAAATTAAGTTTCTTTACTAAAACTTTGGCACAGTTTGTTAAAAAAAAATATCTTATTTTTCAGTGTTACTAATTTGAACAATATTTTCACGCTTATAATTTAAAAATAATATAATTTGTATAATAATTTAATTATAAAGTATTTATGTATGTGAATTAAATTAATGTGTGCTATGTTGCGTTGCATATTCTGTACATTATATTTTCGCACATACGATCGTATCGTGTTCTCACCTTTGCAATAGATGTCCTTGTCAGGACCTTCGCAGCAGTTGATGGAATCTAATCTTTTGGAGCAGTTGGCACACTTAAAGCATTCCTTGTGCCATTGCTGCACGAAACACAAAGGGTAGGTTAGTCACTAAAAATTTCAGGGAGAGGCAAAAGTGCTCTTTTAAATTATATCTTTCTTTTATCGGAATCTTTCAGAGGCGCAGACATTAAAAGCGCTTCTTGAAATCCGCCAAGATTTATTTCAAAATTTACGACAGCAACGACAGATAATGCTGCGTAAATTTTTATTATTCATTTTTAGAGAGACTATAATATTTATATATATTATTCTCTAATAACTATATTTTCATAAAATTTATAAAAATTGAAAAACGTTTACGAAATTTACTTCAAATATTCAATATACAAAATTTTATAATTAATTCTTAAATTAAAATTTTACTAAAATGATATCTTTCCTTTATATTTTGATCTTTAATATTTATATTATTTCTTGCAGTATAGTCATTCTCTCTGAGAAACGTACTAGTCTATCTATCATAATTGTCAAAATTTGCGACATAGAACGGATAAACAGACATTCACGTCTACAACGTTGATGAGACAAGAAGTAGCAAAATAATTGACGATTACGATCCTTTCTCTGCAGCCCTTGTATGTTCGGGGGCTGTCTCCTGGCGGCATGGGAAGAATTACAAATTAGTTTTAATGGGCAACAATAACAAGAACGAACGAGTCAGAATGAAAACAGACGGAGATGAACAGAGACAGATAAACAAATACATTCTAGATAGTGATCGTTCAACGTATCAGAACACAAAGAACTGTCAGTATGGATGTCTGTGCAACAAATCGAAAAAGAATCGAGGACTGGCGGAAGCCGTAAAGGAGATTATTTAGATTCTTTAGATGAAAGATACCTCGACAGTATATCTCGCGGTCGGGACCATCGCAATGAAGCGTCGAGTCCAGATTTCGACGACACATTTTGCACTTGAAGCACATTTTATGGTAAGCCTATTACAAGAATGATGATTGACCAAAACGACGATTTAGTAGAACGACGAGACGCTTGTCGTCGATGCTATTCTTGGTGCCGCGACGAATCGTCGGGTATACTTTCCGACTTTGAGAAATTTTTATTTTTAAGTTTTATGTTTAATATATTTCCTTTTCTCGATAAATCCTTGTTTTATATATATATATATATAGGGTGTCCCGCAACTACCGCTCAATATTTTAAAGATTCTTTGACCAATTTAAAAACGATTTTTCCTCAGCGAAAATGCCGAAGAAGATCATTATTTTTTGCATATTCCTAATTTTTGTCATGATGTATTTTTCTAACTAAGCCTTAAATTAAAATTCTATTAAAGTAAACTCTACCTAAAATTAACTAAAGAATGTGACTTTATTAATATTTTATTCCCATAAGGCTTAGTTTGCGAAAAACCCTTTATTTTCAATCATTTATAACTCGAAAACTATTAGTGCCTCGACATTTTCGCTGAGGAAAAATCGTTCTTAAATTGGCCAGAGAATCTACCTTTAAAATATAGAGCAGTAGTTGCGACACCTGTATATATATATATATATATATATATATATATATATATTTTTCAATAATCAGATTTCAAACTAGATGCTGCATCCTGATATAAGATCGATCGTTTATCGTCTCAAGAGAAAAAAGATCATATAAATATGAATAATATTTTTTAATAAATTATCGAGACCTATAAATGTATTGTTAACAAGCTATATATTATTCCAATTATATAAATATTGCATTTATTATGAGAGATAAAAGAGAATCATATTTATTTTAGTAACAATGATTCTCTCTCTGATAAATGTTTCTTATTAATTTTATTTATTAATTTTATTTATGTATTAATATATATATATAAATTTTACTAAAATAATAATACTTTAATAATTTTTTAATATATGTGAAAATGCAACATATATTTTTTTTAATAAATCCAATCAGTTAACTTGAAAATTGAATTCAATTTAAGATATATTTGAAAGATAATATAATTTTAATTCGCAGAGAACCAAAATATTTGCATCTCTTGTTATGCAAGAATTATAACTTTTTTCAGTCATTTTTAAAAATTCTATCATAAATGCATATTTTACACGTATATCCTTATGAGAATAATTTACTGTAATACTCCATACAATTCTTAATTTTCTATTGCAATCCTATAATGTGCTCTTTTTATCCAATGAAAGGAAATTAATAAGAATTAGGTAATCGAATTCTTGCGTGAAGAAACGATTGCAACGATATGTGGATGAGTCACGAAAGATGAGAGAAATGGATCGGTGCCGTTTTCGCGCGCGAATTATCGTTGGACCAGATTGTCGATCGGGCAATTAGCCTTCGTTTCTCTGATTCTGAACGGCGCTTCTTCTGGTAGCGAGCCATTTTATCGCTAGGTATCGGGCCATCTAAGATTGACCGGCCAGTTGGTGCATCGCCAAAGATGTTCTCTGACGAAACCACCGAGAAAGTTACTGGGCTTAGCACCAAGAAGAGACAAGTTCTCCTCTTCTTCTCCCTCTTCCTTTTACTCCTCTCTACACCCTCGTTCTCTCTCTCTCTCTCTCTCTCTCTCTCTCTCTCTCTCTCTCTCTCTCTCTTTCCTCCCACTACTATTTTTTTCCTCGCATTGTTATGAAATGGAGATTGGATATGATTATGAGAACATGGCGCATTACCACGCGTCGCGCGCCAAATTTAGACGCGTGGCAAAAGCCGCGGGTGGTTTTGTAACTCGTGGCGCATTTTTATCGCGACGCGGTTCCATCCAGATTTTCCGAAATACGCGTGAGTAAGCGCGATGAAGAGGACGCCGATTGCGTCAATCTGTCTGTCGCCGCGTCAGCGGCTGATTTTATTGCTCCGTGCTAAATCGCGCCGCACGTTGCCCCCGCGAGCCGCCCTCGCCCGCGGAAATATCCGCGGTCCAGATTCGAGACCGGCCCACTCATAGGTATCGCGTACCTAGAATAATAAGGTCGACTCGAGGAATATATGGAGGATTATTTTTGGCTCCCATCTGCCAATCTAAAACTAGATGAAATCAAAAAGATAAAATCAAAAAACAAAAGAAAAGTGAAAAAATTAAAGATTTGATTCTTGCAATTTTGCACTTCCAATATGAGTTAAAAGCTGAAGAAATTTTTCCAACTATATGTACTATTTATTATTCTAGGTCTAGAATATTTGCGCACTGTGTAAAATCAATTTACAGATCACCTCGAAAGTTATATTCATTCGATGTTTTTAAATGAAATTACTCAACCAGTTATCAACCAGTGAATAATTAGTAAATATCTTAATTATAAATGTATGTATAACTACAAATCAGTAAAATCTCTTTTAAAAAAAATATGTTAATAATAATCTCCATTTCAATCAATAATATTTTAAAATCATATGTTTTATATATATAGGATAAAAATGCATAGCGATATATTTTGTTCAAGAAATATCTGAGTTTTTTAACCAAGAGTTATTCACACTTTTTGCTTATCAAATCTGAAAATCACATCTAAAATAATGTAATACGTATATAATTCTGAATTTTAAAAAAATATTAATTATAAATATTAATTACATATGTTTAATTCTCTTGATGTGTGTATAAAATTTCTCTGAGAAAATAGCAATTTATAATAAATAACTACATCTTCAAAGATGTTTAATTATTACTAATTTTTCAGTAAAATTTTACTACCCTAATTAATAAAATATAAGAAGCAAGATATGGTTTTATTTTGATAAATCTTATGTCGCTTTAATCAATAATATTTTCACTGATTCAATTTAAAAAATTATCTCCCTAATTATGTAGGTAAAAACCTGATAGTATTTTATATTAAAAGAATCTTAACACACACACAAGAGCAATTGACTAAATTATATATTTATTTAACGAATATAAGATTCTTTATTTTTTAAAACGCGAGCGGACGATCTGTCGAAGCACCAAGGTGAGACGAGAAATTTATCATTGTGTGTGCGTTTAACTCTAAATGCAGTCGTATAATTACTGTCACGTTACTAGTTTTCAAATTATTTTGAAATTAAAAGAATAATGCGATGATTAATAAAAAGATATATTATTTTTTATCAATAATTTAATTTTTAATCGCAATTGTTCTCTTCGATATACCTAATTTTGCATTTAGTGTTAAATACACGCTATGTATGTATCCTTTGAAATACTCACCCTTCCTCGAGCCAACATTTGCTCGGCGGCATAGACATACCCTCCGCAGCGAGGACATCCCTCTCCTTCAGGTGCTTTCGCGATAGCTCGTGGTTCAAGAATGGCGTTGGAACCCCGCGATAATTCACCCCTAAAAAATCCACCTGTGTTAAAGTCCGTCAGTCAAAAGTGTACATATATTGTAAGGTTCAGAGATAAAACGAATCACATCTCTTTTAATTTTTTATATATATATTTTATATTATATATATATATATATATATATATATGTGCAATAAAATTTTCACAAAATAGCATTTTATGATTTATTAACGTTGACGTTTTATAAATGTTCACTGATGTTAGTTTGATAGTCGTTTTATCTTTGAATACCATAATTCAATATCCAAGTGTCGGATCAAGCATTGAACGTGGAAGCTATCAAAAATACGAGCACACACAGATAGAGGAATCACTGTGAAAGAAGTGAAATTGATGGTTCACACATATGTATTTGACATATATATTTGATATAATATAAATAGCTATAATATAAGGAGAAGTAAATTTTATGGAATAATTAATTTTGGGATTTAATCTCAAACAATTTCGATAAAGTTAAAGATTTTAAAGATATATCGAAATATATGTAGTGTAACACACATTCAAAAAATTCATTTGAAAATCTAAAGCATGTTTTTCTCTTTGGAAATTGATTGATTGAAAACATATTATATAGAGATGTATACAATACAAAAGAAAATCAGGCTTTATACAGGGAGAAAATTGAAACAGAAAAGAACTGATGCTATATACAAGAGAGTTTTGAAATATATATTTACAACTAAGAGAAAAGGTGTTCTACTAAAAAAATAGTAAGAAAATATAATCGTCAAACACTTGTAAGGTTTAGAGAGATTGATAGTTGCAGGAATATCAGAATCTATATCCTGATAACATATCTGCGAAATATTGTGGAGAGGATTTGTGATGGCATAAAAGTACATAAAAAAATTATTAAAATGTACACGACGATCCGTCAATTCCACATCTAAATGTTACTAATCTACAAAAATAAACAGCACTATCAAACTCACAAAAGACATCCGACGTACAGAATCAGAATTCTTCGAATAATCTATTGTGTAAGAAGAAATCAAAATGATGCTGTATTATAGCATTGATTTGTCATAATAAGTGAATAAATTACGCGCATGATATTTATATGAGAAGAATATTTATTATCTATTATTTAATAATTAAATTTTTTTAAGTATTATCAATAATTATTTTACAAGTTATTTGTTTTTAGTCGACAACATTTTGAATACAATTCTATCTAATATACATAAAAAAAAATTATATATATATATATTTCAAATTTATTTCTTTTAAATTATAAAACAAATTAAAAAAGATTCTAGATAATGTCAAAACTTTATTGTTAGTTTTGATTTCATATCAGCAATTCTTTCTTATGTGTATAATATCTCTCATTCGAAGAGCATCAAAGAAACTTTCGTCGGATGTGATGATCAGGAGATAAGATAGACACAAATATATCAAATAATATCATTAGTTTGTGTTAGGCGTGTGTTAGTCAATGTGTTAGCGTAATTTTTCCCCTTTGCAACCACGGCACGTGGCTTCCGCCGAGCCCCGAGAGAGGAGAGCCGAGAAGCAAATCGTAATACGGTACAGTCGTACAGCGAGAAAGATGCAAAAGAAAGAAAGAAAGGAAGAAAAACAGAGAGAAAAGGATAAAGAGAAGGGGTAAAGAAATAGGAGAATATATAAGTGCTGTGAAATATATATATCGGATGCAATGTGGAGAGCCTGTGCGTGCGCACGCACGCATTCGTACCGTGAGGTAGAATATCATCGACACAGTGAGGTGACACCGATCGTGTGTGTTGTCTTTCTTATAGTGTGACAATTGCGCCGTTGAGATAGAGGTTTTATATTACGGTTTATAGTGACGCGCGCGCTTATATATGTGTATGGCAAAAAAGGCGCAAACGAAAAGCCAAGTGAACAAGCCAAGTATTCTCCATTACTTTGTCTCATTGTCAGACTTAAAACGAATGTACAGTAGGCGCCAATAATGCCTTAACGTATGAAATTGGTCGCATTCGAAATTAATAATGACTAGATATTATTAAGTTATTATTAATCTCAAATGCGATCAATTTCACGTATTAAGGTATTATCGGCGCCTACTGCTTCAAAAATTTTAAATATGTTACAATAAAATTGTTTCTTGAGAGATAAATATATAGCCAATTTCAAATGCGCGCTTTCTTTTTCTATTAGTTCCTTGCTCAATTCGCGATCGATTTTTCAGCGACATATTTCATTAATGTATCACTTTTTTCTCGTTAATCGAAAGATGAATAGTAAAATTTAATTTAATAAGAGTTTTTAAACTTTTTAATAATAAAATTTAATTTCATAAGAGTTTTTAAACTTTTTAAATAATTCCCTACGTGCTTCTTAGAATTTTTCATGAAAAATAATCAACTCTATAAAATACAGTAAAAAGATAGTGCGCAGGGAATCTGAGAAGTCCTATTCAGAGACAAAGTGCTCCAACAAGTGCGTCTGCACTAAATTATAAATTACAGCCTTACAAAAACATAACCGACAAATGTCAAGGTTTATCTCAATGGCGTTGTCATCGCAACATTGTCTTTACTTCGCGAAAAGAACGTCGATGAAAGATCGCCATTACCTCATTATATCGATATAGTACGCGAATACACTAACACGCACTCGGGCACGCACGCACGTACACGCACGCACGCGCCAGCACCCACGCTATAGTTAAGGTGTTAGCGAGATTATAGGATTAGAAGTGGTGCGAGAGGCCATGCGGGAGAGCTACGTATATATGTAAGCTACCAAAAAGAAAATGAAGCTGCTCTGTCACGCGGCGAAAAAAGAAAAAAAGAGGAGAGATAGCGAGAGAAAAAGAGATAGCGAGATAGAAAGAGAGAGAGAGAGAGAGACAGAGGCGCAATTTGACTCGCGCGATGCTCACCATTCTCGTACTCGGTATTTTCTCTTTATCACGCAGCTCATACTATGTGATAAAGTGACAACGGTATATCGTTCAATGGTTGCCTCCGGTTGGCTCGTGTTCGGCGGGGCTGGCGGGAGCGGGGTGTGTCGTGTGTTTCTTTACTTTTTTGCATCTTTTTTCGTACTTTTTGTTTTTTTTTTTCGTTTTCGTACACGCTTCGTTCCCTTTCTTGGCGAAAGAGAGAGGGGGACGAAGGGCCGAAGATGCGAGTTTCGTACGCAAAGGCTCGAAGTCACAGACAAAGAAGGTACGTGCAGCGATAGTGCTCGCTTCAACGGTACACGGCACTCTACTTTCGTGGATTCACGCAAATAGAGTCGCGAGTCGTTTAATTTCAGTCAAAGTTACAGTCCTCAGTTGTGAAAAATGATTTTCAATGGATCTCGATGTTACAGTCTCGTATGAAGATCATGTTTACATTTATATAAAGGAACCGCGTCTTTTCCATGCCTATGACATACATAATTTAACACTAATCGATTTCGATATCTCATCGTAGAATTTAAAGTAGAATCTCGTGAATTTGCATTTGTTACTTCTGCAACTTTGACCGTAACATCAACTTCGCGAATCTACTTCGCGTCTTTGAAAATTACGCTCGTTATGCACGTCATTCGTGCATTCATCTATTTTACACACTGAAAGATAAGGGAAAAAATTCATGTGTTATTCGTTAATAAAAGACACGCTTGATTGTTTTGTTTCCAGTTTTATCTTTCCCTTTTTTCCACTTTTAATGGCACTTATTACAGATGGTACAAATGATCCTATAAACTAGCTCATGTATTCGCATAAAAGAAAAAAAGTACAGAAGAAAAAAGGAAAGAGAATAAAAGAAAATAAAAAGATAACAATTCGATCAATTCGTGTGCGATGACGGCAGTCGGTCGCACGAGGGGACGGTGAGGAACGAACTTTTGAGGAAAAGAAAAGGATTGAACGTGGACTTGACTAAATTATACCGAATGTCGACGACACGAAGAAAAGACAATGAAAGGACAATGTAAGGGTCCCATGAGGGAGACAAAGAGACGAGGTAATATGCTCGCCTATACTACGGTGATGATAGACTCCATAAAGGTGAGAATAGAACAGTCTGATCCTATTGGACCGTCTAGATTTCACTATCGGGACACAAAGGACCATCTAATTTCACGATCTAATTTCACGAGGAAGATAAAGAAAAACCAAGTTGAATTAGATTATCTCTTTGTCATACTTCGAGAATTCAGGAGGAAAAAAAACAGGAAGGAGGGACGCGGTTTTTTCACTGTATCGGACACGCTGTACACGTATACGTAGATGCTCTTCGGCTTTCTGATATAGTCTGCACAGACAATGGCTTCTTCCAAGTTGCTGGAGATTGAAGAGAAGGATGACGTTTGATCATTCACGACGGTGTTTGGTCGGTGACTTTTAGTTTCACGCACGTGGAAAAGATAGGATGACACGCTTCCGATACAGGACCATGTTGTAGAATACGCTACTTAGGAATAAGGAAAGAAGAGGGTATACCGGGATTGAGGTTGCGCGACAGCGGATGCACTCACTCGCTCTTCGCTTGTAGATGCTCTCCTTGGTCCATGGACAGGCAGCCAGCTCCGCCACCGAATCCATAACCCTTAGGACCGAATTTGCGAGCGTGGCAGACTTTGCAAAACAGCTCGCCCTCGTGCTCGGAGCAATTTGTCGAGTCGAGCAGTTTGCCGCAAAGACCTGCAACACACGGTCATCGTACATCATTGAAGATTATGGCATTTCCTGCTGTGAGTATATATCCGAGTCTGGTGGCACGATGTTAAGTATCCGTAAACTGTATTATTTTAAGATTCGATTTGAAAAACATTTGACTTATATTCCTCTTCAATGATTTCTTAAGTATATATTTCGAATATAAGTCTATATAATTTATACATTTTTATGGTCCCTCTGTAATTTATCTGTAATTTTTATGCTGTAATTTATAAACATCTTATAATTATACGGTATTTCAATTACATTTTATTATTAAGGAATAGCCTCCCCCCTCAAATATGCCATTATCATGATTATTTTTTATAAAAAGATATGCAATATACGTGTTATAAACATACATATTTTCTACGTGCAATGATACGTGTCTTCAAGACATATTTCAATTACATTTTATTATTAAGGAATAGCCCCCCCCTCTCAAATATGCCATTATCATGATTATTTTTTATAAAAAGATATGTAATGTACGTGTTATATGTATAAACATACATATTTTCTACGTGCAATGATATGTGTCTTCAAGACACGATGTTGAACATTACGATTGTTATAAATTATTGGCCATTGCACCCAAAATCATTATCGGTTAGTCGTCAATTGATTTTTGGCCAATATATAGATTCAATTATAGTCGTGACAAATTATCCAGGTACAAAATTTATTTTAGATTTATTTTAGTCCAAGAATAAGAAACTCGATAATATCTCTTCCGTAATGAAAATAATTGGCCACATTTTTCATAGAACACTTCTTACAAAAAAGTTTATCATTAAATATTCACCGTATAAGCAAATAAATTTTACAAAATAAACCTTTTTTTATGATTTTTATATTAATATAATTATTTATTATAATTATTACAGAGGAAATTTGAAAATGTTCTTAAACTTATTAAAATTATATTTATTTAAAAAAATGATTATTTTAAAAGCGATTATCTGACATTGATAATTTGTATTGTTTTTATCATAAAAAATTGTAATTATCAGAAACATGTCCTTTCATAAACTACAAGTTTGTAATAAATAAAATCTTATGAAAACGATTGTAATAAAATATGTAATAAAATTAAATAATAAATTTGCTCTTTTTGTTCTCTTCATTTAAAATAAAATATTATCTATGTTAAAAATTGCAATTTACATTAAACTATAATATAGTAGTATTCCAATCTTTCTCCCCCCCCCCACAAGAGAAAATATAAAACTATAACAGAATATGTTTTCAATATCTTATAAGTATAAATAGGTAATACAACTTTTTCATATACATATCTTCTTTCCTTCAATTTTTAAATTGCAAAATGACACTGATGTTGTTCTAGTTTTAAGATATCAATTTATTATGCGCCAAAGAAAGCACTCATCCACTTTATTTCCAATTTACAAGATTATGTTTGTTTACTCACCGCACTTGAAGCACATTTTGTGCCATTTTAGTCCACCGGCAACTCGCTCTTCTGCAGCGTAAACAGATTTGCCACATTTAGGGCATTTTGGATGTTCCACAGGCTTGAAAGGCATTTTTACACTAGACAAAAATAAAAGACAATTTATCGCCCGCGTGTACTTTATTGCGATTAATTATATTTGTCATAAAATTATTCATTGATAAAAGTCAAAAAAATATTTCTGTCAATCATCTTTTAATGACATACAACATCAAAATTAAAAGTATATTAATCTTTAATGTCACCTCTACATGTTAGAAATATACATATACGTATAATCTTTAGTCTTTAGTCTTTAGTCTTTAAAAAAAGATTTCATTGAGTGTATTAAAACAAAACTACTGCAATGCAATCGCGAGGTGTATTTTTATTTTAAAAATCCGTAGTTTCGAAATTCAAAATCCACGAAAACTAAACCCAGTGTCTTTATTAATATCGAGGGGAATCATCGTCGGTACGGTAACCCATCTCGATTACCTAACGGCCGTTACGAGGACGTAAACAATCCGCGTTTCCGTCTGACTCGTCGGCAACCGATTCTATTTCTGTGGTCAGCTAAAACGTGCGCACGATCGAGCAAGTGGAAGAACGGGGGCGAAGAAAAGGAGAAGCGAAGTATTTCGCGCACAACAATCAGGGCGTGGAATAGTAGCATCTAGCAAATAAGGACGACTATTTTCCTATATAGAAAACGCATGATATCGTGGTGTTAATTTAGTATAAAGGAGAATTTTCTTAATATTAGAAATATTAATATTAATAAGTATAATATTATATATAAAGAAAATAATGATGACTTTAATGATTAAATAATCTGGTTTATGAATAATAAGAGATTAATGAGTTTTGGTATAATAAATTAGGGTGTTAAAATGTATATAAGGTTAATATATATGTATAAGGAATACATAATTTATAAACATTTATATCTCAGATTGTTTTCAAACAAACATGTTGCTAACTTTAATGTATAGAATAAAAAATATATGAATCATATAAAACATAATATTTATTTAAGATATATCAAAAAAAGCAAAAATTATTTGTGCATATTTAAAAATTCATACACACAAAGATATCTTTTAAATTTAAAAGATAACTCTCTTTCTCTCTCTTTCTTTCTCTACACATATATAATAATTGTAAGAAAATAGCATCATATATGATTGTCATAATAAATATTCATTATTTAACTTTGGAAATGACTTAAATTGTGTAATGAAAAGTTTCTAATTATTTAAAATATAGATTTATGCCGTTATTATCGTCGGAAATACAAAAACAGACTAAGATTAATTGATATACATATTACAATAACATGGGGGTGATGTCTGGCACGAAAGTTAGTAAGTGTGCGTAATAATGCTTGGCAACATTGATAGTTGATTGTACATCTCTCTATTATCATAATATCTCATTTTAATAATATACAAAATAAATAATTAGTAAATAAAAATAATTAGTAAATAAAAGCAATAAGGAAACATAACAATGTGATATACTTGATATGATGTTATATGGCATAAATATTCCACAGAAATAATAAATGAAACGGAAACAATAAAAATTAGAAGATGTATAAACTATATAAATCAAATATTAGAGCTGATTTTAGATATTATTATATTATTTATGATAATGATAAAAGATATATATGTCTTTCTATAAATCCTATATCATATAATTTGATAAAGGATCTGGTTTCCGATTCTCATATTTCTCTGTTATATGGCAGTTTATTTTGGCCAAGCTATTCTTGCCATTGTAGCTATTATATTACGCATTATATCGCCTACCACTTTTGTTTACTGTACGATTTAAAATTTTTAGGTTTATAAAATATCTTTGTTTATATAATGTGATGATAAGTGTATTAGAAAATAAATAGTAGTTTAATCTATCATTATATTAAATGTTACTGCTAGACATTTTAGTATTTTTTAATAATAAAGGGAAAATAGATTTATATGCTATAAAATTTATTTATTTTAAAAGATATATTATTAGTGTAGATATATTATTTATTTTAGAATATATTTTAATATTATCTTTATTTTTTTCTATCTGCAAATTTCGTAAACTTTGCAATATTATTACTGTATATATTTTATATTGTATATTAATTTTCAGTAAAGCATATTTAGTTGTATGTAAAATAATAAAATAATAAAATAATAAAAATAAATAAACAATACATAAAAATAAGAAAGAGTATTAGCTTATTTTTCCAGGAAATGTATATCATTATAACGATTAAAACTATTCGAGATACGCTCTGTTACTACAGTAGTAGCAGACAGTAACGTATGGCACGCTAGTAGTAGTAACAGCGTTAACAGCGGCGTAGGCAGTGGTAACAGACAGCGCGCGCAGGAAACAGGAGAAAGAGAGAGCGAGAGAGCACGTGTCTATATCCGTGCAGACGCGTGGAGGCGAGTCTGCGAGCCCGTATTAGGGAAGGTGCTAGGTTCTCCACGGTAGCGGATTTCCTCGTTACCCCTACTGTTCAATCGCACGCATATTCGGAGACGTATGGAATGCACGGTAACTAATTTGCATGTCTTACACGCAGAGAGATTACAAAGTGTTTGCATATGTGCTCAAGTGCTATTGCATTATACAATAGTATTAAAAATTTGAAAATTTGTATTTAAAAAATTTAAAAGATTTGTCTAAAATAGTCTCTTCTATATTTCATATTTTGTACTTCAATCTCTCAGTTTTTTTTCAATATTAATTTTATGTAAAGTATCATAATAATATATATTGAAATATTTATGTAATCTTGATAATGTTACATACATAAAAGCTAAAAATAATGGAATTTTTAATTCAAAAGTGTGTTATATATATTACTTATAATAAATAAATATAATATAAATAAATATAATAATTAAATGTAATATTATTTGTGAAACAGAAAATTTTAAAGTCTTAAATTTAGATCTCATGTGTTTTCTCTCTTATATTATTTTTATTATTAAAAACAATGGATATCGGTCGATGAACCACAATCTTTGATCTTAAAAGGTTAAATGCCGGTTTTATATTGTTAAAAATGAGTCATAGTTTGTGCAATATGTCGACATGAGTTAAAATTAAAATGGGAGTAAAATAATGATAGAAAACTGCCAAGAATGAATAATTGCGGTAAGTGTTGGCACTAATAAACGAATGAGTCATCGATTTGGCGATTATCAAGTATGCTCGTTTCATAAAATATTTGAATTTTAGATTTGAAGTGAAACTGATAATTTGCCAATTAGGAGAAATATAAATGTCGTAAAATACAAGAATTTATCATTTTATATACATATTTTATTTTTTATCTCTAAGAATTATGCATAGCTTATGTTCTATATATTTCTTTCAAATATATTTCTAATATATTTAAAAAGAATATAAAAAACGTAAAACATAAAAAATATATATATATATATATTTACACAAATCCTTTACGTATATTTTATTTTTACAATTCAATTATTTGAAAAACTGTAACAATTTAATTAGAGTATGAAATGTTATTCGCTCAAAAAATTATTTCTATTTCTATTTTTATTTATTAACTATATTTATTGTCGTATATTTGATGATAAAATTTGTTACGAGATAAAATAGATTATTATACGACAATTATGATCGATTAATCGTTTTTGGAAAGAAATTGCAGTTTTGATAATGCAATTAAGACAAATAATCCTTCACAATGGATGATGGTTTAATATTTTCACGAATATCCGGAAATATTATTGTAGCTTCATATTTCAAACTAACTTGATAAATCACATCCGGATAGCATAAGCAAGCGAATGGAATTAAGATTCTAAAATTAAATCACGCTGTAAAGAAATCTTAAGCGCCCGATGATGCTCGTATGATATATAATTATAACACCCAGTGTAGTAAAATATTTCAGATGTAATACGATATCTTGCATTGGTTCATACGACTGAAGCAAATGAAAAATCAAAATATTGATACGGAGATTGAAGAAAAAAATGTGTTGTTCATTTAACCGTTTTATCTGTATTATTTCAAGTATTATTTCAAGTATTAAAAATAATTAATTTGTTAGGCAATAGTGCTTAAATTATTGATTGAAATTATAGAAGAAATTAAGTTTCTTCTTTATTGTTAATAAATTAATGATATTTCCAATATTGACATATTCTTAAATATCATGAACTCTTACCGCATTTATCGTAATAAATATTTAAGTAACAATCTTTTAATATATTCGTTTTGAGAATCCATTCTAATTTAGATCCTCGTTTTGCAATCAGTTTGCAAATAACATTATAATGATTTTACAAAATAAGCATGGAGACTATTCGACTAATCATATTTGTTTAACTTGATAATGATATTTCGTTCGTTAAATTTATTTAATAAGTTAGTTCGATTAGCATTTGTTAGTCGACGAGAGATTGAGTTTCGGTAAATAATAAAAGCGGGAAGAGAATGCGTGATAATATTTTTAAAATTAATAAAATTGTGTCAACTCTCTTTTTCTCTCGTTACGGAAATGTGAGATAATAACTTTTATGACAGTGGGGCATGCGATTGTATATTTATTATGTAAAATTTATTATTTATTATATTAAATATATAAATATTATATTAAATGCAAACACATGCATTATCTATAATTTATATACAAAAATTTTTATGAGAAAATTAGATTAATAATATTTATGTATCTTTTTGTATATAAAATAATTTTTAACGTTTAAATGTAATTAAAAGCTATTGAATTAATTGAAAAATAAAATTACTTTAGTATTATCTTAAAATTGCAAGTACCGTCTTCTATTCTGTACATGAAATGTAACATTTTTATTACTTTTATTTCTATTATTTTTTTGTTCTTTCCAATGATTTACTAGTCAACTGTATGAGTAAATTAACTGACAGATCTCGCGGCTCGTCAAATTTTATATTAATATCTCAAATTTCTAATTATAACGTAATGTAAAATCTATGTTCAGTAATTATGGCTCTATTTGAATATTTCTAGCACAAGATTAGATTTTAAAGACATTAGATTTTCCATCATGGCATATCCATCCTAAATAGCATAGACATCCTTTACTCTGTCCATCTGTGTAGACGGCTGCGCGAATTAATGTTAAATCTTGTTAACTAAATCTTGCTTCTTCGTCTACATTATTGAACAGAGTTACAAAATATTTCGCCTCAAATTTTTTAAATGTCTTGTTTTCGAAATTCGTCAAGATATAAAAACGCAAAAGTAGCAAAAGTTTTTATCTGAAAGACTCGATTCGATTATGTTTTTAAAAGCGAAATATTTTTTATATTACTTTCTTCTGTCTTTAATAAACTGAAAAAGATGCGCATAATATACACAAATTTAAACTAGAAACATTTGATAAATTTTGTAAATTTAAAAATAGTAACAAGCTGCGCTATACAAAGGTTAAATTTAGTTGACCTATAAATCATGAAAGTCTATAGATTGTTCGATAGTTATTAATTTTATTACAAGAAATCATTTTTTTTTAGTTTGTTACACAGAAAAATGGATAGATTCGTAAATAATATTAATAATTAATAATGAAATTCTCTTTCCATTAATCAAGATTTTATGGACTACATAAATTTGCGAATTCTTGATAATTCCAATTGCTGATGAAATTATTGATTGCAAACTAATTTGTATAAAAAAGACTCGAAAGTACATTGTCAGTAATGTATAACAATTCACTAAATAGCTGACCTAATGTGCGTCCAAATACTTCGGTAAATACTTTTTAGGACACTATGTGAATTTCGGTCGGTTTATGTCACGAGAGAGAAAGAGAGACAGAGAGAGAGAGAGAGAGAGAGAAAGAGAAACACATAGAAAACAGACAAATCACGCGGCTGAGATAAAACACGTTTGCAATGTGATTCTAGATGCACTTCTTGGAGTACAAATGGTCATGTTTTTGTACATCGTCGAGTATCGTCATCGGTAGTAGTGTCTGATAGTAGTAAAGAAGTACGTATATATCCGCCCACACTATTATCTGGATACTCACCACTAATCGATCGTAGTCGCGTGAGAAAAAGAAAGAGAAAAAGAGAAAGAGAGAGAAAAAGATGAATTCGAGTAAGTGGATTACAAAACACCGAGCACTCTACACCGCACTAATACTGGATTCGAATGACTGTGCTCGCGTCGGGAGCGTCCTAGTCATAGCCCCCTGTGCTTTGCACACGGCACGTGTGCATCGGGAACGTCAGTGCTGTTGCCGATGACGATGCTGTGATACCAGTGATGAACGCCGAAGGACGGCGGTGCAACTTTGCCGAGATAAGATTTGAGGGGCCTTTGGATTGAAGTATGATTTTCATACATTTCAAAGTTTCTTTACTTAAAATGAGATTTTTGATTTTTGAAATACTTCAATTTTTGATTTTTGACATACTTTAATCAATTTAACCCTCGATCAGACGATTGACATTTACTTTTTGAGAATTTATACATTTTCTAATCTCTTGTTCACGTTTTACAGTGTGATTATAATGTTTATATAGAAATATATTTTTTTATCTTCTTTAAAATGTGTGTATGCAGCTAATTTCGCCTAAATAATTTTTGCCAAATGTTATCATTATCAGGTATTGTTATAAATCGATGGGACAAAAAACAGATGTACACAAAATAAGTTTTCAAGAATATATCTTCAAAACCGAAAAATTATTCTATTCCAAAGAATAATATTTATTTAATCATATACATATCTTTAATATACATATCTTTAAATATCAAAATAATGTTGCTAGATATAAAATTAAATGTTATGAACTTGATACAAAATGGAAATGATATGACAAGTTATAATAAATCATTTCTGTAACTTGCATAGCTTGACATATCGAATTGTAAAAAAAATAACAGAAAGGTTGACAATTTGGCGAGTGGCACAATTTATATGTACTGTTTGAGTTATAGTTATATCTTATACTATAACTTAAATGTAATTATCTATCTCTGCAAATAATAAAAAAAAATTATTACGATATTATTATAATACGATATTATTATAATCCCTTGTATAAAACTGATTCGATAGGAATTAATCGGTTTAATCAATCACAAATTTTAGTAACGCAGAAAACAGGAAAATAATTCTGGACAATCACAGAATACAATTAATCAGAAAATCAAAATTTTTTTATTTTTTTTTTGCTATTGTCTCTCGGAATAGAATGTAATAGAAATAGGATCAGAATAAATACGAAAAATGTAAATTCAGTTTCGATTATTCACGTATTAGTAATTTCTCTAGTTAAAATCTTCGATTTAAGATTGTGAATTTTAAATTTTTTGCCTTGTGATCAATTTGTGCCATAGGTTCTTAAAAAAAAATGAAGAAGTAATATATATGCTCTTTAAATAGAATATGGTATTTATGTACTGCAGACGCTATGCCCACATAAAGATACACATGTTTGACCCACTTTAGAGCATGTAAATCTTTGCAAACTCATGACGGAAAGTTCCGTCCCTGTGAGAAGAAATATGGTCGATGTAGAAAGTAAAAATACATCGAAGATGCTAGACACGAAGAATTCCGATGGATACATAGTAGTTAGTGAAACATAGCGAAAATATGCGAGACTATCGTTTGAAGTTTCCCCCCCTCCCCCCCCACACATGCTTGATTTCTTCTACGAATATTTTTGACTTTATAAATATAATCTTAGTAAATGTTAATAACTACGATTGAATTTCGTGAAATATCTTATGATGAGCCATCGTCATAAATGTCGTAAAATCTTAAAGATTACATGGAGAGATTTACAAGATATGAGAAAACGATATTTTATTTTTAATTACATCAATATTGATTAATAATGATGTGATTATATAATTAAATTTTAATTTTTTATATTATAAATTTCTAAATTATATAAAAATGGAATAAATGTATACAGAATGAATTAAAAAATTAGTTAGGCTTTATTATAAATCTATATTAATTTTTCAATTAAAACTGCAAAAGCAATAATTATTAGCTAACATAAATTAGATTTTAATATTTTTATCATCCAAAAAATTATTGCATTATCTGTATTTTATGTATTTATTTTATATATTTTTTATTACAATATCTAATATTTTCTTATTTTAATCTTTTCAAGTGTTTTCATTCTATCGAGCTATACTATATTAATACAAATGTATAATACAAATGTAGGCTATTAAATATTGAAAAATTTTCAATTAAGATAATTGTGTGAACAACAGTCAGTGTACGCTCGTAGAAAATTTAATTCAACAATCGTCAGAAGAAAGGATGATAAATCGCGGGTATTTTTTTGTAATCCACCGTGCTCAGGAATTTCCAACCGGCGTACAATTCCTCGACTAACGGGTGTTTTCCGCGTGTCCGAGCACCCTCGGTCGCGAGATTCCTCGTTTTCTCGACGAGAGCGGTGGTGGAGAAGCGTGGGCGGTGGTTAAGCAAGGGGACCGTACTCTCTCCCGCATTTTCGTAACGAGGCACCGTGGTGAGCACCGTGAGGAGTCGCGCGCGGCCACGCACTCATCGTCTAATAATAATATCTTGCTCAAATTTCTATTTTTAGGGGGATATATATGTGTGCATACATACATGCCTTTATATAAAAGACCCAAGTATATGGTTACGCGCGCCTACGTGCGAATCGTGCTTACGGTTATGAAGACGACGACGTCGCGAATTATTATCGCACATCGATGAAACGTAATATCTGTAGATACCTGATAGTGTAAGCGAAGGCAAATGTGATGGACCATTCAAGATCTCCAATGACGAAGTTCCATAAAGTATTTATATCAAAGAGCTTGATCGCAATTTCAAACTATATATATATATATATATATATATATATATATATATATATTGGATTAAATATCAATATAGCTTGTAGCTTATAGTTTTACATGTTTGTACGTAACGCATTATATAAATCGAACACATACAAATATTTTAAACGCTCTTAAAATAATATAAAAATATGATAAAAAAGAAAAAAAAGGAATGTCAATCTCTTTATTTATCGTCTCGTTCATCAAAGAGCAGATTAAATCATATGTATGATAAACATGATTCAACATATGAGTAACGCTGTTCTATTTCGGCCATATATATATATATATATATATATATATATATATATATAAAAATGTAAAATTACATGTCATTCATAAGTTATACATCATATCTTTAATACTACATCTATGTGTCTCGAATGTTGACGAGAAATTTATCTGACAAGGATTTTAGAAAACAGATGCAAAGAGAATATATATCAGAATATATATCAGAGAATATATATCCTATATTATTATTTTATATGCATCTTTGCAATATGTATTACATAATTCCTTCTTACATATGATAATGTATATCTTCATACATATGATAATGTATATTATTTATAAAATGTAATAAAATGTGTTGTCTCTTCCTCATACCGAAATACATCAAATTAATTATTGTATTCTCAAAATCACACACGCAATCACATTTAAAATTCAAATATTTAAAAATAAGAAAATTATAATAAATTGTAATCTTGTATAACAATTTATGTCATAAAGATTTTCTTTCAGATGTAAATACGAAATTTACTTTTGAAATTTTAGAACTGCATATAAATGCATGTATGTGTCTCGAATGTCGACGAGAAAATTATTTGACACAAATTTTAGAAAACAGATGTGAAGAGAATGCAAATCATCCACATTATTATTTTATATGCATAGCACATCATTGCAATGTGCATTACATAATTCCCTTTTGCATATATATATGTGTAAGAGTATACATTTATAAAATGTAGCAAAACGTGCAAACGCACGTTCTATTTCTTTCCTAAATAGATGAAATTAATTATTGTATCTTCGAAACATTAAAAATTCAAACATTTAAAAATAAGAAGGTTATAATAAATTATAATCTTCCATGTGATAATTTTATCTCATAAGGATTATATCTCATAAATATTTACATCTCATAAAGATCTTCTTTCAGATCTAAGTACGAAATTTGCTTTTGAGATTTTATAGCTGGAAATCGCGCTGCATGTAAAGCTGATTACATTAAAAGAAAAGGATAGAATATTTAACATCGTGCCGTATATCTCGAAGCTATCCTGAAGCGCAAAGCTTCGTCAGAGAGAGTTTATACATCTGGATTTATCTGAATATTTATTTATCGCACAATTTCTTTTTACATATGCAGTCGTACATTTACAAAGCACTACGAGTACGGTCTCGCGTTTCTCTTTCTCCTCTCCGACGCTTCTGGAGCGTTAAACCACTTCTGTTATCCCGCTAACTCGAATTTACTCGCGTAGCAGGCGGTGGTCGTTATTCGCCAAGTTTGACAAGTTTACGCGCCGCGGACTATTTGCTCGCGAAAGTAAACTGTAGCTTGCTTGCCATGAAGGGCGCGCGGACCTTCCGGCGGTGGTTGCGGCAGCTTCCGGTATTTTCGACTTGCCGGATCCGGTAATGCGAATCGCACCCTCGTGCACGGTTTAAGGATGCTTGGGCTTTTTACATAAAAGCCGCGCGCGCATTTATCGGCCTGAAAATAGAAATTTGAGCAAGATACTATTATTAGACGATGAGTGTTCTCGCGGTTCTCAATTCGGCTCGTCCGTTTGTTACCGAGAAGCCGACAAGGGAAGGCCGCCCATACTTCATATCCTCCTCCACTTGTCCTCCTCCTTTAATCCATTAGCGCATAAAGTCGTTTTCTCGCGGAAATATTTGCGTTTTCATTATGCCTTGTCTCCTCGTAAGAAAAATTTCTTCTCATTACGCGTTTATTAAAATTATCTGATGCGCATGAACTTAGTTTCCAATCTCAAGTTTTCTCTTTGTCACTGATTCATATGTCATATCTATTTGTATCATCTAGATATTTATTTATATAAAAAAAATTATAATATAAATTTATATATTATTAATTATATTATTAATTATATTTTTAAAATTTTTATTATTATCAATATATATAGAGAAAAGGTTTTGTGTGAAACTATAAAGGAGATTAAATTATACTTTAAATATGAGAAAGAGAAATTGAAAATAATTTCTATTATATTAATTAGATATATTCTTTAGCGATTTATTATTTGATGAAACTTTAGAATATATATAAATGTATTGTAAAGTAATTTTATAAAAATTTAATGTATTAAATATAGATAATATTTTAACCGATATTTATTTGCATATCCGATATTTATTAAACTGCATTGTAAATAGAAACACAAGATCACATCATTGTAACATGTGATATTATACATATTTGTGATATTATAAATATTACACGAAAGAAAGGTTTCTTTTATTCAGCTTTTATTTTTTTCATCCTTATTTCTCATTGCTTTACTTGTTGAAATACAAAAAAATGTATAAAGCTATTTAATATATAAATAAATAACACATATATATATATATATATATATATATATATAAATTTAATTAGGAAGAAATCGTTAAATGGAAAAATTCTTGCCTATAAAAATAAAATAAATCAATATGATTTTTAATACATGGGAAATATTTGGAAAAACTATTTTAGAAATGACAAGTTTTGCAATATTTACAGTAAAACACAGTTTCGAAATCTCTATTTTTGATAGGCAATTAAAAAAAGATTCGGCCGATAACTGCAAGAGATCACGGGTAATGATTATATTGATGATTAAAATATAAGGCGGAATAATAAATAGTTTCTATTTCTGTGTAATTGTACATTATTAATTGAAGAAACAATTAAATCATTTGTACAGAATAGTTTAAAAACAAAACATAAAAGTTGCCTTGAATTTAAAGATAGAAAAGAAATTTAAAGATACGAAAAGATATTCAAGACAAGATACGTATTACTTTTCCAATAGTAAAAATAATTAAAGTAAAATATTAATATATATCATAATATATTTTGTGAGTTTCATAAAAAATGTATAAATTAATGTTTCATTAACGAATAAAAAAAGAGAGATGAGCAATTAAAATTTTCTGAAAGAGAAAATATCTAGTAGAAAATAAAACTTTTTAAATAAAATTTTTAAATTATTTCAAGAGAAATATCTCTATAAAATCTCTTTGTAATCGCGTGCGCGCGCAATTTTATATTATATATATATATATATTCTATATACCTAAAATAAAATATTCCGACGTGAAGATATAGATTTAAAAAAAGAAAAGGGCTGAAAATATAATTACTGCAAAAATTCCCGTTCGAAGAAATTTCCAAATTTTACATCATCGTCGATATTTATTCGTTCAACTTGTATCTAATTCCAATCGATCATTCGTATTGGATTTTCTATGGAGACATTTTCTCTCTCACGAGCGCGCAATCTTGAGTCAAAATTGATTATGTAGATCAAATCGGGCATGCCGCATCACCCTGCTGTCTTGCATCGTGTTATTAAGTGTTTCTTATAAATATACATATACTCACATACATATATACCTATACATAGACACAATCCGATATTTATTAATATCTCTGCAAAATCTCTCACATGCGCGTTTGTATGAAGTGCGGACAGATTGGAGTGACTCACAAGCATTATTTTCATACTGTCGTTTGAAACAAACAGTGTACTTAATTCTTTATAAATAAATGACGCAAATGCGAATTGAGTGTAATATATAAGGCATAATATATGAGGTCATATTTAAAGCTTATTTTATAACTTTATCGGACATCCATATATATATATATATATATATATATATATATATATATATATATGTATATATACACATGATATTTGTATGTTTTACTGAAATGAAATATGTGTATATAAACGCATATGTACGCACACATTTCTTTCTTAAAATTCTAATTAATAATACTTTAATAATTAATTAATAATACTACCATTTTAATGAGCTCACTTCTGCGGTATTAATTTTTTAATATATCTGCCTGTAATTCTTTTCTAATTTTTGAGAATTTATAAAAACTTAAATAAAATCTTAAATTATAATTTTATAAAATTTATCGATATTATATCAAAATTCCTAGATTATCCAAATATCAATGACGCCTTAATAAATAATATCTTAATAACGTTTCAATGATAACATAGTATATTTATTAGGACGTCTTTAGATGTCATCTTGGATAATATAATTATTAATTTAATATTTTTATTATTAATACTTTTCTACAATTATATATAAAGCAGAGATTTACATAATAAAATATAAAAAATATACATATAGATTAATAAATTTAATGTATAAAAAATTTATTAATATCTAATAACTTCCATTTTACTTTCTTTGATTTATGAAAAATTTATACATGTATAAATGTATAAATAAAGTGTACACTCAATATCGATTGCAAAGAGATAATCGCAAATGATATTTATACTCCATTTATACTCCATGCTTTTATTCAATAAATCAAGAAAATATTATTCTCTTGATGTTATATTACACAAAAGAGAATATTATATATACATATATACGTCATTGAAAATATCGATATATGATAAGTTTACTCAGTCGATGAATGAATATTTAGATGAATAGTATAAAGCAAATAGTATAGATGGCATTCGATTTAGGTTACGTTCGAAAATCGTACTCGTAGAGTAAAGTAGCATTTAATTGACCAATCAGCAAGAAAATCTTTATTCTCCTTTCGTCCCTTATAATAAAGCGATATAAGATAAAAAAGCGTGATATTTGATTTTTTTTAGATTATTCATGATTTTTAATTAATCAAAAATCATAAAACGACATGTCAGCTAAAGAAGCTGGACAGGTAATATAAATTTGTAGCTTCTTGTGGTGTAACTTTTTATTATGTACAACTTAACCTAAAGACTATTCATTTAGGCCCGATTGCAAAGTTATTTTAGCTTTAAGCGAGATTTAAAAAGATATGTCCTTATTTATTTAAAAAAAAAGATAAAAACAGACACTTATTTAGATCTCGCTTAAATAGAAGATAATGCAATAGTATTATTGCATTATCTTCGATTTATTAATATTTACTGATATATATTGCATGATGTTAAATTAAATTTTATCCATTTATTATACATTTATTTACATAAGAATTGAAATCAACATTTAAAATATTACACTTATATGCTTTGCATTTTAATTTTAGGAGATATAGGTTTATTATTTATAACATTTCTCATTGCTACTAATTGCCTATAATATTTATTTAGTGTAATGTGATCACAAAATGTATATAATTTAAAATTTAAATGAAAAAATATTGCTTCGATTTTAATGTAAATAAAAGAGACAAAAATATAAATATGGACAATTGTTACAGCGATTGTACTATTATGCAAAACCAACTCGGTGGTCTAGAGGAATTGGTGCAAAATTACCAATAGAATACAAAAAATTCTGGAAAGAATGGAAGAAGAAGCCTGCTGCAGTTCATTATATTGAACAGAAAGGCTCTTATGTGAAAAATAATCGTGGGGAAGTGTACGTTACATATCATTATACAACTTCCATGGAATAATATAATGATGACTCTCATATAATACTTTGTTATACAAATGTATTACATATATATTACAAATAATTATTTTTTATCATAAGTAATTTACTATCAGTTATATTAAATATTTGAATAATCTATTTACAGATATCCAGTACAAAATGTACCGTTACCTCTATTGTACCCAAAAGAAATTGATAATGGTATATGGGGAGGAGAAGCCATTGTGCAAGGTTTTAAGAAGAAGGGTAAATATAAGAGAAGGGTTCCACATTTTTGGATACCACATCTGAAGAAATCTGTTCTCTATAGCGAAGTCCTTGACACATATATGAGTGTTGTTGTTACTAATAGAACAATCAGATTAATTCACGAAAATTACGGATTTGATCATTATTTATTAAAGGTACATTAATCTTTAAGTTAAATGGGTAAAGAAAATAGTGTAATTATATATATATAGCAACATTTTTAAAAAGTATAATATTTTACAAATTTTTTTGAAAATTGGAGTTATTATTTACAGACAAAAGCCTGCGATTTGAGATCTTTACTTGCTCTGAGATTGAAACGTCAGATACTTATTGCATTGGCAGATAAAACTTTATATCCTGACAATCCAGAAAAGCGTGAGGAAGTATATGCTAAGTATGAGAAATATCTGTCACTTGTAAGTAATTCCTCTATATGCTATATCAAAAAACTTAGAACAAAATATACTAAATGAAAAAATGCTATTTGTTTGCTAAATATTAAAATATTGATAGCTCTAGCACATTGTATTATATTAAATAAATCATTGCATGCAATATTAATATATTTTCAGTACACAAGAGAAGAAATAGAATGGTATGGTCTTACATATTTAGAAGCTTTAAAAAAATGGTTGAAACTAAACAAAACAACACCGCAACCTTTGAAAATTCAATATAGATCAGAGTTAATTGCCAAACTCAAGGAAAATAAAATTAAAGAAGCTGAAAACGTGGATGTCGTACTACCAGAGAAAACGTATGTATTTATATACTATTTGCATATATATATTGCACATTTCAATGGTTTAATAAATGAAATTTTTTTCACAGAAGTTCCTGGTTAAACAAATTAAATCCATTTTCCAAAAGTCCAAAGACCAAATAGATAAAAAGTTTGTTTGTTATAATATGTACAAAGAAAGTTTCAATATAATTTCTTAAATATCCTAAACTTTCTTTGAGCTGCATGTTCTTAACAAATATATTGCAATAAAGAGAATAAAATAAATTTAATGAAGTTAACAAAACTTGATTTATTTTCTTAATATATTGACTCAATTTCCCACCTTTTTTAAAATTTAAAAATAGAGTTGAGTATTTAATAAAGTATTATTTTAACATTAATTTCAATATTCATTTCTTGCAATTCATAATTAATATTTATTAATAATTACTTTGATCATCTTTTTCTCTCAATTAAGCTAAAAATATTAAATTATAAGATAATTGTACACACAAAAAATGGAACTTGCATGTAAAAAAATCACAATGCAGATTTATATGAGATACATATATTGAAAGTTTTTGCTACAATTAAAGATCATTTATTTCTAAAATAATATATTAATATATAATTCTAATATTTGCTACGATATTGAACATTCTAAATCGCCATCTTTTGGCAAACAATCAAGCATCACAGCAATAGCTCTCGTGATGTACGTCATTGTTCCATAACTTCCACTGGGAGCACTATCATAAAAGTGTTGACAAATATATGCTGCTCCACCACAAAGGAGTGTCCCCATAGCTGTCATTTCACGTTGTTCCTTTGGTTTTGCACAACACAATGTTGCATCACCATCAATAGCCATCTAATAAATTTTGTAGTTATTTTTTGTATTTTCACTTATATAAAGAAAACACTTTATTATTTTTATAATAAAATAGCAATACTATTATCAATTCCATATGTGTGCATTTAATAGCTTTTAATAACTTTTAATAGGAAATGAAGAGCTTATCTATTTTAGAAAAAATCTCATGATAAATATCATGATCAAAATTAATATTAATTCTGATAAGATAATAGATACAACATAAAAATGAAATTGCTTGAAAGAATAAAAAAATTATGAATTATTCTTTCTCTTATACACTTTATTTTACTATCGCATATTTTTCCTTTACGAAAATTCAATTAGATAGTATAATATTATTTTGCATTATTAAGTTAATATATTTTATATAAATAATATAATATATTTTATATAAAAAAAACATTGAAATACCTGATCTTCCAAGAAAATAGCATTTGCTTTATGGACTAAATTTTCAACCTCGATTAGACCACCTAAAGATGGCACAACATTGTATTCAGTTACTAGTGTCAGCACCATTAGAGCCTCAACAACAAGTTGACGATATTCTGGTTGTGGTATAGTATTCAGTACAGTTTCTACAGCCAAAGCAAATTTCAACTCTCCTGATGTCATTTCTTGTGTAAGATTCTGTGGCAGCATTCTTCCCTCAATTGCTAAACCGTTACACTGTTAAAAGTCAATTTTTATGGGGAATTAAAAAATGTTAAGAGTTTATATATAACTATATAAAATATAATACACACACAGACACACACACATATATATATATACATATACATAAATTATTAGATTATAGCAATTTATGAACTTACTTTTTCAAGTACTTGCCATACACGCGGATAGAAATCTCTTGGTACTCTGTTCAATGCACCATCTAATCGTCGCCTTCGTAACCATTGACCTTGTCGGTCGACTTCTGCTTCGGTACTATCAGCATTTTGTTCAGCACTTAAGAAACCACCAATTTGAGATTTCTATATAAAAAAATTTTTAATTCTTTATGTTTATTTAATTTTAAGAATATAAATTTAATAATATTTGAGATATAAAATGTAAGTTAAAATAATTGCCATAGTAAAATATATCAAAAAATATTAAATCAAATAATTAAAGAATTTAAATATGAATCAGTATATTATAAATCAATATACAGAATGTCCGCAAAATCGTCCACAATACTTTGGGAAGTGATTCGGTATCCAAAAAGAAGCTATAGAAAGAAAGCTATATAAACATAGGTCCGGAAATAAGTCGCTTCCGAGTTATAGCCATCTTTATGTTTAAAAAATCGTAATTTATAGTCCGCTTGGCATCCCTCTTTTTTAATTTTTTTTAAATTTAAATTTAAATTTTCAAATTTAAATATTTAAATTTAATTGTAAATTTGAATTTTTAATTTTAAAAATTCAAAATTTCAAAATTTAAATTAAAAAAGAATATGCGGACTATAAGTTATGATTTCTTTTAACATAAAAGTGGCTATAACTCAGAAACGACTTATTTCCGGATGTTCATATAGCTTTTTTTTCTTCTTTTGAAGTCCGAATCACTGCTGAGTTCCGAAGTACTGCTAACAATATATATATATATATTGAAGTGTTTTTGGAGTCCGAATCACTTCCCGAAGTACTGCTAACAATATATATATTGAAGTGTTAAAAATAATAACACTTAAAATATAGTTTTACATTATACTAACAAAATATTACCTTACTGACTCTACTTGATTTGCAACTGATGACAGAAAAGTTGCCCCGGCCAACTGTAATATAAATAAATATAAACAGCGCATTCCAGCATGCATATTTCAAATTTTTAACTAAATCGTAGAACGTACCACTACTAATAGCAAATTCTTTCCCACTCATAATATGATGTAATAAGTTTTTCATCTCAAAAGGAGACAAATTTAGTAAGTGCTCGGAAGCTTCTTCACCCGTACAGATTAACGTTCGTGATAGTTCCGTTGCCATAACTTGGATGATTAGGCCGACTCGCAACCTCAACATCTCGTGAAATAATTGCGGCTCTGTTCTGATAAACATCGCTAAATAAACGAGCAATTCCTCCGTTAGCATGGCGGTTGATTCGTCGTCACCGTATGCTTGGTGAATCAAAGCTCGTAGCTCGTTCTCCGGCAAAGGTGCGACAATGGTATGCTCATTGCTCGGCGGCATGCCAACAGTGACTTGCTTTTGACGCACTAGTAAATCAGTAACTGCCTTCGCTAAATCCTCCACCCTTTTACCTAACATTCCAGCGCTGTGTCGTACAATACCCCACATTTTCTGTTGACATACTTTTTCGTAAAGGCTTTTCAGTAGATCCTTCACCAAAACGGGATGTCCTTCTTCCTTTACACCCGTATCAAAGTATAATCCTTTTGAGTCTACCTATATATAAAATGTTTATTCTGTTTTAACGAGTTTTCATGAATCTTGTTTCTTATAAATTAGAAATAAAACAACTAACAAGATATTGCAAGATATCTCCTTGCTCTTCGAGACTTTCTGTTTCGCGAAGCATAGATAGCAATTCCTCCACCTCGGTTTCAGCATACTGAGTTTCGGATGTTGTTTTATGTTTAGTCTTAGAAGAATTTCTCCACGATAACAGCTCATCCGTTGGCGATGGTGTACGTTCAACTGTCATCGGTTGAGTGGAATTGAGAGACAATGTGGTATCTGTCACTTCAATAAATGGATTTGTTGTTAAAACGGTAGAATGTCTACGGTCTTCCCCTGCCATCCCAAGAATTTCAGCTAAAATGGTGCAAAAAGAAGTTTTTAATCCACTAAATTTAATAATATGTATTGATATTTGCATCTCATATTAAAACATTATTTTTATTAAAATATTTATTATTATATACATAATAAATTTATATACATAATAAATTAGATAAATTTATTATGTATATAAATGTAATAATATAACAATTAATATGTATGTATAATTATATATTAATAATAATATGTATTAAGTATTAATAATATATATTAAATATATAACAATATATATTAAATATTTTGAATTGGACAATAACAATAAATCACATTGTACATGGTGGTTTTTATTACAAGGACAAAATCACATTTATTTAAAAAGAAAATTAGGAAGAAATCAAATAATATAATAGCCAGTTAATACACTTACTTTCTTGGAAGATGGTAATAATCATGGCAGTAGGAAGACATTGCAATAATTGTTTAAGACTCCTCTTTAAAAAACATATAATCAGAGCACACGGTTAGAATTTCAAAACCATTCCATTCAGGACAAATTACTCACGTTCGACGGCTATGGATCGTGTCTTTTTTATCGCGCCTTTCACCGACATTTTACGCCGTAGATTTTTTCCTGTACGAATTGGTCCAGGTTTATTGAGAAGTCCTGTACGATGAGGGAATGGCCGCATTAGATGTTCCTCCAAATATTGTTGAATCTTTTATAGAGAACAGATTATAAGTATCATAATTACATGTTTAGATCAAAGAAAGTTTTATGCTTCGAATTTACAGGCTAAGTATATAGGAATTGATTAAAAAATAATAATAAAATTTGTAAGATAAAATATTTAGATTATGTTACAAAAAAGAATTCTGTCTAAAATATTGCGTATATGTGTATATATATACACACACACGCGGGCGTTCGCATATGTGTTTCATGCTATAATTTTATTCTAGAAAGATATATAATTTAATAAATTATATATACCTGAGGATTTAATTTATCAGGACGACCGTCCTCAGAACTCCCCAAAAAACTAAGATTCGTGATACATGACGTGCTTAAGAAATCATTTAAATTTCCTAATGATACTCTTGTACCATTAATGTAGCCGCTCTTGAGCTTCTTCATGGTAGTTATCATGGCTAATGGTATTTTACCTTGGTCTAGAAAAAAGTTTCGATTTAACAAAATCAATAAATAATTAAAAAATTAATAAAGATATATATGTACCTTTCAATAACATATTCTATATTTCTTATATAGAGTATAGAAACACTGTGGCAAAAGAAAAGTACGCGAAAAATGAAGGAATAAAATGCATTTTTATAGCAATAGTTCTTTAGAGTGTTTTTGAATTTGACCAATTATAAGATATGTTGAAATTAAAAAGTATCTTATGATATAACTGACTTTAAATAAAAGATAATAATGTTAATATAATCATATATGCTAATACATATATGCTAATATCATACATATATCATACATATGATTCACATTTGTTTTTAATTGTAGTGTTTAATTGTTGTGACTATTTTAAATTCGTATTTAAAAAACTATCGCTTGAAAATCACACAAATAAAAAATTATACGTTTGTTTTCTCAATTTTTCTACAGCATTTTTATACTCGAATTTTGTGATACTCTCTAATTAACAACTTAGAGTGTAGCACTTAGAGTGTAGCGTTATAATATAATTATATATAATATTCGATGAGCTTTTCGTTGTAGGATGATATCTAAAGCTTCGGACGAGGGCGTACCTAAATGATTATGAGTAGCGACAAGGGTTACAGTTGGTCTGCCGAGCATTTGTTTCCAGTTGATTTTGAGGAAGGCCAAGGTGGTTGTGAAAGTATCGACAAGCAGATCGACGTCGTTTGTCGTGTAGTTCTCCTCCGTATCAAAGTTCTAACACATGCAACACACGCGCATACCACCAAACACATAATAAGCCATATCTCTAGGATAAATTGTTTGATGTTTGAAGAAGAAGCAATTTTTCTCGCCCCGAGTACATTTCATTTTTATCCTGTCTTGTTCTATTGATCAAACATCTTCAATATCATACAATTCACAATTTCATCTACTTTAACATCTGCATCATGTTAGTAATGAAGAATGTAATGAAACATAAGTAAAAAGTAATTAAGAGTTAATAACCCTCTATGGATAATATTTATATATTGATTGCAAAAATTGAATTATTAGAACCTAAGTTACAAAGATTATGTATCTAAAATTGATATCATATTTTTAAGCGAGATATGTAATGTGAAATCAAAAAGAGAGAAAAAACAAGATAAGATTGAAAATCAGATTAAACCATAGGGGATTAAATAGTTGTTATATGAGAACCATATTGCAATGCATGCAAGCAAACACGTTAGTTGTTGAGAGCGGACAGTCACAATATTAAAAAAAAAAAAAAAAAAAAAATATATATATATATATATAAATAAATAAATAAATAAATAAATAAATAAATAAAAATCTCACGCAAGGAATTTTTCAGAATTTCTAAAAATATATAGAACTGCAGAATTGTGGCAACTTCAATGAATTTAAGAATACCTAAATTAGCAATTACAAAAATCAACTACAATCTTGTGAAATCATTAAATTACCTAGATGAATATTCTTGAGGGGCATGACCACGAGAGGCCGGCCCAACATATTCTGCCAACTAGACTTCAAGAAATTAATTTCACCTTTGAATATGTCAATCATGAGCTCATAGTCCGATGCGATGTAGAAGCGGGTCATATCTGTCAACTAGTCAATTCGGTGCGAGAACAAGAGGAAACGTAAGAAAAGAAATAAAGATATAGAGAGATGGTAAAGCTTACCATAAAGATCGTGATTATTACCTGAGGCGTGAATGCAAATATCTTGTCGTGCAAGGAATACAGTTTACTCGTGCTGAGGATTCCTACATCTCTTGATTTACGTCCAGATAAGCCTAATTTCTTGTTACGTCCTAATAGTGAATTATGTCAAAATTTAAATTATAGATCAATAATATGTACATCTGAGCTCTAGTTGCAAATTTGTTCCGTCGTACCTAAATATGTGTATAAATGACTGAGCACTTTTGCAGGCTGTACTTCGATCGGCGCAACTTCTGCAATCGTTTGCACATGAATATCATGCTGTGCAATTTTTTCCCTAATTTCTGTATCTTCTGCCAAGATAACTACTTGCACCACTACATCCGGCTTTTTTTCACTGCACAGTCGCCTATTTAATGGATCTAATTCTCCAACTGCTAGAAATCCCTGTAAGAAAATAAAATTATAAAATCATGTTATTAATATATTAAATGTTATGATTTTAGTAAGAAAAAAATATAATTTAATATTTTAAATTAAGAAATAGATAAAATAAATTATATACATTAAATGTTTTTTAAGTATTTTTGAAACTTCAAACATAATATATAAGCTACAAAAAAATATACGTAATATTTTTTAAAATAAGGCACTTTTTTTATTCAAATATTTCTGTTTCGATCATATTTCTAAAAAGTGTTACTTACTTCTTGCAATAACTTTCCTAAAATATAAAGAGATTGCGCCCACATAAATGGGCATCTGCCTAAAGCTATTCGACTTTGACTACCAGGTTCGGCATACTCCGCCGATACATCCTTAGATGCAACAGAATATAATTCTGGCACTAATTTCATACCATCATCTGTTTTAATCATTACTTCCTCTAATTGCTTGGTATACATCTCAACTGCTTCTTTATTGCCTTGGAAACAATAGTCCAATATTAAATAACAGAAGAACAATGGCCACTCGCATTCAATATTCTCAAACATCCGAAGTTCCCATGGTTCATAATATAATCTATTCTCAAAATAAAAGGATTGTTAGTCAAAGTAAATCACATTAAAAATAAGAGAATAAGAGAATTCGCAATAGTACCTATTTGCATCCTCCTTTGGTGTTTTATATCCATCCCTTAGAAATCTTTTACAACCGTACCGTCCTTGTAATTTTTTAGTGATGGCGTCTCGTGTCTCGTGAATTAAATTAGATTCATCTACTGCAAACGCAGGAAAACTTATAATTGACAATAAACCACTGTCCAATTCCTTGGAATTTGATTCTCTAGGTAGCATGGATTGTAACACTGCTTGACACTTTTGTGCCTCATCAGCCAGAACATGAATAACTGACGTAGGTCCACCTCTCGCGCCAAACAAATCCAATTCGTTCATTGCTTCCATTGCAGCTTTAGCCATACCAATACTGCTTGCGTTTAGTTCTGGCAAACCGTGATTAGTTTTATCTCCCCTCTCCCAAATTCCATAATCTGGTGTACAGTAAGCAGATTCAATATAAAAAACCAAGTTTTGAATGAAAGCCACCTAAAAAAATTAAATATTAAATTTAAAATATTTTCTTAATTCTCTAAATTATATAAAGTTTCAAAAAAATCATATATTCTTAATATATATAATATATAATTAAAAATAAATTTTATTATTTTATGAAGAAAAATATAGATATATCTTCAAACTTAATATATAAATATAAGATGTATCGATACCTCATCCAAGTTGAAAACAATCTGTAAACCAGAAGCTGTCATTTGGGCCAGAATTAACAGATATAGAGAAATTGCATCAATTTGAATATGTCCCCATTCAGTATCTCCAACTACCGTTTGACCATTGACAGAGCTATACTTTGCATGTAAGGCATCATGTGGATTTTGACTAGACTTAAACTTTTCCACTTTTTCCTTTTGTTGCATCATTGCCATCAACAGACCTCTCATTAGCTTCACGCAGCTTTGTTCCAGTTCGTAAGTCTTTGCTCTGTCTTCATCAGCATCCGCTATCTTCTTGTACGCCATTGACAGACCCCACACAGCAAGTATGCAGTAAATATTGTCACGTATCCAAGCATGATCATTATCAGGACTTGCAGGAAAGAGCCCAGTGACAGGATTTTGATAATTCATGATTATTTTGTGAACAATTCTTTGGTAATAGTCCAAACGGACACCAGAGTTGCTCCTACTACGCATTTTGCGTTTTTTCTGCAAAGAAGAATCACACAAATTTATATTTATATTGTATCTGCGGAAAGGTATTGTATAATTAAAATTCAGGTTTATACAATTAAATTTCTATTGTTGCACTTTTGGTTGACAAGTCCACCTAGTTTTGAAGCACTTGTATAAATTTCTTACAATTACTATGCAGCTCCTCCAAATTAATTGCGAACTAGTTGAACCTAGAAAGTCTGATTTACAATAAGTTATTAGTCATAAGCAAATTGACCAATCACAATCGAGCATTCTGAGAATAATCGACTGTGGTTGGTCAATTTACTTAAAACTAATGATCAACAACTCATTGTAAATTGAGCTTAATCAATTATTTTTTTTATAAAAATACAATATACTTTACAATGACAGAAATTTCATATAATAGATTGCTATACGAATGTCACAGATCAATTTGTAAATTGGTTATAAAGCTAATAACATTTTAACAAACTTACCTACGTTCTCTAGTGAATCAGCTGATCAGAGGAAAAAAAATGATAAAGAATAGATTTTATTAATATAAATAATCACTGCAGACTCGAACGTTCGCCATCGTAACTTATTAAAAAAGATACTGTGACCGTGTCGTCGAATTCTGCGGACACCCGGTATGACCTTCAAAATAATGCACGTACCGCCATCTAATTATTAAACGATGGAATTATTCTCTTTTTTTTTTTTAAGCGCTCGACGATGTCATTACTTGAAATGATTTGTCAATTTTCAATAAATAAATGCAATAATCATTAAAGTAATGATGAAGCAATAATAAGGAGCAATTAGGGAGCAATCCTTTTATACTGGATATAAAATATTGCCGAAAACTATTAAAAATATGATTTTTGAATGAAAATCATAAATTTTACATTTTTTGTAAATATTTAAAAAATATTAATTTTAAAAGAGGAGCAATATGGTTGATTCTGGTTTGTTTACGCAGATGATGCCGCAGATATTCGTTTATCTTATAATGTACATACGTCAGAATCAATATAAGAGAGTTTTTTATATTATAATGTACAGTGAGCGACAACAATTCTGTCCAGGGGGGGGCAAGGGGAGCGTAGAACTGGCCAATCAGCCACTGCCGCTGATTGGTTAGTTTTACATTCCCCTTGCTCCGCTAAGGCAGAATCGTTGTCGCTCACTGTACGTGATATAACTATAGGTAAACAAATGACGTTTGTGGCGGCGACTGAATAAATGTACTCTACTACTTCTATATTCTCATTATTGTTCATAATGTTCTTGAATGCTCTTTAAAATACTAAACGTTAGAAAGCAAGTTCTTTATATTCAACATGTCGAAACACGCACATATTCTACATGGAAAAGGAGAATTGGTGGCAGAATTTAATTTTTCGGTGGGGCAATTATTATTAAGACAACTTACAACACATGATACTCGCATAGCACAAGTAAAGTTACATGTTTTATTTAAATATATATATATATATATATGCAAAATATATTTATATTGTATAGATTTAAGTTTTGTCATTGCATCTAATTTTTCGATATAAATTATTACTTTAATACTCTATAATAATTATAACTCCTTATTAATGATAAATATATTCTACAGATAGATGCTCATACAAGCAAGGAACAAACGTTTAAATATATTTTAGACACTAGTCGAAAATTGGCAATCTATCTCCAGAAAGAAGGATTGACGGTAAACGATGCTGTAGCTATATGTAGTGAGAACAATCTAGATTTCTGTATTCCAGTATGTGCCACATTTTATCTGGGTGCCATTGTTTGTCCATTAAACCCATTATATTCTAAAGGAGAATTGAAACATGCGCTTACTATTATGAAACCAAAGTACATTTTTATTTCTGTGATAGCACTTAATAATATGATAAGTATATTCAAAGAGTTGCATTGGTTCCCAAGAGTGTTACTGCTAAACAATTATGATAATATTGATGTACCATGGATGAGCATGGATAAAGTGATATCAAATGTCTCTGATGATAGTATAGATAAATTCCAAGCTGTTCCTGTTGATATAAATAATCATGTAACAGCAATTTTATGCTCGAGTGGAACTACAGGATTACCAAAAGGCGTTATGTTGACAGACAAAAATATTACTACAATCATACGTATGTACATTAATCATCCATTTCTTACAAATGCCATGTCTTTGGCGTTGCTCCCATTTTTCCATGTATATTCGTTCGCCTTGTTGGTGATCAGACTGATAGGTGGAAATAGTAGTATAGTATTTTCACGCTTTGAAGAGGAATTATTTTTACAATCGATAGAAAAATATAAAATAAAATATTTAACAGTAGTACCACCAATTATGGTATTCCTGGCTAAACATCCACTTGTGGACAAATATGATTTATCTTCTATTACAAACATATGGTAAGTATGTTGAAATTTTGTGAAATAAATTATCATGGAAAGAATGAAATATAATATCAAAAAATAAATAAGATAAATTCAATTTCTAAAGAATGCTATAAAAAGAAAAGTTTCTTCTATCTGTTCACATTTATTATCTATTCATTCTTTTTTAAAAAATAAATTTGGAAGGTTCTAAAAATAAAAAAAAATATATAAATATTTTTTAATAATTGTGAAATTAATAATCAGTCTACATGCACGAGTTATATAAATTTTATATAAGCTTATGAAGCTGAGAATAAAAATCTTGCTTCATAGTTTAATTTTAGTCTTTTTGTAGAAAAATAATGCAAATAATACAAATTAATATAGATGCAAAACTGCCAATTTTATCTTTATTTATAGCAGTTTTTTGTCAACTTAAATGTTATACAGAAATTTCATGAATTATTGAAATTGAATTGCAAATATATTGGAAACATATTTCATGTTTGATGCTTGAATATTTCATTCAAAATTTTCTAAAATTTTACATAATTGCTAAAGTATTTACTTAATTAGGTGTGGAGCTGCTCCATTATCAGAGAAAATTGAGAAAGCTGTTGTCAAGCGATTAAATATATCTGAAATTTCACAAGGCTATGGTCTAACAGAAACTACTTTAGCTGTGCTACGTTTTCCACAAGATTCAGCATTAAAATTTGGTAGTGTCGGCATGTTAGTTCCAGGTGTATCAGGTAACAATGTTCCCCGATTGTAAAAGTATACATTGTCTTACTGCTTGAAATATAATCGATTAATATTTATTAATCAGTTATACATAGGTTTATTAAATATATTGTTTTCAAGTGTTGTAATTCTTCAAAATTGAGCATATTTTATTTTTACTTTTTCACTGTTTAATCATGATTGTTTATATTCTACTACTATTGTATCACATAATGTTCACTTTTTCAAATGTTAATACTTATTTATTTTCTGCTTAATACTAATACTTATTTAGTTTCTGCTTGTTTTTTTTTTTCTACAACTTTGTACGTCTGTAACTGATGAATGTTAAAAATGCATCTTTTTCATCAATATAACGCACTAACATATTTCTTTCAGCAAAGGTAATACCACTTGGAGAATATGAGACAGATGAAACTTTAGGCCCTAACTGTGAAGGAGAGTTATGTTTCAAGGGAGATCTAATAATGAAAGGCTATTATAATGATGAAAAATCCACTAGAGCGACAATTGATAAGGATGGTTGGTTGCACACAGGAGATGTGGGATATTATGATGAAGAAGGATATTTTTTTATCGTGGATCGTATAAAAGAACTTATCAAATATAAAGGCTATCAGGTCCCACCAGCTGAACTAGAAGCGATTTTATTGACTTATTCTGGTATAAAAGATGCGGCTGTAATTGGTATTCCGAATGAAGAAGCTGGAGAACTACCAATGGCATTTATTGTCAAAGAAGAGAATGCAAATATACGTGAGGAAGATATAATTCAATATGTGAATGGTAATTTTATCTTTGTTTACTACATCTGATAATCTATCATATCTAGTAATGAAATTAATGTGATGTGTAACTTTATAATATTATAGAAGAAATGTTTAAACTTTTATTAATTCATAAAGATCACTTTCTTAATATCGCGATATATCACGATATGTAATTTATATTTATATATTTACACTTATATATCATTTTTTCAGAACGCGTATCAAATCCTAAGCGACTTAGGGGCGGCATAAAATTTGTGGATAGCATTCCTAAAACTCCATCTGGTAAAATATTACGTCGAGTATTACGCCGTACATTAAAATCAAAACTATAAATTTGATAAATGCCAGTTTTATATACTCATTTTAATTTTGAATCTCTTTATGAAGATCTTTATATGTAATGCTTCCTTCTTTATAATTATGTGGTGTAAAGTATATGATTTATAATGATTTATTCATGGATATAAATCATAAAATGTGAAAGTGATCTTATATATAATAAAATTTTAGAAGTTATACCGACTTTTACAAATTTATCTTCTATACCTCTATGAAATAAAATACTTATAAAATTGACTATGAAAACTTATTTTTACTCATGCTTTTGAAAGAAGCCAATACTCTAAGACATTTTCAATTTTTCAATATTATATAAATTCTATATAATTTGAACTTGCTATAGTTTGAAAATATTTGTATATTTTTAAAGATGTATTATTATTATTATTTATAATTTATTTTATATATTATTATCGAATACTTTATCTAATATTTAATCTACCAAATAATAATTATTTGTATTTTACATAATTTTATTACAATTAAATAGAAATATATATCTGTACAATAAATAATGTGTGATACAGTAGTTTGAGTTTCCATATAAAGTAGCTTATACGATATATTGGAAAATTAATCATTATTTTTTTTCTCTTATATTGTATATACATTGCACAGCTTAAAATAGACTTATAAAAATATTGGAGTTCTAGCAGATTGAGTATAATACACAAATGCCTTAATATTATTTTTTTCAAGAATTAAAAAAAGTTCAATAAAAAGCTACTATAATTTTATAATTTAAAAAAATCAAGTTTTCAATCTAAGCACTTCTAGAACAATGTGCAACAAATACAATTTAGATAATTAAAAATTGATTTTGAAAATCAGAAAACAGCAGAAAAATATAGACAATAGTAATATCATTAAAAATAGAAAAATATGTATTGAATTCATTTTAGTAAGCAATGTAAGAAACAATAAATAACAATAAATCAATTTAAATATTCATCTTGTTCCGCTTCAATACTAAAATTAATGATTTTACTTAAAAATATAAAATTAAAAAAGAAATTCATATGACCATAACAAATTATATATGTGTGTGTGTGTGTGTGTGTGTGTGTGTGTGTGTGTGTGTGTGTGTGTATGTGTGTGCCGGAAATAAGTCGTTTCCGAGATATAGATACTTTTATGTTAGAAAAAAATCATTATTTATAGTCCACTTGGCATCCCTCTTTTTAAAATTTTTTTTTAAGTTTTAAATTTTTAAATTTAAATTTAAATTTTTAAGTTTAAATTCAAACCGAAAATGACTTATTTTCGGATCTATGTTTATATATAGCTTTTTTTCCTTTCTTTTGAATCCCGAATCACTGCGGGTGATTTTCCGAACACCTTGTATAATTAAGATATAATAATATCTATTAAAGATCGAAATTGATAAAATATCTATTCTCAATATACAATATTTTATCTAAATAACTGCAAAAAAATTGCAATATTATAATCGGGATAAACTCAATCTTATAATCAGGGAACGTTGTACTTATATAATCCTAATCGAGGCACTGTATATATATTACTCTAAAAAAGACTATGTTATATATAAATACAAAATTGTACATGCTTTATTATGTATATCATATGTACAGAAAAGAAAAGTTTAGAAGTGTTCGAGATTGTGTAAATCTATTACAAAATTTACATGCTCCTATATGATGTATTTTTAGAATATCTATGAAAATAATGAACGACTAAAAAGATTAAATAGATATTCCAATATGAGAAATGCAAGCAAATTTATGCAAGATTAAAACTCATTGGACTACTCTCATACTACTCATACTCTTTATTTTTCAGAAGAAAAACACACTGTTTATTTTTAATGGAGAAAAATTTTTTAAATGAAAATAAACTTTATTTTAATTATACTGTATAAATCATCTGTATCAAATTATTATAATTTTGTATTCTATAAGCATTGGATACATTTTTTAATTGCGGCTGCTTTTGCTTTGCTGCATGAATTTAGAAATAAGAACATTACAATCTAATTTTCAAAGTTTAGGTTATGCTTTTTTGCAATTTAAAAAAAAAATTATATTCTTTTGTCATATTCCATAAATTATTCCTTCTTGACAAAAATTTGTAAAAAAACATTAATATTTAAAATTACATATTTATGTAGCTAAAATTCAAATAAAAAATTTATTTATTAAAATCTATAAAAATAAACACAAATTAAAAGATATTTTTTGTTTTATTTTTTTCTTCTAAAGCTTAATTTGTCACAGAAATTCTTTATTTTTAATTGCCAACTACAAGAAATGTGAAAATTAAAAAAATTCATTAATAAATTTAATAAAGAATCCATTTTAAAAAGCCAATAGTAAGAATGTCTAACAAGAGTTTGAAACATTCTATATATTTAATTAATATGGATATTAATTAATATGGAAAAAGATATATTAGCTGTAATTTAACAATAATACTTGACCATTTGTGATTTTATATTAAAAAAAAAAAATAAGAAAGCTCTACATATCAGTAATGAAATCAGTCATACAAATAAATCAACATTACATAAACTTTATCACTGTTTCTTAAAACTTTTGAGAATTGGATAAATGTTATCAAAGGCTTCATAAATTTCCTTGCGAATCTTTGCACCTGTGTGACAGAACATATAAATATAAATAATAAATATTCAAATATAACGATATACATAACATGCAATATTAAACATCTTAATAGAGATTTTTTGCCATTAAAAGTATCCAGCATAAACTTTCTTTTTATGAATATGTAATTATAGTAATTAAAATTTTGGAAATATTAACATTATTATTTGTGACCTATTCTAGATCTAAAAATAAAAATACTATAATTCAATTTTCAATAAGTTTGAATATATATTAAGTTTGAAAATTATAGCAAAAAATTACAATTTTGATATATTAGCCAAACAATGACACACTCTTTTATAAATTTTGTTATGAAATTGTTATAATAAAATTTTAGTTTACATGAATATATGTGCTCACCTGTTAATACTACTTTCCCTGAAACGAATATAAGCAATACGATCCGAGGCTTGACCATCCTGTATATCAGACCCGGAAATAACTCTGGTTCGTACGACGAAAACTGCCCATGCGAGAGTACTAAACCTTCTAATCTAATTGGAAACTTAACATCACAGCTGCCAACCATGTTCTGGATCTTAAAATCTATGAACTTTGCCTATAAATTTACAACTAGAGTAACTTCAATAATCATACTTATAATACTTATAATAATAAAGAGGATAGTTACAGGATATTAATTATTGATAAATTATAATACTGCTTTTAAAAAAAAACTGCATTAAAAAACCAATTGATTTTACATTATGTCTTCGATGAAAAATACTTACAGGAAAACCTAACTTTTGAATAATTCTCGCGTACTTTCTCGCAGCGAGTCGCGAATCTCCCTCACTCTTGGCTCCAGTACAAACCATTTTACCACTACTAAATATCAGCGCAGTAGTCCTTGGTTCTCTTATTCGCATTATAACAGCCGCAAATCTTTTAGGATTGTACTCGGCATTTCTAGCATGAAGTGCTATTTTCTTCAAATCAAGCTTGCAATTTAAATTGACAGTAGACACAATATTCCTATGATAAAATAAAAATATATAATATATCATGTATAAATATATATAAAAATTAAATTAAAAGAGCATTATATCGGATTTTTTTGAAAATTTACTGTAATTGTGGTAATATTCCAGGATCTGCAGAAGCTGGTGTCATTGGTGTCATTGGTCCTGGAGTTGCAGGACCTATTGATGGCGGTGCTATTTGATTACTTTGTGGTACTATTGGAGACATCATATTTTGCTAGGAAATAAAAAAAGACGATATTAAAATAATAAAGTACAATAAAAAATAAATTAATGAGAAATGTATAATATTCTTTCTAAAATATTATATTCTTCCTCTTTCTTAGCAATTAATACATATTCTTTAAATTTTCTTTTGCTTATTATATTTTTCAATTATATTTCAAATAATGAATAATTTAAAATATAAGCAAATAAATTTAAACATTCTCATTAAAGTAAATATGGAATACTCGCTACATATAATGTTGTGGCTTATAATTATCGACTCAACTTTTAATTATTTGTAATCTGAAACTCTTATTAAAGTTATTTTGAGTCTTTTAAAAATTTAATGCATTTTAAAAGAAAACAATATTTATATGATATTGTCATCTATATAAACTAAAAATAAAATATAATAAAATAAAATATATACTAAAATATTTCTTAATAATATTTCAATATTAAACTACCGGTGTTTGCGGCTGCATGAGACTTTGTGGTGTCGCAAAAGTCGGAGTTGGAGCATATGTATGCATATTTTTTTGCGGCGTTGTTATCATTAACATGCCGCTTTGCATATTAGGACTCATTGAGTGCAGTTGATGCAGTTGCTGATACTGTTGCGACTGTTGCTGTTGTATAGCATTTGGCAAGATCTGTTGATCCTCCTCTGGTTGATGCAGAGGTGTACCAATGCTAGGTATGCTAAAGCCAGGACTAGGAAGCATCTGATCCATTCTGAATGCTTAATAAAGATATCTGTACACACAACTAATCCTATCTACGACGAATCTTATTTGGAAGTCCTGAAGGTTATAGTTATATTTCTATGAAATATTTGACATTTCACTTTAATCAGCAGCAACTATGTCGCAATCTGAAATTTTATCAATTGTTAGAATTCTAAGAGTTTTTCATTTGGAAAAAGAAAGTTTTACAATTTAAAAATCTACTTTTCAAATTTTAATACCATCTAACCTCACTCTAAAAAATCTGGTTTTAATTATTTAATATTATGCTGCAAGATATCAATTACCCGAAATTCATTATACTTCATAAAAAATTTATTCAATATATAAATCGCACGACTAGTTTTCGCTTCGTTAATTGACGATATTCGTGATGATTACCGCATTATGTTATAAATACCAAGTAATTATTGTCTATTTAACGTAGAAAATATTTTTTTTTCTCACGCAAGCTTTGTATTTCATAAATTAAATTAAAAAACGAGTTGTTAACTGCTTTTCATTTAAAAAATAGCGTTTCGTCGCGTTTGTTTACAACTGTCACTACTTACGCATTCAATGCCGCTGGTAAAATCGTAGTTGATCGTAGTTTGATCGACAGCAGAGCGTCGAGTGTCACCCAACCCGAATGACCACGTCGCCAATTGGCCAATTCAAAATAGGACTCTCCGATTGGTCAATCAATTGCTAGTTACCCTAGGCACAGGTCGATATAATTGGCTGTGGTCAATCGGGAAACGGGGTGAATTTCTCATCTGTTTATTTTGCGACCAATTTTTGAGGTCAATTTTGTTTTCAAGAACGACATATAAATGCGATAAATTCAACAATATCGCTCCAGCATCGGGAATGCTACTCTTTTAGAAATCTTAAATGGGAATGACGTCAAGATCAAGTCATTTTAAAGGTCCGCTTATTTTTAATTTGAATTTGAATTTTTTAAAAATTTCAATTTGAATTCTTTGAACATCCTATATAAAAATATTTACGATAAAACTTGTGATTGCTGTCCTAAAATATATTAAAGTGAAAAAACATTAGTTAATAAAAAACATTAGTTAATAAAATACATTAAATATATAATAAATAATACTAAATATATAGTATATAATACAATATACATATAATATATAATACTAAATATAATATATATATATATATATATATATATATAAGATATAATACTAAATAAAATACTATATAATAAATAATACTAAATATATAATACTAAATATATAATAAATACACTAAATATATAATAATATTATTAAATATATAATAATATATAATATATAATAATAATAATATATAATAATATTATTAAATATATATTAAATATATAATAAATACACTAAATATATAATAAATATGTAATAAATAATAAAAATACAATAAATTCACATTTTCCATAATTATGGATGTAGCTTGGACGCACACCTGAAATTCATGATTTTACCAGTAGTATCGAAAAGAGGATGCCACGTAATTTCGAGCGACTGTCAAATGAATGTAGAGGCGACACTTGAAAGGCCGGGATGGCCGCTCTCTGGTTGCTGGGATCCAACTTTTCTGAAATATGCGCACGAGTGACAGTTCAACGAAGAGATAAATAATTTGTCGGCGAGGAATAATCCGTGAAAATATGTAGTAAAAAGGAATATCTGTTTCTTAAAGTTTTAAAGGAATGAAATTCTATCGTCGTGAAATGATATGTCAAATAAGATTGTACGAGAAACAAGCAAATACGTAGAGAGAGGTTGACAGACGAACTAATAAGCCAACAATATTTCTTTCGTGTAGGAAATGATGATCGTTTAACGCACTTTGACCATGGAAGATCGCGACAGTAACAAGGAACACCGGGTCCTGCAACATTACATTGCCAAGCAAGACACGGTACTGATACGGCTATTCGGTGCTTGCGTCGTTAATATTAACGAGCTGCGTGTGGGAATGCTTGTAGAAGCACTGGAGGATTTGAAGGAGAGCGTGTTGAAGGTTCGCGTCATCGACACCATCGGCGGATCTAAAATCTGGTGCGGTACAGAATGGCGTTGCCACAAATACGATCTAATTCCTGTATCGCAAAAGATCTGGCAGTATCTGCTCACCGTTCAATCCCCTCAGGAGAGAATCCGAATCGCGAATGATGAGGCTCTGTGCGAGCGAATAAGAAATATTTCTGTCAACGACAGGGTCTGGTTCTGCCCCGATTCTTCCAACAGGCGAGCTAAGGAGATTGCAATTGTCAGATACATAGGATCTGTGAAGCAACTTGGATTGGGACATTATTTTGGCCTTGAATTATTGGTGAATTAATAATGTTGCTTTTTTAATGCCTCTTGCTCTTATATCCAAGATTCTCCATTTTATATTATTAAGAAGTATAATGTATCATATGTAAGATATGTGTAAAGTTTTAGTCTTTTTTTCTCTTTCTTAGCTATAAAAACAAAATGAGTAAAATTTTAACAAACTAAATTTGCAAGTAAGAAATAGAGAGCTTTGTCTTTTAATTCATTTTAAATTAATATTCCCTTTATTGAAACTTAACTGTACTTGAGGTTGAAAATGAAAAACATGCAATATGTATATTGTTATAATTATAGCATATTTTTTTGTACCAAAAGATTGATTGATTTTGTGAGAAAATTTGCATTGTTAAAAAGGGAAAGTAGCTTTTTTTGAAGTAGCTCATAATTAAATGTGTACTAATATGAGATATAATGATATTAAAAATACATACATATACATTCCAGGAAAGCCAAGAAGTATTCAAAACATCTGTATTGGCCAAAGAGTATTTTATTTCTATGCATTCAAATGCTAGTGTAATATTTGCTACTGTAAATAATATATATCCATATAAAGTTGAATCTGACACAATTTCTGGCAACATTGAAAAAAGTATATAAATTATAATTTAATATTCTTTTTATATATAATAGCCTCGCAATTACTCATTAGTCAATTTGACATTTTTATTTTAGCATTCTTAAAAAGTAGCACAGGAACCGACTATATTAACGATAAGAAAAGATCTGTGCTTGATAGTACACCAGCTGTTTTATTAGAAAAATTTACCTTGTTTGATGACAATAAGAACAACAATCAGGAATCTGTCAACATATTGAAAGAACGTCATCAGGCCACAAAATCAAATCTTGAAAATAACGTTAATAATTATACTAAAAGCATCGATCATGCTCTTTTTAAATGTGGTAATTTTATCATTATAAATGCAGTAAATGTACTTATTCTCTTGATGTTCTCCCTTCAAAATCTTGAAACAAAATTAACTAGTGCTAGACTTAAATTTCTCCCATGCGGTAAAGGAAGATAATAATAACTAAGGTATCTAAAAATAGACACAGACCTAGTCTGACTTCCTAGAGAGCTGCCGGCAGGTTATAAAGTACCATACAGTTATTGCATTATTGTTGAAAAATGACAGCAGAATTGCAGAACATTCCTATTTTTGTATTGGAGCACAAATGGAGTAGTGATGTAGAATCAAATGTATACAGTGATGTGGAAGATGCATGTAGCATAGATTTGTTGAATTATAGTAAGATGTAGTTAACATCCTGCTTTACCGCAAATATTTCTTTTTAAATGCCATCAAATTTATACTTTCATATATGCATTAAATAAAAAGTGATAATTTATATTTGTTACACATTATTCTTAAATTTTATGTTAAAATATATTTGTAAAAATATTACAAATAATTACGACAAACTATTATTAATTGCGATAGGTAATACGCTGGAAAAGAACGAAATTAAAAAATTCAGGGTAGAGAATAAGAAAGATTTCATGGTGGGTTCTACTGTAAAAGTACTTGTGGATTCTGATATTTATTATGGAGTTATCCGATGGATTGGCACACCAAACGGTGTAAGTCCTGGCAAATTGATGGCAGCAGTCGAACTGGTGAGTAAAATGAACTGACTAAATGATTTGTTAACAGTACAAGAGAACAAATTTGAATAATGTGTCATAGGATGATGGACATCCTTTAGGTACTGATGGAACTTATAAAGATGTCAGATACTTTCACTGTAGGCCTTATAAAGCTATATTCACAGATATTGAGCATTGTTCTCATTACGAAAATGTAAGTATAGACGTAATAAGTTATTTGTAATGTTATCTCTTCAATATCTATGCGCCATCGTGCGAGTAAATTTTACAAAAAAATAAATGAATTGTGACAATTTTTTGTTAAACAGACGAAACTTAACGAGCAACCGGCATTTACGAATAACGATAATTTCGGTAACATGGAAAGTTCTGTAATCGCGGGCATAGTACGACCTATCTCCGTTAAGGGAGACTTGGAAAGCATATGCGGGAAATATCGTGGTATTCAGGGTCATCACAATTCCTGCTATTTAGACGCTACTCTCTTTAGCATGTTCACATTTACCAGTGTATTCGACAATCTCTTGTTTCGGTAATTAATTTTGTGTTTTTATTGTAATTGAAGTATATATAATTTTTCAAGAAAAGAATACTGTTTAACAATCTTTAAAAGAAAATATGGACTTTGTGGCATAGATATGTGATGCGTAATGGTATAATTTTGACAAAAATGTAATGGATTTTCAGACCGCCGAATGAAAAGGATTGTCCACAGTACGAAGAGGTACAGAGAGTTTTGAGAGAGGAGATCGTGAATCCACTTAGAAAGAATATGTTTGTTAGAGCGGATCGTGTAATGAAACTTAGAACATTGCTTGAAAAATTATCGTCGGTGTCCGGTCTTACTAGCGAAGAAAAAGGTTCTTTTGCTTTATATTTGAAATCGTGGATATTATTTTATAAATATATCGTTTATAAATATAATAATTCATAATGTATTTTTCAGATCCGGAGGAATTTTTAACGTCGCTAGTCGCCCAAATTTTAAACGCCGAACCGTTTCTCAAGTTAAGCTCTGGACAGGATGCGTATCACTATCAATTGTTTGTCGAAAAAGACGATCATTTAAATTTGCCAACCGTGCAGCAGTTATTGGAACAGAGCTTCCTTACCAGTAACATTAGATTGAAAGAGGTCCCTTCATGTCTTATTATACAAATGCCGCGTTTTGGAAAATCATTTAAAATGTATCAAAAGATACAGCCTACATTACTGCTCGACGTGACGGACATTATCGAAAACTGTTAAGTATCGTCATATGCGCGTTGTGATAAGTTTTTTTTTTTACCTGAAATAGCTCGTAGTAACATTTACATATTATTATGCAGCACCCAGACAATGCACGGTGTGCGGTAAATTGGCAGAATTCGAGTGCAAGGAATGTTATGGACAATGTGGCGTTGGTCTCGAAAGTATAGCTTTCTGTCTGCAGTGTCTTGAAAAAGTTTGTAAAATATTTACAAGATTGAACAAACATTAGACGATTAATAATGAAATATCTTTTATATATATATACATTCTTTCTAGGTACATCGTCACGAACGAAGAACAAATCACGAACCAAAGAAGCTTATTGTTCCTATGGAGTTTGCAATTCTGCAAGAGCATTGTCCCGTACCGCGTCTGTACTTGGAACTTTCCGCAGTGGTTTGCATCGAAACCTCACATTATGTCTCGTTTGTAAAATGTGGTCCCGGTTCTGAGGCACCATGGTGCTTTTTCGATTCGATGGCTGATAGAAAGGGTAACTATGACTTTTACTTGTATAATTTTTAATAAAAAAAAATTTTTCTTCATACATGTAACAAGGAATTGTCTCAAATTAATTCAAATTATTCCTTTCAATTTATCAAATTATTAATTTATGACTATTATTAATTATATGTACACATACAATTTTATTAAGAAAACATTTCTAAACATTTCCATAAATATTATTGAAATAAATAATTATTAAATTATTAAAATGAATAATTAATATTAATAAAAAATTCTAAAAATTCTATATAAATAATTACATATATACTTTTTATATATTATAAATTTGTATTTTATTATTAGGGGAGCAAAATGGATATAATATACCGGAAATGGTACCATGCCCAGACTTCCCCTACTGGTTGAGCGAAGAGGGAGGAAATTATTTGACAGAATTGACAGATGATCGTCATTTACCAGAACACGCGAAACGTTTGCTTTGCGACGCGTATATGTGCATGTACCAATCTCCTGATGTTATGATGTACAAATAGTTTTAATCGATTTTTATTTCAATTGAAATATTTTATTATTACTCGAGAAAAGTGCAATGTTTCGTTTATTGCTTTTTTGAAAAACTTTACATAAACGATTGTAATTATTGTAGCTAATCATTAAAATAATCCGAGGTCTCGAAAACTTATGTACAAAGCAGAAATGTTTCTATATACGAAAAAAGTATATAATTCAGAAAATTGACACGTATGGCTATTCAAAAATTTTCCCTTACAAGATTCTCGAGCATCGTTTGACAATTAGGTTACGTCAGGTTACGCTAGATCAGGTTAAGAAAGGACGCATGGCACGCGCGTTGACGCGTTTATCGATTTCAAAAGTTAACCTTCAAAATTAAAAATATTAATTCAAGTTTTCGCTGATAAAATGCTAGCGAGACGATTAACACGTGTACTGAGTCAGCGATCGCACCTTCGAGATCACTCTTTTTCACATGCGTACAGCGTTGATCATGAAAAAACTCAGTACTCGATAAAAGAAAGCGAAAATCTAGCTAAAGAGGATCCAGAAAGGCCCAAGAATATTATGTGGTTTTCCGCAAAGGAGAGAAAGGAAACTGATTTCTCCCTCATCAATTTTTCCAAATGGTTAGAGCATAAAATTGCCACATACCACAAACATAACCAGAGATTTATACCGGAGAGACACAAGGTGTTGGGTGCCGATTTGGCCACTGCTCATTTTATTGTATTTCGCGGCGGCCGGGTAAAATTCAAGGGTAACACTCATTGGATGGAAAAGGATGAGAAGGGCTCGTATGATTTACCCAAAATATATGATCATCGCTACATCCTCGAGGCAGTGGATGCCAGTAAAGTCAATCTGTATTACGAAGGTCTTAGCAACTTGTGTGGTCTTAACAAACTCAAATGGCTCAGTCTCAAGGACTCTGAGAACATCGATGACTGGGGCTTAGACAAAATATCGGCGGAATTCCCGGAATTGGAGTACTTGGATATTTCTGGTTGTAAAAATATCACTGAAAGAGGATTGGAATCATTGTACAGAATGGTTAATTTAAAGACACTGATTGTAACGAATCACTATAAATCTGTCGCATTCGAACTAACTTGTTTTATGCTGGAGGATTGTATGCCCAATTTGACTTGTGAAGTTTATATACCTGAGACATTGATAGACTAATGCTAATAAACAAGACTAGAATGGGTAAAATATAGAATATTATATAATTTATATATATATATATATATATATATATATATACTCCCAGAATAAATGGCTAATCCTAATATAAATTTTGGATCTCGAAATAAAACAAATCTTTCTTTGGAAGTATATTTACAAACATCTTGTTCAAGAGATATTTATTTCTGGAATTATATAAGATGTAAAAACTATTAAAAATGAATAATTTTAACATAATCTAGATTTATACTTTTTAGAGTAAGTAAATTTAATTATTAAATGTTTTATTCAAAATGACGGCTTATCAATGAGAAAATGAACAGTGAATTGATATTATGCGACTGTAACTTCTTCAAGCATTCAACAAATTAACAATTTTTTTATGTGAATCAGTAAAATTTTATTTACAATGCAAACACAAGTCTGTCAATTATCTTCAACACAAAAAAAGAGATCTTATTCAACATTATTCATTTCTATATATCTTTTATAACTTTCAAAGTCAATATCTCTTGAATAAAGCATTTATAAACAGGAAAAGTTTTATGAAGTCCTAAATTTATATTTCATAAGTTTGATCATTTAATTCGGGAGCACTGTATAATTAATATTCCTAAATATTAAGAAATACTCATCTTCCTATGTGACCTTAGAAAGCTCAAGTGGCTCAGTTTCAAGAACTGTAAGAACTGTAAGAACATTGATGACTGCAGCTTGAGCAAGAAACTCAGTGGAAACATCGAAATTGGAGCTCTTGGATATGCCGGAAATGGCTATGAGAGGATGACTGAGAGAAGATTGGAATTATTGAATTATAGAATGTTTAGTTTAGACATTGATTGTAACAAATCACTATAAACTTGTTGCATTCAAGCTAATTTATTTTTGTTGGAGAATTACCCAACTTGATTTGTAAAATTTATATACCTGAAAGATTGAAAGAGTAGTGCTCTAATAAAAAATTAGAATGGATAAGATACATACAAGAATGTTAAATATTTTATATATATTATATATAATTTTTTAATATTTCTAAGCTTCTATTTCCATTAAGAAAAATACATCTTCTCATTTACATTATTTATTATATTATATACATTTATTTAGTATTTAAATATTATTTGTGCAATCTCAATTACCATGGCATTGTAAATTAAAAATATTTGAGAGAAGTGTTAATAAAAGTGTATGAAACGTTAATGACAATAGACAAAATAATAATTTATACAAAAGCATTATTGATTTTTTAGCACTTTGCTCTTTTCTCTACGTCTCTTTACAAAATGTAATTCTGCTTTATTAATAATATTATAAGCTTTAATATTTTCATTGTCGTTAGAAAGTCTAATATCCTCAAAACAGAGGTGATACTTCTTCCAAACATGTTTCCAACTTATCTTCTTTTTAACATCTTCTCTTTTCAAGGATAAATTCATATGTCGTTTTATGGCCTTTTTTAAATCAAGTACTGTTGTATTATGTGGCGGAACCTTGAAAACAAAATAGAAAGATGAGATTATATCAACAAGACAATCAATTTAATAAATTGACAACATATACAAAATGTAAATATATATTACCACCACTGCAAGCTTTGGCAGTTCTCCACGATTTAAGAACAAAGTGATGGCTTGTCCCTGCGCAACTGCAATTTGTGATTTAATTTCCTCTATCGTAACATCTGAAGGCAATCCAGAAAGCAATGGATCATTCTTTATCATGTTATCTATAGTCATTCTAGTCAATTTTATTAATTCTTGATGACTAAATCGTACAGTTTCAGATTTTTCTTTGTCAGCACATGATTCTTCCCTGGTATCTGTCAGAGCAACCTGCTCTGGCTTTGTATCTTTCACAGTGTTCATATTTTTGTTTTACATGTTGATTCAGATTACATAGCAAATTATTTAATTCATAACATAAGTAGTGCTTATATTAATATAATCGTTAAATTATTGTGATTCTGTTCAAGTATTAATCCCAAGTTTTCCCAGTTACGGATAACTTTCATCAAGCTCAAATCAACTCATTGATAGATCCGAATGAGATAATAGAAGATTGAGACATTATCGATCGTTTGGGGATCTCTGAAAACGATACTCCCTCTATGGACATTGAAAAGATGGACATGAACTACAAAGCCAATTTCCATAAATGTTCTCAAAGGGTAATATAATATTCACAATTTCTGGTTTTGTTCCGTGCTATGTGCATGAAATGTCGATAGCATCAGTGGTGTATAACAAGAAATTTTTATGTAAATTGATAATAAATAAATTATTCAATCGCGAAAAATATTGTAACATTCAAAGATGAAATAAATATTTTTCTATATTCATTGTCACATTTATATCTTTTTATTTACAAAACATAAAATGCCTGCTGTATAAAAACATTTTTAATCGTATTTCTATAAATCTTCTTAATTATCAGTAAACTGATCTTTGATATTTATCAATCATTTTTTTAATTATTTAAAAATCTAATTATTAATATATGTATAGAATTTGTCAAATTAATCACTGATTCCTCTGAAGTTTTTATAATTAATTAAGACTCGAAAAATATAGATGTTGCAAAATATTTTAAGTCTCTTCCTTTATAAAATATAAAGAATTCATATGCTAACACTATTTATATTTTAACATTTTTATAATTTTCATACCAGCATAACACTTTTGTGCTTAATACTTTACAAATAATAAAGGTATAAGATTCGAAATATAAAATTAACAAATTAGTTTTAAATACGAGTCGAGCGTCGATGTTATGACACATTTATTTATTTATTATACAAAAAAAGTATGAAACAAATAAAAATAAAATTTTTTTAAAAATGGACATTTAACTTTTTACATCATTTTAATCTTTTTACGTTAAATTTTAATATTTTTCCATTATATATTAGTTTATATTATCCATTTATATTGTTTTACCTTTATTTTACATACCCAGATAGCACAGAGAATTTAAAAAGAATTCACTTTTATGTCACAAGACCTGAGTTCACATTCAGATGCAAAAAGAATTCTTTTATGTAAAAGAACTCTTTTTGCATCTGAAAATGAACTTACATCTTGTGACATAAAAATGAATTCTTTTTAAATTCTCTGTGCTATCTGGGTAGGCATCATCAAGATAATGAGATACCGAGACATTTAGTATTACTTTGAATGACATCCTATCTCATCGATTCAGATATGTAACACCTTTGTTATAATTTTACCAGATCATCACATTTGCGTTGAGTCATGTTGAAGATGACTCAAAAATAGGGTCGAAACGTTCGCTATTTCTTCGTTTAGTTTTAATTTTATTTTTATTTGTTTCATGCTTTTTTTGTATAATAAATAAATAAATGTGTCATAACATCGATGCTCGACTCGTATTGCTCTTGAAACCAATTTGTTAACTTAATACTTTATATAATACTTTATATAATAAATGTATTAAATTGTAAAATTTAATATAATTACAAAATAGTATTACTACCCATATAGCACAGAATATTGTAATATTACTGTAATATTCTGTGCTGTATGGGTATTATTGTACTTGGCTAATAATAATTGATCTCATATCGGTTTTTAAATATTTTATTTTTATCACTCTTTTAGATTTTTTGATTTTTTTATGTATTTGATGTATCTTTTTACCTTTATAAGGTTTTTTAGGGGATTTAATTATGCAAATTTTTAGTTCATTTAATTCTATTGTTTTACTATAAAATATGCATGAATCTTTTATGTAGTCTTGTCTCTCTCTCTCTCTCTCTCTCTCTCTCTCTCGCTCTCTCTCTCTCTCTTTCTCTCAAATAACAAAATGAATATTTTATTGTATTAAATCGCAGTTTTATATATATTACCGACAAAGATTTACTTACCTACGGTAGCGCGCACGAGTAATACTACTGTAGGTAACAAAATCTTTACATTGTCGGTAATAAAATAACGATTTTATACAATTTGTCATTTTTGAAATAGATATATAAAAGATTTATATATTTTCGATAATAAAACAATAGCAGAAGGACCTAAAATACTCGTATAATTTAAATAACTCTTGTAATTGTCTGCAATATAATCAAAACGGCCGATAATATCATCAGTCTTCTATTATCTCCGGGCTCACTTGGTAGTTACGAAAATTTACCCAATCGGCTGTCGGTCTTTAACAGTTCTCGTGGTTAAGCTTAGGCTAGGTTAGTGTCACCTCATTAATGATTAGTGATAGATACATGTGCGATATTGAATATACGAAATGGGATACAAGAGAAAAAAGCGAGAAGAGAATGATTATGAATACGATCCCGCTCCGAAACATTTACAAGTAGGACATATTAAAAATCAAGAAAAGCGTCTTATCGTTATATTAGAGAATGCTCAATTGGAATCTGTCAAAGTAAGGTTATGTTTTTCTTCCCTTTTTTATATCTGCAAATGTTTACAAATTTAGAAATAAGTTTTTCTCATATCATTATTAATTGTTTCTTTGTCATGAATTTAATTTTGTAATCAAAATTTGTACACGCAATTATTAATTTGTAATCGACTTTGTATATGTAATTATTATCATTTTATTACATTTGTATATGTTTTTACGATGCTTATAAGTTTAGTAAATAAAAGCGAATTAATTTCATAATTTTTTGGCACTTTTTTCAGGTTGGAAACAGTTTTGAACTATTAAATTGTGATGATCATATAAATATTTTAAAGAAAAACAATCGTGATCCAGGTACATGCAGGCCGGACATTGTTCACCAATGTCTATTAATGTTGATGGACAGTCCATTAAATAGGGCCGGACTGTTGCAAGTGTATATTCATACAGAAAAAAATGTGTTAATAGAAATTAATCCACAGACCAGGATACCAAGAACATTTAAACGCTTTGCTGGATTGATGGGTAAAAGGACAATCAATGCTATGCCTTTGTCATATAATCAGTAAATTTATTGTTAACATAATAAATGTCATATATTGTAGTACAACTATTGCATAAATATGGCGTTAGAGCATCTGATGGACCAATGAAGCTCCTTAAAGTAATTAAAAATCCTATATCGGATCACTTGCCAGTTGGTTGCCGTAAGATATTGATGTCGTTCAGTGCAAACAAAGTAGTACATCCACGAGAGTTTGTACCTTCCGAAGATCCAATTGCTATTGTAGTTGGAGCTATGGCACACGGCCAAGTAAATTATATTATATTAAATAATATATTACTATATTCTATTACATTAAAACCTACTATAGATACTATGGATACTCATTTATTTACACTTCTTTTAGGTGAAAACAGATTATACAGAGGATACTATCTCGATCAGCAATTATCCTCTCTCAGGTGCTGTTACATGTAGCAAATTATGTACAGCATTTGAAGAAGTTTGGGAAATTGTTTAATAAAAAGTAAAATGTCTAAATGTTATTGATTGGCTTTTTATAAAATAACGATTTCTTACACACCCATGTGTGCGTGTGTGTGCGCGCGCGCGTATTACGTACACATACATATATACATACACATACTACACAACCATTAAGAATGATAAATTGTTATTTTTCTACCTGCCTAAAGAACTTTTGAAACTTTTCGAAGAAAGGTTGACGTCCATAAAAGTAATTTAATTTTATTTGTTACTAGATAAAAGAAATTTTCTAAGAAATTTTAACTATTTATTCAAGGAAAATGGGCTATAATAAATTGTCATAAATCATTTCCAAAGTTCTTTAAAAACTAAACAATACTATGTTATATTAATAAACAAAAGATAAATTTATTTAAACATTTTATTGTATTTATTTTTATCCAGTTATGTAATTATTTAGATTACTTATATTAGTTTTTACATAATCACATATTGATAAAAAATCTTACATTATGTAAAAGTTTTCTGACGATGATTCTCGATTAAAAATTAAGAATTGGAAAAATATTTGTCATTTATGACAATTTATCAATTTATTTATTTATCCGTCCATTTTCTTCGAATGAATAGTTAAAATTTCTTAGAAAATTTCTTTTATTTCGTAACAAACAAGATAAAGTTACTTTTATGATCATCGATCTTTCTTTGAAAAGTTTCAAAGGCAAAAGAAAAGTTCCTTAGGCAGGTAGAAATACAACAATTTACCATTCTCAATGGCTGTATAATAAACACATTGGAAATTCTCAACTGTATATAACAAGTTTTTATTTGAGTTTGTCATATGTCTTTGTCTGTCTAGTTTCTTCAAAATCGGCGGCTGAAATAGTTTACTAAATTCTTTTATACGATACTACAAGTAAGAGAGAAAAGAAACTTTCACTTTTATGACAGTCGACCTTTAGAAAATTCTACAAATTTATTTTACATAGATAAGATAACAAAAATTTATTGTAGACACAATGATATTAGAAATCCTTAACTGAATATAAAAAGAGAAATTAGATATTTTAAAAATATTAATTTATACATAAATATTCATTAAATAAATAATAAATTACATTGTTATTATATATATTAAATTATAATATATAAATTAAATAAATCATTCATTAAATAATTCATTAAATAATTTCACGTAAATAATTCAATGAATAACGTAATAATTTCAAATAAATATTTTATTTATTGATCTTTCTTTATTACATATTAAAATATGTTCTATAAAATTAAAATTTCTTTACAGAAAATTAATTAAATTATATTTTTTATTATATTTTTTAATATAAATAAAAATATATAACAAATTTAATTAATGATTCTCTATTGGTGACAATTTGTATGTCTATACAAAATAGTTTGAATTAACAATTGAAGTAATTTGGAAAATTTCTTTTATAGAAACTACAAATAAGAAAAAAAACTTTCACTTTTATGACGGTCAATCTTTGAAAAATTCCATATTCTTTAGATAGGCACAATGATAAAAATTTATTATCACTTCTAAAAATTAATTATTATAAACATGATGACATAAAAATTTTTCAAAATATTTATATAAATATATCCATTAAACAATTTTAAATCAATATTTTATTTATTAATTTCTTTATTGATTATTATTAAAATCTGTTCTATAAAATCAATTTCTTTACAGAAAATTAAGTAAATTAAAAACTATTATATTTTTAATATAAATAAAAATATAACAAATTAACGATTTTTTTTTTATTCGTCTTTGATTTTCTTCGGACCGACTGTTGGAGTTATTTGGAAAACTTTTCTTTTATACGCAACACGGTAAGATAAAAGTTTTCGTAATACAAGTAAGATAAAAGTTTTCATTTGTGTGTAGGTAACAGTTAATGAAAAATTTCAAGGTTTCACGTTAGTCAGGTAGGAATATAATGAAAACTTATCGTCATTTCTATTGGCACATCGTAAACGCAATGACTCATCAATATTTAGAAGCTCTTGGGCGATTGGATCGCATCCGTAACAAATCGAGCGCAGGCCAATCGTGATTCGGAACGCGGGGTTAAATGTAGCTGGAAGCAGGGAAACGCGCCAGAGTCCGACGTTCCACCGTTCACGTGTCTACCGTATATCGTTGTACGTATTTCTTTTTTGACTTCAGTATTTCATTACGTCACGAGAGCGCAGAAGTGGGTTTTATCAATCATCAAGAATACGCTGATGCAAACGACTCGCGCGTCGCATTCGAGACGCAAACGACGCTGCGTATCGCGATTACATACGTAATGAGAAATTCATCTCCGAGCAAGAGGGAGAGAAAGGTAGCGGTGTGAACGGGTCGAGTGGTTCAACGCACACGTACAACGCAAAATATACATATATTTACTACGGAGGGAATCGCCATTTTGTGGCCGTGAATACGCGACGCTGTCACGTCACGACACACGTGTCAGCTGTCATCCGAAAAATCTCCACATGGACCGAAAAATGTTGGTCGTGGAAAACGATGATGCTTGTCGCAACTCGCATACTCGACGATGATTGGGCCACGTCTCGGACGTCTTTGACTCTCGTAGTATCGTGTCACGAGTCGACGATATCTGCCGATGCCGACGATGCGAGGTGGCATCTATATCGCACTTCGAATCGGGACTCCTAAGATACGTGACGCATTCGCGACGACGTCGATGCTCCCTGCGTTCGTTCGGCGGTTTTATCAACGGACGTGGATGTAATACGGGACGAGGTAAAGGTCAAAGCGTCTATATCGTAGTTATCGCCATATTGATCGAGCGGGTTCTAACGGAACGATACGGCATCGATGACGGCCGCGAACGACGTCATCGGCGAACGTGTGAAACGTCGCGCGAGTCACGCGGAAGTATCGCCACGTGCTTCTCCACTCGTTCGAATCGTTCGCGTTATTCGCGACGCGCGGGACGCTCGACGGGACTCCCGAGATCGGTAATTATGGATTTTGCGCCTTGCGCCTTTCCCGTCATGCGTCGCGTGGCAACGGCAGAATCGTGGAATCGGACCGTTGCTCTCGACGCCTGCGACTCGCGTAATGTAAATTTGCATGCAAGGTTAGATCTCGCGTTTTAGTGACTCTTTTAAACGTCGTTTAGATTCCGATCGGCGAGGCTATTTGTCGTTACCGTCGAAAAATTGTCGATCGATTCTCGCGTTGTGCTCGTCGAAAAAAAAAAGTGCATTATGGGTGGACATGGAACGACGGAAATTAACCGTTAATTTTCGGATTGGTTAATCAAGTGTACACGTATATACACGCACATGTCTCTCTGCGAATAAAGATTTACGAGCATGTTACACATATATATATTTCTATCTATTGTCTGTATATTGTTGAATACCATGTAATAAATATTGATGTAAAAGCTAATACATATCTCGTCGGACGTTTGTCACAATGTATTCTCGCATGTAAACTCTCTAGAAATTTACCCACGTGTTCCCATACAAGGCGACGCATCGCTCGAACGAGAGCGAGGGCGCGTTGCTCGTCTTTCACGAGTAAAGATCGATATCTCGACGGAGGAGGTATTTGTATTTCTTATCGCGATCGGTATCGCTGGGTCAAAGGTAGCCGGGGTATCTCGATAACAAAGACGCTCCCTCGATCGCGCCGGGCGATCCTGGCCGATCCGGGGAAACCCGGCAGTAACGTTCGGACCGTCGACCGAGGCGGTTCGTAATTCGCGCGCTCGTCTTCGGGGGCGCTCGGCTCGACTCGCGGATCCTCGGACGGCTCGGGAGGTGGACGGACGCGGGTCGCGCGCGCGGAACGACGGAACAGAACCATTTCGGTACGTCGCGGAAGAATGCGTAGCCATTGTTGGTGCTGCGATCGTTGCTTTCTAGATCCGAGATCGTCATGGGCACGGATTCGAGCGCGCGTTAACTGCGTGAGAATGTCGTCCGGGTTCGGGTGCCACTGATACGGGTAACGGCGTTAGGGCTGAGACGCGCGCGTGGAGACGACGACTCGGCGCGCCAGGTCTCCGTCTCACGGTGGGACTAGTTTCGTCGGTCGGAGGCACCGCGTCTCCGCGTTCCCTCGAACCGAGGCGCTCGCGCGAGTGAGAGAGTGAGTGAGTGAGTGTGATACACACGGCTCGGGGCGCGCACTTACTCGCGCCTTACGGCCGCCATAACACCGAGCGACCAACCAAACTAAAGCGAGGAGCGAGGGAGAAAGCGTAGCGCCGGAGTGCGTGTCCCCTCGAAGGCGTAGTGCTAGTGTTTTACGATTGAGTTGCCGGAGTTGGAACTTCCGTTCGTCAGGTAAGCGATCGCGGGCTCGATGGTCTAATTCCGGTGTGTGACGCGGAGTTAACGTAACGTAGGTGTGTAGGCGCGTGTGGTGACGCGTATATAGTGTGCCGCGACGACGAACGGCAGCGGTGGCGGCGACGACGACGACGACGGCGGCGGCGGCGATGGCGAAGCACGAGCAGAGCGGGCCCTTGGGAGCTTTCTTTCCCGAATGGCCGTACCGCCATGTTGAGACGTACCGCCGCCGAATCGAGTTGTCCGGCGTGTCCGGATTTTCGCGCGCGCGACAGAGAGAGATCCCGGCTCGTCCCCGGTCGTGAATTCTCACGGCGTCATTTCTGTCTCTCTCTTTCTCCCTCTCTTTCTCTCTCTCTCTCTCTCTCGATACGTGTACGTGTATATATGCGTATAACGTATATACGGATATATGTCCGTCTCTCTCTCTCGCCGTGGCGCCAGTCGCCTCGTTCACTCGACTGACTGACTGACTGACTCGATGGCTGGGTGATTGATTGGTCGGTCGGGATTGTTTCGCTCGTGTTTGTTGTGCGTCGACTGGATGCGAGTCGGCTGGGCGCGGAGTCCGGAGCTCTTCCGAGAGTCTTCCCCTCGCGATTCTCCGCCTCGTCCTGCTCGGTCGCCGCAGCCGTTTTGCCGCCACCGCTGTCGTCTCGTAAAGAGCCTTGTCGCGGCCACGCTTTACTTCTCTTTGCTCGTCCACGGATCTCGCCTTTCTCCTCTCTCTCTCTCTCTTTCTCTCTCCTATCCTCGGATGGTCTTGCTCGAGCACCTGTTCGAGTCGAGCGCGAGATCTCTTATCTGTCTCTGCCCTTGATACCCTCGGCTCGCGGCCTCTTCGTCGCGTGGGCTGTTCCGGGCGAGAAACTTCCTTCCTGTCTACGGACGGCCGAGATTTTTAACAGTCGCGATGTGTCGTAGTCTTCCCTTGCGCACTGCCAATTTTGCATTTTAATAGCCACCTCACTTTCTAGACCAGTGTACCACTTATCTGTGCTACTTTTGTCAAACTTTCCATTTTGGCTTATCCTGGCCACTGAGAAACTGCGAGAGATGCGACAAATGTATCTTGTAGCCCAGTTCCAGATTCGAATGTGGGCTGGAGGATTTTTCATAAAATTTCAATTATCGAATGTGTAATGTTTGACAAATCTACTGTATGTTTCCTTGTAAAATGTCCTAGTTGTTTGGTACGAGTACAAAAATTGTATCGCTGAAAATCTTGCGTTGTACAATTTTATTTGTGATCGTTGAACATTCCTTTTGCGTAGAATTAAGTTAGGCAATGACTGGTATAAATGACTGGTATAAATTAATGTGTTTTTTATTAGTTTATATTATGTATTTATAGAGATAATCACATTTTTTTTCTCAAATAGTATATATAAGAAACAAAATGTGTATATATGTACATATACATATAGTTTAGATGGAACATTTTTTAAATCAACTCCTCGTGTCTTTGAAAATATGTATTATATAAATGTATCCTCGAAATTTTGCATCAATCTTGAAAAAAGTGTCGAGAGAAATTTTGAAGAAACAAACTTATATGCACACGTATGCAATCGTTTTCTCTTTTCTTAAATACTTTACATAAATAATGTGCAAAGATTATAAATATTACGTTTAAATAGCATAAAACAATTATATTAAATTTGAGAATTTTCATTATGCAACATTCAACATATATATATATGTATATTTAATTTTCCATTAATACTTACTCGTAACAGCACAATATCGCAATTTGCAAAAGTAATATACAGATACAATATCCTAGAGAGAAACAATAGAGAATAATTTGCACACATTTCTATCGATAATCTATTAATATACAGCAATACACAGTAAAGAATAGATTTTGCTTTTCCAGCATGTATCTACTAGATTCAGTTTTGCATGATATGTTAAATGATAAAAATTGCGTATAAATTTCCTGAATACATCTCGATATACAAATCATTCTAAAGCAATGAAACAATTTTTTGGGGTTGTTACAATATGGGGTCCTATTGTTATGTTATCCAGATGTTGCTAATGTCGCGAGTCTTACCTGGAGGTACGGAGTCTCACAGCAGTATACAGGGCTGACATTCAAAGTACTACCATTCGGTAGACTTGAGTAGTGTTATGCCTCCTCGGCACCAATCTTCCTGGTTGCAGCGCAATCGTCTTGGCAAGCAATTAATGAGCTGCTATGTTCAATTAAGAATATATACTTGCCATCTCAATTGTTGATGAAGCCTCATAGCGTCAAGCATCAACGTAAGGCAGTTACCTGCTACGTAGCATTTATGTATCATATATGTCGGAAAGGTAGGTGAAGCTCATTATCGTGAATGAGCATATATTATAAAAGATTAATCGAAATAAAATATAATATCTATCTATGTGACAAGCCTTGAGTACATTTAGTAAGCGCTCAAATGTATCTTTGATACATTTGCTTTACAAAGATGATTAAAAATTACGTGGATTGTTAAGTCGACAAAATATCTAAATATGTGTCTTTGGGTAAACTCGGTAAATTTCAACTTTGGGAAAAGTGAATGAAAAAGATGTAGGAATGTATATTAAATGAAATCAAAGATAAGCATTAGTGCTCTTTCTATCAAATGATAATGTAGTTTACTAGATAGGATTGATCAATTCTGGCTCTTATCTTCATAAAATTAACATACTTCATAAATTGTGTTTCGATACATGAGTGCCATGCGATATAACTAACATGATAGTGTCTATTTTATTTCAATTTTTTATATTATAAATAAAACTCATATTATTTTCTTTCTGTTGCAGAAACGAAGTCAAGATGCAGCAGGTGGACACTATCTCGCAGAACAATTCTGTAAGTAATTAAGATCTTATAATAGTGTATAGAATATGCAGTTTGCTTACTAACTTACTAATGCAATATTTCAAAGCTGCGTTATATTCTGTGATATATTTATACTATCCACATGTCCCATGTAGTTTTTGATGTATTTCATATTACACAGCATCCTTATTAATATAATACGTTAAATTTTATAAAGACAGTCCTCTCTCTTTCACTTATATTGAAATCATATAAATTACACATGTTTAATATTTTATTATAAATAACACTTTTTTTTTACATGTTGCTATTTTATTTTATGGCTGTGTAACATACATTTTTATCATCCTTGTCTGGCTACACATAACTATTTTAATTGTGTTTGCAAATTCCATTTCTTGCATAACATATACATACATACATAAGTATGTGTATGTACGTATATATGCTTGTATGTATGTATGTGTGTATATACATACACACATACATACTTACATATAAATACATATAAATGTATATACTTTTAACATATTAAAAAAGAACATTGTTTTGACTGAATAGTATATATGAATTACAGTTAGATGTGGAGGAGCGAGAAAGGCTGTGTAATATACCGAAGGTGAGATACCTTGTTGACTATGGTTTCAACTAGGATAGTTGTTGAAATATGAATTGGCAACTAATACATGCTGTTATGAGTAATCAATAATTTCGCTTTATTCTTTATTCAATTGTAGTAAATACACATATAAGCTTATAAATAAATATTAATAAATAATTTAAATTAAAGAATATACATGTATACATATATTAATTTTTATAAATATTTTTCCAACATATACAAATATTGTTATATGATTATGTTATATAATTATTAAAGTCTTAGTATATTACTATAAAAGCAAGATTCTTTCCTCTTGTCCACTATGTTGTTTAGCATCAATATAGCATTATAAACATTTATCAATATTTATAGCTTATATGCCATGTTGTTTGATTATATAATCTTATATTTTAATTACTGATCAAGTTATTTTTAATTTAACGAGATATGAAAATATTTCTGTAAATTTTTTGCATGAGCTACATGAAAGTGCCATTATATTTCATTTCTAAATTCTCACCTGATTTTTAGATTTTATTATAAGTTTCCAGTAAACGTTGTCTTATGCAAAATTCCAAATTGCTTGCCTGCGGTTATGGAAATTAAATATATCAGCCTAATTCGCTCGCTGCATGGATGGAATCATTAGCTTATAATGCATTTCATTAATATATAATAGAAAAGTTCTTATCAATATACATATATAATTATATATATATATATATATATATATAAAATCTTTATTTATTATATTAGAGAAAAAAGTAAAATTTTGTTTTCTTTATATAAAATATTTTAACAAAAATTATTTCTATCACAATTCTATTTTATTATTTTCTTATTGTTATTTTATCTTATTTTAATATATTTTCATTATTTTTATTATTTATTTTATTATTTGTATATTTTATTTTTATTTTTGTATTTATTATTTTTTTATTATTTTTTTAAAGCATATTTAGATATTAATACTGCACGCACATATATAAACAATATTCTCAGATGGAGGACTAAGTGCGTATGATAATTTGAGCATTAAGAAACATGCTTAAGGCTCTGTCTTTTTAAGTTGCATTATCTTGAATTGACTTCAGTATTTTCTGTACTCGTTTTTTCCTCCAAAGATTAAGTGTACACTCATTTCATGTAAAGTAAAAAAAAATATATTATTACAATAATAAATAAGCCTTTGATGTTTAACATGTCAAAGTTAGTCATAAATAGTATAATTGACGTAAAAATTCATCATCAAATCATTAAAAAGTAATGATTTCTTATATACATACGTAATGCAAAATTCAATATTTTTCATGTATTAAAACATATTAAGACGTAAAAAAATTTATAAAGAAATTCGTTACTCAATAAAATTTATTAATCGTTCCTAGAAAATACATTTTTGTTATTAAATATCAAATAAAGACTCGCATTTTAAGACCTATTAAGGAAAATCTATCTGTCTCCCTCTCTTCTCATTTTGATGTATATAATTATAATATTAGTAATATTAGTTATTCTGTACTTTGATATAATAATATCGCGTATATATTTTAGTGCAATAAGAAATATTGTTATTGCAGAAAAAGAATTACGAAATGTCAAAAGAGGATAGGATAAAGTTAATTAGGTTAAAGCATAACATTTATTAATTTTTTACATTCACAGATAATATATATGTGTATATTTGTTGCATTTCAAATTAAGTAAAATTTTTAAAAATTTAGTCTCATTTAACTTATTTAAAATTTTTAGGAATACTGTGATTCATAAAATCAATTTTTTCACGAGAAATCTTTAAGAATTTTGATCGTATATTTTTTTGAAGAATTTAATTCATAACTTTTTATTTATTTTATTTAAGATTTCAAAAGAGATTTTTTATAGTAGTATAAAGAATATATTATCAATCATACCCTTTCAATAAATTTATTTGCTTAAAATGAATTTTCTTTACTATATATATGCAATCTTATATACATGCGTAATGCAAAATTCAATATTTTTAATGTATTAAAACATAAATTAAGACGTAAAAAAATTTATAAAGAAATCTCAATAATTATCTTATATTAAATATGAATATGAATATATATTTATAATAGTGAAGTAATTTCCAAACACATCTATATCTGTATCTATAATGTGTTATAATTAATAAATATGTTGCAAATAATCTAAAAAAGCATGATTGACATTTCAGTTTTTAATGCAGTCAATATAGTCATAGTATATATATAATAATATCTGTTTTAAATGAGTATATATAGTTATATATAAATTTCATAGTTTTTAAAATGTGCTATAGTCTGAGATACTGTCAAATATTTTATTATTTTTTATTATATATAAAAATTCTTTAACAAAAAGGTATCCCTTGTAATTGTAAATTCTAGTTTCATTATTTTGTATTTTATATATTTACTATTATCATTACAAATGTGTGATACACATACACAGGATGTTATTTTATATCGATAAGATAATTCTTGAGATCGTTTTGAAATTTTTAATGCTTATGGAATTGTAATTTAAAATTATAATTTTTAAATTATTCTTTTTTTCTTTTTTAAAGTAAGTGAAAGAATTCTCGATTTTTCACCAATATGATTCATATCATTGTAAAATGAAATCATTTTGTTTACAGAAAAACAAAATTCAAAGAATCGATTTTGAATAAAGATTTTTTTGCATTATGTGTTATTTTCCTGATTCCGTCACGATTATTTCTATTATCAAAAATGTAAAGTAAAGCTTCCCATTCTGTTCTTTGATAAAAACAACCTTTATCTATTTAAACGTAAATATTTAAGGTCAAACTCCAATTCTATTTCTCTAAATATTGCATTCTTGAAAATATTAAATAACTTCGTCTAATAACATTTGGACTTGAATCCATGTTTACATGAACATTGATATTTATGTGAGAATGTCTTTTTGGAAAAACTTGGAATTGTAAAGTTTTTTCTTTCTTGTTTTTTTTTTTTTTCTTTCTTTTTAAAAAAAAAATCAAGGAATGTTTATTGAATTTTATTTAGACGCAAGAAAATCATTCATTTTTTAGTACATTTTTTAAAATTTAACATTTTGAAGTTAAATGATTCTTTATTTTATTTTATTTTTATTCTTACAATATTTTTTTATATTTTTAAAATTTTTTCATATTTTTTTGTTTTATAATATTTGTTATTTTTTAGAGAAAAAAACATTAGAAAACCCACTCAAAAAGATTATTTTAGGAAACATCTGAAAATTCTCTGAGTTTATCTTATAATCTTTGAACAAAATTATTTAGTTACAAATCAGAAATGAGAGATCTTTTTCACAAGATTTGAATAGATATCTTACTGCTTTGTTAAGAAGCCAAGGTTCTGTTTTGCGCATGTGTAAAACGGTAAAATTTTGAGTTGACCAAATATTTTCACCGCTATTGTTGTATTATCCCCTCTCTTGCCTTGATACTCTAGAGTAGTGAATGCTAGTATTTGTGTGCAAGAAATGGCGTTGACCTGCCCACGTGTCGGATTGTATTGGAAAAGTTTATTATATCTAATATAATTACAACTACTATTTCTTTTATTTAATATGTGAAATGAATGTATATCCCAAATCTTTGGAGGAGAGCAAAGAAAATTAATACAACTTGAATCGACATAGCAAGAAAACAAAGGATACATTGTATCAGTTGCGGTGTTTCGATCTCGGATCACGTGTGAAAAAAATATTTTGTTGTACCCCTGTTACGGAAGAAAAGTATTAAAACAATATGGTAATAAAAAATTTTTATTAATAAAAAATTTTATTAATAAATTTTTTATTAATTATTTAAAAGAAAGTAGTAATAAAATTCTCGCGTATGCATGTGATTTATGTGAGTGCATCAATACTTGTTGCAATACATTTTGAGAAATCTAGTCTAAAACTAAAGCTAATCTTAATAAAAAAAAAGAGAAATTAAGAATAAATAAAGTTCTTGATTTTAATGAATAAATTGTTTTTGAGATTATCTTTTTTTCGCAAAAATTCTTTCAGAATTAACGCGCGCGTAAATGTTTTTTTGTAATTTTTTAAATAATTGAACTTGTAAAATAGCTTGTAATTAACCTTTGTGCATATCTTTTTATATATTTTATTTAATATTTATGAGGCACATAGTTATTCTTATATTTTACTTTCACGAGTCATATATGCATGTTAAAAGTCTTGAAAGAACTTTATTGCTTAAATAAAAATATATTATTAATTATAGATTATATTATTAAAAACATGCTAAATCTTTAAATTTAATCTTTTACAATGTACATATTTAATAATAAAATATAATATATTTCATAAATTATTAAAATGTACAAAATTTGAATGAAATTAATAGATGTCTTGTATTATGAGTACACAAGAAGTCTGTTAAGAATTTCTACATGATTTATCTGAAAACAATCTGTATACAAATTTACCACGATTTTATCTAAAATGCATGACACTAACATAAGATTAATTGTAGAGATATGATTGGTATCTATAATAAATTAATATCAAATAAAGTTATTAATTTTGTAGTTTGCCAAATGTGATGTGCTTGATATACATAATCTTGATCTTGATATCTAAATATATGTAAATGTATAAACATGTAATTGAAAAATATACTATCTCTTTATACGTGTAAATCAATGAAATAATACGAACGATTTAGACGAGCACACCTGGTAAGGCTTCGACGCCAGCGAGTCCTGCAAAGGAACCGCCACCACGTGACGAACCACCTCTGGAACCGGTGAATGGCATAGTTCAACCACCGGTTGTTCCACCACCGAATCGTCCAGGACGCATCACGAATCAGTTACAATTTTTGCAAAAGGGTGTCTTAAAACCAGTATGGAAGCATCAGTTTGCATGGCCCTTCCAGCAACCTGTCGATGCGAAGAAACTCAATTTGCCAGTAGGTCACAATTACATTGTAGAACTATTATAAATGAGTATTCACATTCAAATCACCGTATACACATACACACACACACACACACACACACACACACACGCATGCATGAAAATTATCAAATATTTATATACTTTAGCGGAGTAAATATATATAAATAAATTATCGGATATCAGTGCTAAGAAATTTCTTTGATTTAAAAGGATTATCACAAAATCATCAAAAAACCAATGGATTTGGGCACAATCAAAAAAAGGTTGGAAAACTCATATTATTGGAGTGGGAAAGAATGTATTCAAGATTTCAATACTATGTTCACCAATTGCTATGTCTACAACAAGCCAGGCGAAGATGTTGTAGTCATGGCACAAGCTCTCGAAAAGTTGTTTCTTACAAAGGTATATTTTTTAATATTTATTAATTTTTTTACGCATTTTCTATTCAATAAATGACATGAACATTAATAACATGAACATTAATAAAGAAAAAATAAAACTAACATATAATGTATTCAGAGTATTGTTATGCATAAATATTGTTGCGTGACAATTTGCATAATAATTCTTTAGGTTGCACAAATGCCGAAGGAAGAGGTGGAATTAGATCCACCTGTTCCAAAAGGACCCAAAGGCAAGAAAGCTGGAAGAGTAGGTGGACCAGGAGTAGGTGGATTAGCAGGAGGTACAGGGGCAGGTAGAGGCAGACCAGCTTCCGGTGCAGCCGCTGTTACTTCCAGTGTACCGAATAATTTAACACCTTCCGCTACGTCGGCTGGGACAACCGGCGTTATACCCATGCCACCTCTCGGTACTCAGGCACCGGTTTCAGTACCTGGAAGCACGAACACAACCACCATCGCCCCGCCATCGAGTATGGGCGTCGCGCCGATGGCTACTCACAATTCTCTGCCTCAGCAAGTTGTCCCTCCGACCACGGGTTATCATGCGCAGCCAGCGATGGATCCCCAAGCAGCTTCTGCTGTACCTCCACCTCCGCAAGTCCCTACAACGCCCACTGTAATGCCTCCGTCACAACCTGCGAAGCTTAAAAAAGGAGTGAAAAGAAAAGCTGATACTACAACTCCCACCGCGAATGCTTACGATCCAATGTACACACCTCTGGATTCCAAAAACGCTAAAATACCTATGAGAAGAGAGTCTGGCCGACAAATTAAGAAGGTAATACATATGTATATTTTTTTATTATATTGTTTTATTGCCATATTTTATGTTTAAATCAAAAGCATTAAAAAATGGATATGTCCACATCTACGAAACATGATATATCATAATATCTGCGACTTAAAAGTCGAGTATTATTTATAGAATGGAATCAATGTTGCTAAAAGTTGCTTAAATATGTGTGTAATTCAATAATCATGACAATTTTCATGATAATTTCGAAAATAAAATTATCGTATTGTAAATATATAAAGAATAAATTCAAATAAAATTCTCATGCAAATTTTTTTATGTAGTTCACAAATTATTGTATTTTACATTATCATAACATTTGTGAACATCTTTTATCCTTGCATGTATAGAGCATGTATCATTTTGATAATGATATTAATCATTATGTATTGACTATTGAATTAATAAAATAATATAATGATTAATATCATTAAACGATGGATTAAACTCTTCATGACATGGCTGTTTCAGCCAACGAGGCAAGCAGAAGACGGCTTAGTGCCATACCATCAGGCCAATATGCCTCTAATGGGGGCAATGGCCCAACAGGTATATTTATTATTATTCCTTCATTTATTCCTTCCTTTCATTTGTGTTGTCTTATCATCTATCAAGTAGAAATTATTAGATTTTTATTTAATTGAATGACAATTTTATATTATATATATATATATGGCATATCTTACGTTAAGAGTCTTAATATTTTGTAAGACAAACTAAAATTTATAAGATTTAATATATCATATTTTTTTTTTGTTATAAATATATATATTTTAGATATTTAAAAAATAAATTATATAAATTTATATAATTTTCTATAGGCGAATAAATTTCTATTTTAAAAGTAAAATAAAGCATAATTTTGATGTTTCTCCAACATTTATTATTCATTTTTGTAAATAACTTTTCAGCCTTCACATACTGGTGTTAAGGGAAAAGAAAAGTTGTCTGAAGCACTAAAATCTTGCAACGACATTTTGAAAGAACTCTTTGCCAAAAAGCATTCGGTAATTGTCATACATATATTTTTTTATCTATTGTAAAACAATAAAATATAATATTATAAAAAATAATGTAGTATTCTAGGTTATAAAATTTGATTTGCTTTTCTTGATTTATAGTCATATGCTTGGCCATTCTACAAACCTGTTGATGCCGAACTTCTGGGCCTTCATGACTACCATGAGATTATTAAGAAACCTATGGATCTTGGTACTGTGAAGGTTTGTATTTTTAATTATATGAATGTAATATCACAATTACTATATAAAATGTAGTTAATTTGCGCAAGTTTCTCTAAGAACGTAAACATTCTAGATTATTTAACGTATTATTTTTGCATTATGTTTTTTATTCAATATCATAGATAATATGATATAAAAATATTTTTTTTTACAGGCTAAGATGGATAACCGTCAATATAAAACAGCGCACGAATTTGCAAGTGATGTACGACTTATATTTACTAATTGTTATAAATATAATCCTCCTGATCATGATGTTGTTTCAATGGCTAGAAAATTGCAAGATATATTCGAAATGAGGTTGGTGGTTAAAATGTTTGCAAAAATTTATAATTTAAATGTGCATAACAGAGTTATAATTAGGTAATTAAACATATTAGATATGCGAAAGTTCCGGATGAGCCGATGGGTAGTAGTATAGTGGCTATGAAAGGAAGCAGCAGTGGTAGTGCTACTAGTTCTGGAGGAGAAAGTTCTTCGGAAACTGATGATTCGGTTGAGGAACAACGCACCCAAAAATTACTTGCTCTACAGCAAGAGGTATGATTTTTTTTTTAAATAAAACAAAAAGATATTTTATATATGAATGTTAAATGTACGGAAATATAATTTATTCTTTATTCCATTTATAGCTAAAAGCTATGCAAGAGCAAATGAGGAAATTAGTGGAGGAGAGTGGTAAAAAGAAAAATAAGAAAAAGAAACCGGATAAGCCAAAATCAAAGCCAATGAGCAATAAGAATAGTAGCCTTGTTGCCAGTCATACTGGTGCCATGAAAGAACTTATGAAACCTAGCGGTGGTATTCCTAGCGTGACTGACAGCGTTGGTGCTAGTATAGCCAGTGTTGCGATGGGCGCGGGAGATTTGAAAATGCCTGGCGGCATGGGCAGTGATCTCCATCATCAAAGTACAGCGGTAGGACCTAACAAGGCTCATGCAGCTGGAAGCTTAGGGCATCATTTGCCACCAGCAGCAAATGCTAAGCAGAAAGGTAAAAGCCGTGGACCTGGAAAAGCTGCCACTACTGCAAATCCTGCAACCAAGAGGCCGAAAGCTAACAGCAGATCTACTGGAAACAAGAAGAAGAATACTGGTAGTCAACCACCTCCAATAACGTTTGATTCGGAAGATGAAGATAATGCTAAACCCATGTCTTATGATGAAAAGAGACAACTCAGTTTGGATATTAATAAACTACCAGGTAAGATATAATATATATATATATATATATATATATATATATATATAAATTTTCATTTATGTAAATATATAATTGATAAAGTATACAATAGGTGATGAAAAAAATTAAATTAAAGAGGCTATGCATAACAAGATTATAATATTAAATAATACATAAAAATTGTACTAAAAGTCTCCAAGATGAAAACTATCCATTGATTTCCATCAATGTCATTACACTGATTAAATATCTGCAAAATAATTGTTATAAGAACGGGGAAAAATTATATTTTTTTTTTACATTAATATGTTCGTTGTATTTAGTATAATTATTTTGTAATTGATTTCAAATTTCTTTGTATATTACATGTATTTTTTAAGCATTCCCCCTAAATTGTTTTAGAATTATAAAAACGAAGATCAAAAAATATAGGATTAATTATTTTATTAATTTTTTCTGATTACTGTTTCTTTTTTTAGGTGATAAATTAGGTCGTGTTGTACACATAATACAATCTCGAGAGCCTTCACTGAGGGATTCGAATCCAGATGAAATCGAAATCGATTTCGAGACTTTGAAGCCATCAACGCTTAGAGAACTAGAGAGCTATGTTGCCTCATGTCTCAGAAAAAAACCACGTAAGCTTTACTATAATTTTAATATACAATATTTTACAATTTTATTGAAATAACAAAGTATAAATAAGATATTATAGTATACATCTCATAGCAAGATGCTAGTGTACATCGGATGTTAGTGTATATATATATATATATAGAATATTTTACACACTTATGCACGTATGCCACGAAGATATTATATATATTTATATTTATATATATTTTAAATATGCTAATAAGCTTAATTAAAATTGTTCTAATAATAGTAGTAATATTATCGCAGTGGATTTTATAATATATAGATTTTTTGAATATTTAAATGTTACATTATCGTTTGCAGACAAGAAAGTCAGTGGTAAATCTAAAGATGAGCAGATGGCAGAAAAGAAGCAAGAATTGGAAAAGAGGTTGCAGGATGTGACGGGGCAATTGGGCAATGTCAACAAAAAGACCACTAAAAAGGGTATGCATCTTTGATATATATTTTTCTAAATAGTATAATAATAATAAAATATAATAATAAATATAATAAATAATAAAATAACATTTGTATTTTTTTAGAAATTTATCACGAGAAAAATATTTAAAATGGCGAAATTAGCAGATATAATAATATTTTCCTGCTTTTGTTTTACAGAAGACAGTAGTAAATCTGTTGATGTAGTTGGAACTGGTGGTGCCAGTGGACCTTCGCGATTGTCAGCGTCGAGCAGTAGTAGCAGCGATACTGACTCCAGCAGTAGTTCACTTACTTCGAGCACCAGTGACTCAAGCGACAGTGAAGCAGGTTAGATAAAACAGTTGCTACTATATTAGACCCTTACGTGGGAACAAGAAAAGACTACTTGTATCACTCAAGTAGTTATTACAAAACTTTAAAATATGATTTCTTCGGTGAGATTTAAAATTACGGAGTTATTTGCGCGCGCGTGAGATATCTGTTATATACATCTTTTTTCGGGGAAATAACGTATATTCGTACTTTCAAGTTGTTTACAGGAATTTGTTACTTCCTAGCGATTCCTTTGACGCACAGATTTCCATATTCACGTTTACGCCCAAAAGTTTTAAAAGACAATACATTTGTACAAGTATGTAAAATGTGAATATATTGATTTAGATTGTCAACGCGTTCTTTCTCTCATCGCATCATTAATATGACAGGGTTGCTGTAAGCCCTGAAGGCTTTTCTACATTTCTAAAAAACCTTTACTTTCCGAACGTGATTTCCCGTTTCTTTTTCTTCATTTTTTTGCGTGTTGTGTAATAATATAAATGACATTATCAATTTAGAATAATAAGAAATTTACTATTATCAACAAAAATAGTGACGGAGTCGTAGACGTGAAGTTCAAGCTATTTAAAAAATAATTCACCATTTCATGTGGCACACGCACGCATACACACACATACACATACACACATATATATATATTTATATATATTTAATATACATATATATATATATATATATTATATATATATTTTATATATATATGTATATATATTAAATTTTGTATATTAGCTGTATAAAATAATGAAAAATAAAATGTTCTTATCTCAATAACGTAACTTTTTAACTACAGAGTATGAGTATAATACTTAATACATGCAATAATTATTATAATCATAATTATTTCAATACAATATAGCAGAAATAGAATGCAATCTTAATTATATACGAATCTTTCTTTCTTTCTTTTTTTTTACATCAATAAAAACTGAAAAAATTAATTAAATTATCAGTTATGCTACTAATGTTTTGAGCTATCGTCGAAAAATTTTTCTACATAATATATCGAAAAATATAAAATTAATTAAATATTATTTAAAATTATATTAAATATATTTTCTACATTAATACACATAATTAAGCAACAAATTTGTGCTAAACGATCTTTCAAATCTGTTTATCGTATTTCATTCTAAATTATTATTGTATAACTTAATTAAAATTTTTTATTGGAGATGTGATGCCTCATGATTTGGTGATAGATTTAAGAACTTCAAAGAAAAAAAAATATTCGTGAACTCTGTGCCTAACCAATTTTCTATTGGCAAATAAAACAATCGAAAAAACACCGATGCATCATTAGCAGTGTGTAATGTACACAAGAAGGAAGTTACAAACTAGATATAAACGATTTTTTCAAAAGGGGATTGACGTGTATCGCAAATATCTTCTAAGCTGCTGAATCTTGCTTATTACTGTATTTATTAGGACGGCGTTATTCACATACACATACACACATGTAGCTTAAGTGCTGCGTTATATTAATGCAAGTACGAATGTGAGTGTCAAGTTTCATTTTGAAGATGAGTTATAGAGACATGTAGACGATATGTTTGTAATTTCGCATACTTTTCATCATCAACCACGGATATGCGGTGCATGTCGCATTAAGAATTTGAAACTTGACACGCGCAGAAGGAATTTTTATTTAATTTACGAGAATTTATGCAGTGGTAAGAACAAAGGTGAGCTAGTGGAGTGCAGACTGTGTTTAGAGGATACCATATGCCATGCCAGCTTGTTTCATGAATTATATTGATTATGAACAATATGATTATTTTCTCTTGCCCTATCGGTGTTGACAATACATTCTGTTGCTCGAAAGTCAAATATAGTTTGCTACTCAAGGTTACTGAATTTCTCACTGCAGTCCCGCCTTCGGATTTGTAAGAAAATTATTGCTTTCTTAAGTTAGTAAATGCTCTCTGGAAAGAGAGAAAGAGAGAGAGAGAGAGAGCAATTTTTCATTCCGCAATGAACAAAAAATGACAAATTACCGTGTGACTGTAGTGTCAAATAATAGTACCTTGTATAAGTTACACACAAACGTATTTATCATAGCTTCCCCCGATAATCATATATCGCCCCACATATAACCCAAAAGATCATTCAATAATATTAACTCTTGTAAACTTATTGCGTTATTTGTTTTATACATTAAATGATCAGAACAGCGGTTTGACTTGTATCACTGTGTTTTTCGAATCATTAAGTTTTGGTTTCTCATATTGATTCATTCATATCGTATCATTTCTCAGAATCTAGTACAATGATCGACAGGCGTCGCACTAAACCATATGAAGTGGGTATAATACGCAATATTATCCGATTGAGACGTGATTACGTCTGCGTTTTATGCTCCCCCGGTCATTTACACACATTTCAAACTATGCGGACTATAATGATATCGGTTATTGTAAAGAGACAATTTAGGCGGTGGGATTATAGCGATACACACACGGGAATGCAGACAATGTGTATTGGTGGCTAGATTTGCAAATTATTGCACATTTTAAGGTTTAGCATATAATTGACAATGTTACGCGTTTGTATTTTTTACCAGTGAGTCACGCTCTCTTGCGAGAACTTTATCTCCGCAGAACAATTTTCTGAAACATTCTTCTTACAAATATACAAAGAGATATCGGTTCCACTGTTACTATCTCCATCTCGATCTTAGCTTGCCATAGGCAAAGATGTGCTTCCTTTAAGAAGTCAATTATTAAAGTGTTTCTTTCGTCTTGCAAACCGAATCTTGCATCACATTTCTTATGTGAGACGAGCGAAAAACAAATACAAATCTTCCTGACTTGCTCCAAGTACGTAAATTCGAATAAAGTAATTCTAATAAATCCACAGAGGATAATATAATAAATTAGCGCGGAGAGTATATACTTACTCCGAGTTCTAATTGATAGATCTCATTTATTTTTTTCGTCAGATCAATGACTTTGAGCATGTACATATGTGTGCAAACTTAAAGGAATAGAAGGTAAGATAGGAAAAAAATAACAGAAAAAAGGGATTCGAAGAAATTGATCACAGTGAAAGCAGGTGGAAAGGAAAAGGAGTAGGAAGGGAAACAAGTTAAGAGGAAATGATCTATAAAATACATACATATATAAATATATATATATATAAATATATAAATATATATCTATATACATATATACACAAGGCGCCCTAGCCTCCAAACACATTGTTTGCACTCCGCTAAGCTTTGCAAATCGTCGTTTCATCTTATTTACCACTAGTTCTTCATCGGTTAATTGTCATTGTCAGTTTTCTCATCGCTCAAATAATTAGAAGAAAAATTGGGAAGAGTGTCTTCTTTTTTGAAATTAACATCACTATGTCAACGACAATTATGCGAATTATGAGAATTGATGTGATTTTACATGCCTCGATATGTGAGAATAGTAGGCTATTCCTGTCAAGCGCATCACACATTTCGCATTTCATCGCAATAGTATTTCATAATGTGTAATGTAAATACCGTTAGTAATCTCCAAGTAACGAATATTGTCATGATTTTTCGAGTATACCATTACTTCTCTAACCCGTCCTATTAAAACATTTTTAGAAAATCTTTTATACGAGTTTAAACAAGATTAATTTTAATGATATTTTTTGTTTTTATATTTCTATATGTAAATGTCCGCTCCATGATAATGTTTTTTGTTGAGATATCATGTAAATTTAGTTCTTATACAAATAGGAAGATATATATTGATAAGAATTTATTGTGAACGTAACCGATAATGACGCTCTAAGCTGTTTCGCCTGCAAAAGGTGAGCATCTTGTAATTAAACATAACGTGAGCATTAAGGATAATCGAATTTGCACTCGAGTACAATTAAATAGTATCATGAATCATACACTCAGCAGCGTACTTACTGTCCCGACAAAAAAGAATGAAAAAAAACAAGAAAGAGAGAGAGAGAGAGAGAGAGAAATAAGAAGTAGGGCAATTAATTACTACGTTAATTCTCGATACAAACAAGCCACAATTGGAAAAAGTGTTCGTCGGTTAAGAGATTTATTGATTATTGGAATTATATAAGCATTTAAAGGTAGAATATGAGATATGTCGGACAGATTAATATTATTGCCGTTTTTATGTTTCCCCAAAATATTGAAAGTGACTAGAGAAAGAGAGAGCGAGAGAGAGAGAAAGAGTGAGTGAGTGAAAGAAAGAGAGGGAGGGAGAGAAAGAGAGAGAAAGATATCCGAATAATTAGCTAGATTATGGGAGAACAAATTTTTGGCAGCGTGTGCTGAATTAGATAGATCCTACGGCGCATCTATTAAGATACAATCACCATTAGCTTGTAACACGAGGTATAGGGCATTTTATAAAATGATATCCATATTGCCTTCCAAAATTTTTGTAGCATTTACTTTGTATGCAGGCACGCGTCTAAATTGTTTCTTTTTCGCATCTTTTCATCCAGACTGTCGAATGTCATCACTCTTCCTGCTAGTTATACGCGAAAGCAGATTATTTAAGGAATCCAAATATTTTATATCCGAAAAATAGACACATACGCATACACACACACACACACACACACACACATCTCTTTTATTTAACATCGCCGATATTACCTTTCTATTTCGGACTCGTATGTATAAGCGTTCCATCTGTTTTCTCTCTGCGTATCGCGAATTTAATAATAACACGAGCGTACGTGTTTTTTGTACATAGTAAAAACTAATATATCATAAAATATTAATAAATAGCTATAAGTTACACTTATGGAGGAGAAAAGCGACACACACATAGACACGCGCGAGATTTTGTTTTTTTTTTTCCCCCCCTAAATGCATACACACAAAGTTTATACGAGTGAAGTAAACATTAATTCTCCTCTTCAAGAGTCGCGGTTGGCTCATATATGTGGGTGGTCTAGTTAACTATATTATATAAATTAAGATACGCTGATACTCCTTCTCGTTGTTTTCTTCCCCTCTCCTCACCTTTGTTGCTTTCGTCGTTTTATCGTCGAGTCTTAGAACAAGGTTCGTCCGTCACATTCCATCGATAAATTTCGACGCTGTGATTGTTGTTCGATCACGAATCGTTTGGGAGCACATATCTAGAAAAACCAAGAATGACATTATCTCGTGATACTGCAGTGGTACTTGTCCCATCATGTATCAATCACCGTCTCACCGATGATTTTACATGGTACACATACACACACATACGAACATCGAGCAGGAGTCTCTTGCCACCGATCTCAATGTTGCGCTAACTACGACTTTAATATTAAACAATCTGTAAGAGTGTGTCACTCTCGTGTATCCTTCATCTTTTTAAGTTGAATCCATAAAACCGTGGTACTTTGTCCCAAAAGAGGACGAAAATTCATTCAAAAAGAAATAGGAGAAAGAAGAAGAAGTTGAACCATTATCGCGTATCATTTATTTACATACATTATTCCTATCATATACTACATTATATTATATGAAAATATAAAAGAAAAGAAATACGGCAATTTGATGATTTTTTGTCAATATTTTATAATCGTCACTTCCGCCACCGCCACAATTATTATTATTATATTGTTATTACAATTATGATTATCGCTACACTAAACGAAGAGAACAAGCGCGTGCTCGCGCATACATATATGTGAAATATATACATCTATCAAATATATGTATGTGTGAAAACACTCTTCGGGACATGTGTACATGTATATGCGGACGCAAGTGCGATATATATATGTATTTATATAATGTGTATATATATATACATACATACATACATATACATATATATATGCACACGCACATAATCATAAATGAATTGAATACAACCAACTTTATGTAGAAAATGACGAGAACGAAGTCGTTCTGCGTATTAAAATTTTTTAATATAAAAAAATCACCAAGAGAGATGAAAGTCTACAAAAAAAGGAGCATACAATTGAGATATTTAAATTAACATTGTTGTACACAGTGATACAATTATAATATAAGCATATGAATAAAATCTATTAGAAAATATATGTCCGAAGTTGTTTGATTTTGTTTGTTTTCAATGTGTTTTATTTTGTATTTTCACTTGTCGTTTTGCGACAATTCTCGATGGCTGGTATCCTCTCTGCACACTGCATTTCACTAGTTGCTCATCTCTCGATATGACAGAGAGTGATGATTGACTGCACATTACTCACTTGTTAGAGGCACATTGAATTTCAGGAAATTCGTCGAATCGTCCACATAGAAAAAAAGCAAAGAAAAATCCGCCAGGAGCTTCGACGACGACCACTACCGTAACAACGGTAAGTCAACTGATTATAAAGAAAAGACCCATCGCAACGAGAGTTGAATATTTATATCGCTTTTTTTATACGGAATGGATCAGAAATATTTTCCAAAGAATGGTGCTATTATGCAAAGAATTCTTTTTGCATCGATTCCGAATTTAAAAGGATATAATGGAATACATATTACAAGCACAACAATAAATGATGCTTATATATAACAACTCTTGTTCCAATATTGTACGTGTATATTCTTCACCAATGAATCTTTCGAGATAAAAGATAATATGTTCTTCAGGCTCCTACTACGTTAAATCATAGTGGGGCCCTGTTAATGAACAATCAGCCAACAACGGCAAGCACAGCGGGACCAATAAAACCACCTGCAACTCAATCAAGCAATATTCCTTCAGAGCAAGGTATATGGACAAAATCACGATATTAATAAGTACGACGTATAATTATTAATCTTCGCGTAAAACGTATTTGTTGAAAATTCAACATAAATATTATATTTGAAAATCTTATATGCTTATTTATATTTTTTAGTTACATATAAACATCGTAATTATATTTTCTAGCTATAGATAATTCTTCACTTCTATTGAAATCAATTTTATATTTTTTTCAATAGATATCTAGCGATATATAATTATTAATTTATAAACTTTCAATTTTGCATGTTTATGCATACAAATACATGTTTCATTTGCAGAGTTTTTGTGACATATAAGTTACGAAGAGTGAAGGGCACGTTGTGTTTTTACACAAAAAAAAAAAATAAAAAATAAATTGATACATACGGTTAATACACAGACTTGCCAAAGTACGAATTGCAAAAATTCTTTTAGGAGGCAATAACAACCAACAGCCTGTCGCAGTGGCTGCTGTTACAGCTGGGCAAGGCATGCCTGTCGCAAGTCACCCATCTATGCCAGCGCAACCATCGCGACCTACAGCTATGGCTCAGGCTGTTCCTGTAAAGAAACCAACTCCGCCGCCTCCAACATCTAATCCACCGACTCCGTCAGTTTCTGTACCGACTCCACCGCCCAGCGTAACACCTACAAATACGAATTCCATAACAGCCTCGCCAGCTGTATCTCAACCGCAGCAGCCACCGACGACCATTAGTTCCTTTCCGAATGCAAATACACCCGTACCCACAGACGGAACAAATTTAAACCAACAGTCTGATCTTTTACAGCCATATAATACTTTATCAGGTATTTATATAAGTAAACAGTCCTTTGTCCTTTCACAATCGTACAATCTATCAGGTACAATAAGATCCACGAAATGATTAGTATTATGTATAAATATCTTGCGTAAAATAGATTTATCACGTATGAAAAGAGAAGAACGCATATAATTAGTAACTTGGTTTGTGTATGTATTTTATATAGCTTCAGTACCTACCACACAATCCTCTTTGGAGCAGACGCTCGCGATCAAGAAGGATCCTCCATTTATACAAACACAGCAGCCTTCTTTGGATCAAACACTTGCGATTAAGAAGGATCCTCCATTCATCCAGGCATCTCATGCGACCAATAATACCAATACCAATTTAAATTTAATACCGGATGTAAAACCGGTGAATATGATGCCGACGAGTATGGCTTCTAATCTGAATTTGGGCAATATCAATATGGCGAGTTTGAATATGAATATACCGCAAGGACTGGCAGCGCACATGTCCATACACAATCAATTGGAGAATATGATTAATACTACTGCGTCATTACCAAATATTCAAAACTCCCATAACGTTACGATGTCGCAACAGCACTCCAATGGGTTTCCAAATACGAAGCGCGGGAATTCACCGCCCAACATGCTGAATAACAACGGCATTCCGGGATTGAACATGGGAATGAATATGGGAGGCATGAGTTCGATATTCGATCCTCTTCCTATATCTATGCCAATGCAGATTTCCCAGATTTCCATAAAGAAGGACGAAAAACCTTTGCCCATCTCTCAACCTCAACTGACGCAAAAGCCTATGGATGGTTCGTGCAATATTTCTGCGCATTTATCTTAGCATTCCTTTTTCTAAATTTGCATTTAGGCTGCGCCAGTATTTGTGTTTGTTGGGCTTATCTTCCTTATATATCTTCCCTCTTCCTGTATTATAGTAAAAATTCATGTTTATTACGTATACAATTCTCTTTCCAAAAATAACTTCAATCTTAATGCAGCTATTACAATACAAATATGTGTTGTATAAAAAATACATACACAATGCGATTCATGCATATTAATTTCATTTTAACAATTTTTAATAGTTTTATGTTTTTTTGCTTACTTGCTTTCTGGTCTTTTCTTGCGTTCAATCGCACTTATTCTTTAATAGATTTCAAGCATAATCTTCATTATTGGATATTATATAATTTCTCGAATTTTATGTGGAATAATCCTTTATCTTTACTAATGCTTTAATGTTGCTTTATGTGTATTTTAACTGCTATACATCGACTGCTTACTAACCAAATATATAATACTATTGCTCTAGCAGGAGCTTTTTTTGCAGAAATGAACACCCTAGGAATGCCACCAATGGGCAATCATGCTAGTTCGCAGCTGATGCCCGAAAAGAAAATGACTCCACCTGACTCGAAGAATCCGGCTGCAAATTTTGCCTCAGCCTTTAAAAATAAGGTACAAAATCTATAGTCTGAGCCTGTTTTAAATTAAATTATATTATATAATTTAAATTAAATTATCTAAAGAATATAGATATTATAAACACATATATGCATATACACACATGCATGCATATATATATATACACACACACATACACGCACGCGCGTATCTGTGCGTGGCTGTGTGTGCATGTGCGTGTCCTACGGGAAGTTGCTGAATTTAATCAACTGTTATTTTTAAACGTATATAATCAATAGAAAATAAAATATCTCCTAATAGACGTTTAACTATTTTATTTACATATAGATAAAGATAACCAAAAATATTTTTATTATTTAATGAATATTTATAAAAGAATATAATAAGAATACAATCTTAATAATATATTTTGAAATCAATTTTCTTTTGGGAACTGTGTGTAAAGAATTGTCAAAAATATTTTTGACATCTTTCATATCGTCAGAAAGTGGAACAGATTAAATTTCTTGTGATGAATGATATATAAAAAAAAAAATGTTAATATATAAAATCATATTTATAGCTCTCGAAATAGACTTTGTCTAAAAATATACTATAACATTAAGATCAACTTTCATAAGCGTTTATTAAAGTGATAAAAATATCTCCAATTGTTTTTATTTGTGTACAAATAAAACTGTTAAATATTCTCTATTAGAAGATATTTTATTTTTTTTGCTCTTTATACATTTAAAAATGACAGTTAATTAATAGCATATATATGTTTGTGATAAATATGATATGTATCAAAAATAAAATAGCTTTTGTGTCTATAAAATGTCTATTGTGTATATGTCTATATGTCTATTTTATTTATCAAATATTATTGATTCAACAGACTGTGGAGCAAAATGTAAAGAATGCATCCTCGTGGTCCTCCTTGGCGCAAGCTTCGAGTCCTCAATCAGCGGCAGGGAGTAATATGAAGAGTGCAGCCCGAGATTCATTCCAGGCATTCAAAAAACAAGCTAAAGAAAAGCAAGATAGGGTCAGTTGCTAATACTGTGTTTTTTTCTTTTTTCTTTTAACTTCTTAAATCAATTATATATTTTTCTCTACACACAAAATACTATTTTAAATAATATATTTGATAATATAAAATATTTTTAAATAATACATTAGGAAATATAAAAGAATACTTAATAAAATGTTTTTACTATTGATTTTATCGAAATTTTAAATTAAACCTGAAGACAAAATATGACAATTGAAAATCACAAGAGGCTATGTCCAAAAAGAAACTAAATTGAATTTTGTTGCACAAATCTTTTCTTTTTCGTCTGTGATATGCGATCACATGTGAGTGACAGAGACAATATTTGCAACATTTAATTTTGACCTTTGGAAGCTTTGCGCGACAAAATTCAGTTTAATTTCTGTTCAGTACATAATTTAGTATTATAATCTTTGACTTTTATTATTTTCCGTTACATTAACTTTTCAGTTTAATTTAAAATCTCAATTTCAGTCTAATTTAAACTCTCTCGTAAGCACTAATAAATACACAAAGAAATGTTTCATTAAATAAATTTTATTACCAATTACACTATTCAAACATCTATTTTGTCGATTTAGCTTCTTTATTTATATAATAATATAACGAATTAATAGATTTCAATTCCATATTTAATATATTTACCTATTTACCTTAATACACTCACATATTAATATTTATAAAACAGCAAAGAGCACTCATGGAACAGCAAGAGATGCGTAGACAGCAAAAAGAACAAGCTGAACGAGAGAGGATGCGGCAAGAAAATGAGAGAAGAAGGGAACGAGAGGAAGAAGATGCTCTGGACAAAGTTAGGAAAACTGTCGGAGATCAGCAAGGAAATGTTATGACTGCCACAACAAGAGCGGAAGAGGTGAAAGCCATTGCTGATACCGATAGTAGTAGTCCGAGTCATTCATCCACTCAGGATAAATCCGCTGCCGAAAGAGAACGTCAGAGGCTGCGGGAACAAGAACGTCGACGACGCGAAGCGGTAAGTACTTAATATTTTTCGCTCCTCAAAAGTTCTATTTCAAAACAGTTCCAAACAAAAAAAAGAAAGACTGGTCGAAACAGATCAAAACAGAAAAAAGAAAAATAAAACAAAATTGCTCAATATATAGAAAAGCATTATAATAGACAAAGAAAGATATCTTGCCACAATATAATATGTAGAGTCATGATTGTGTGTTGTTTAATCATATGTAAAAGAATTTAAAATGACTTATTGTATATGATCAAAATAACTTGTAATTCCATAGTTTAAATATAATTTAAATAATATATTAATTATTAGCTGAATAATGTTCAATTTATATAAAATTTTAATAACCTTTATGTGCTATGTTACATATAAAAAGTTTATATTATAAAATTTTTCAAGTTAGAGTTTAGCACAAATGTTACATGTAATACATTAATTAATTATCGATAATTTAAATAATTGTAATATCGATTAGTGTAATAATTTAAATAATTGTAAATTTATAAGAATTTGAATATTGTCTATTCTAAATAGCTATATATCTAGATTATCTTTAACATTCAAAGCAAAGGCATTCGCGAAAAAATAGTTATATTTATCTTTTCAGATGGCTGGCCAGATTGACATGAACATGCAAAGTGATTTGATGGCTGCATTTGAGGAGTCTTTATAATGTTACTATACACTGTTCATGATAGACTCACTAAAACTTGGACAGAATATGGACATATACTTGACGTTTTCTATATTTAACATTGTAGGAGGAATCTGAAAAAGTGACGTTAATTAATAAGCAGAATGAATATAATACTAATTGATGAATTTATATGAATAATGACGCTGACGACACAGACATTTTCGTGCTTATTATTATAGTGGTGGTATAGTTGGGACATTCCAACAGATAAAACCCCTCTTGATTGAACTTTTGATTATCCGAAGACACGAACAATAGAATGAACAGTTTATTAAAATGATAAACTGAGACAAATTGTGTTATCATTAAATTGATGGACATACACACATTAAAGTGTGACAATGTAATTAGATAAATACTTATATGATACTTCGAAAATGCTACACTAGCTATTGTGTTACATTTTTCCGGTTTTCATAAGTTTGTACTTTATGTAAATTTGAAGACAAAACACAAGATATATTATGTGAATAAGAAGCTTGCATGTGTATCGAATGTATGAAATTAGATTGAATATAGGCGTGGGGGGAAAAAAAAGAGTCGTGTACATTTAGTTAAGTTTTATATTTTTCCACGTTCAGTCATTAATCGTTGGTAGGATTATTATAATACAGCTTGTTGCCAATAAAATATGTATGCAATTGATTAATAAAAGTCACAAGCGGATATATGATCATGATAATTGTTATTAAATCCATCACATGTTTGTATTTATTCACATTTTAATATTTCTTTTAATTCGAAATATTTTCGATATCATACTACTATTGGTGGGATAAATTTCTTTTTCTAACGAAATTTGTTATTCTTACAATTCGATGTCGGCATCGCCATTTTACAAATGTAGTATATGCTAAAAATATAATTTAAATATACTTGTTACTATCACTTCGCATAATATATCCATTTTGATGAATTTAATAATAATCATCATGGCTATCTGCTTGTGACTTATTAATTAATTGCTCGTCAATCAAAGTATCATACTTATAGTATAATATCTTGATTGATCCAGAAGAACATTGCAAATCAATCAGTCATTCAGATTCAAAGCTATACATTAATTCATTTTAGAACAACATTGTCAATTATTACAAATAATAAGATTCTAGAGTTGAAGTAATTTCGATCCTACCAACCACTAGGTCAAGCTATATATATCTAATCTTTAGTATATTTTAAGAGAAAATGATATCGCATTGCTGATATCAAATTGTGAATAATAAATTTTATTAGAAAAAAATGTATTTATTTGATCAGTAAAGGGGGATTGAATTAGAAAAATTGTTAAATTAAAGAATCAGGAAAATTGTTAAATTGTAAATAAAGAATATGTATGTGAATAATCTTAAAATCTCATTTGAATTCCAAAATAAATATCATTTGAATACATTATGATTGAGCAGAGGAAAATTATACATTGAACAATCGGACAAAAGTTGATTAATAACTAAGAACCGCTGCTCAAATAAAATATATATAATTGTGAGTGAATTTTGATTAAGAAAAAGATTTTATTGATAAAAGATAAAGTACAGTAAAAGCACACATATACGGACACACAGACATAATATTGAAATACTTTCACAATTTTTATTTTTTAATTTATCATATCATTTAAATTTTAAATAGAGAGTATAAAAAGTTAGCTGGTCTAAAAAAATCTAAATTCGAGATTTTCTATTTTATTTTCTTCCAATCCCAACTAATAAATTGTCACAAAGTCATTATGTTTAAAATCATAATTTTGTTTAAAATCTTTAATCTTTTGAAACAATGATAATAATTTTAAATTACTTCAAACAAAGTGTATCATCATTACCATAATTATTACTGTTGACAATATATGACAGATTGAAAGATTTTTCTAAAAACTAAAACATAGAATTGCATTTATAAACGTATAATTAATATATATATTATATTATTAATATATATACATATATTTAATGTATTATAATTCTCTTTTATCAATATAATCTTTTCTCAGTAAAAATTTACTTAATTCATGTAATTTATGCGATTTTTTTTATTAATCGACTCATTCCCTCTGATTATTCAACGTGTATAACTTTCGGTCACAATATATCAAACTTAGAGGATACTTTAAAGATTATTCACTTAAAGATTATTCATTGTAAATCTTCATTTTTTTATTTATAATTTAACGATTTTTTCTATTCTATATTATTTCTATATTATAATATTGATCAAATAAATATGTTTCTTTTCTAATAAAACTCGACATATTAAAAGCGAGAAATTCCTTTAAATCTAGACAATCGAAATTTTCGGAATGAAATGGCATGTCCGACTATGCATTTTCCTTTTTAAAAGTTAAGTGCATTTTACATAAAACGATATTTCGTATTTCGCGTGTGGAAAGAAGAACACAATTGATATATTTGCTGATTTTTATATAAATGTGTTTCACGATACTTTAGAAGCAAGTATGCATTAAGCAAATGAATAATCATTATAAAACTTTGGCTATCAAAATTTAAAAGATGTGTACATTATTCATAATACTTGTTAGCATTTGATTCACATTAGATCCGATTCAGATTGAAAATAAAAAAGTTTGCATTCGACAAGCTGTTCGTTTGCTCAATGTATGCATTTTAATATATGTTTCAATTAATCTACCATTATGTAATTAATACACAAAATGTGTTCTAAACAAATAGATATATCTATACATGTACAATATTCGCTTTTCTATCGCTTTGATATCATGAAAAACAATTTATGGTAGAAACATTCAATATAATTTCTATCGTCCAAAAAATTCAGTATACATTATTTAATTTCTGCCATTCGTAATTAATATATAAATGATTCAAAGTTCCTGTCTAATCAAAATTTAAAAAAATTACGAGATTTCGAGATCTTGCACTATTTATACGGTGCAATAATAATTTGCGCGCCATTAGTACAATGATTTAGTCATCGACATGTTATTGTTGTAGATGTATACATTAAATATGGTAAAAGTTCCTCAGAGTGCAAGATTAATCATTTAGAGATATATAAAAGTTGGTAGGTAATATCAATTGTGTGCTTCTTTCCATACATGTCGTTTTGTCTAAAGCATTCAATTTCGAGAAAGAAAAAATGCATAATTGAAAATGCTATAAAAATTGATAACATGCTATTTTATCTCGAAAATTTTAAGTATCTAGATTGTGAAAGAATTCTTTGATTTTAATGAAACTACCAACAGTTTTGTCAATAGCAGACATTATAATGTCACATTAGTATCCAACGTATTAGAAAAATTAAACTATCAACAGAAGCAATTAAAAAATACTAAAGCGTTATTTATAATTCTTGAGAAATTAATCAAATAATGAACATTGAATTTTTCACGATATGGTTGATAAAAATTATCAAATTCATTGATAGAAATTCTTTTGTTCACAATGTTCTATAAAAGCGAATTTTATGTGTGTATATATATATATGTATATATAATATATATACATAAACATTATACACACACACATGTAGACTAATTATTTAGAGAAAATTTTATCGTTTATATATTAATTAAAATCAATAATTTAAATAATGCATGAAAATAGAGGAGTAAGATATACATTGAGCAAGTGAACAGTTAATGTGAAATCAAATTTTTTAAATAATCGAATCGAATATAAATCAAAACGATAAAACGACATTCATGGAAAGAAGCACACAATTGATATTACCTATCAATTTTTATATATTGCTAAATGATCAATCACGCACTCTGAGGAACTTTTACCATATTTAGTGCGTATATTAACAATAATAACATTTAATAAAATTGAAATTAATTAAATAATGGAATTGAATTGTCCAGGTGACAGAAATTATATCAAATATATATATAATTTGTTTAGAACACATTTTGTGTATTAATTAACATAATAGAGAATAGTATAGAAGAATAATGAATAATAAAATATATATGGTAGAATAATGAAGTATATATTAATATGCATAAATAAACGAACAGCTTATCAAATGCAAATTTTTTTTATTTACAATCCGATAAGCGAATTGAGTCGAATATAAATCGAATGCTAACAAATATTGTGAATAACGTGCACATATTTTAAATTTTGATAGCGAAAGTTTTATATTAATTATTCATTTGCTTAATGCATACTTGTCTCTGAAGTATCGTAAAATACATTATATTTATATAAAAATTGATAAACATATCAATTGTGCTCTTCTTTCCACACATCTTTTATCACAATCTCGAAAGTTTTGCATTAATCGTTCACTTTGCTTAATATATGCTTGCTCTTAGTATATCGTGAAACACTTAGAATGTAAATTGTAAGAACGTTATATAAGTGATAAATATATATCCATCAATGATGGATTTTTTTTGGAATAAGATTCTTTTTGTGTAAAATGTTTTTGTACGTAATATTGAAATTGGATTATCATCGACAGAATTTGAAAATACAAAATAACAAGTTCCATATCCCTTCAAAGTGTTTCGATTTTATTTGGTTTGTAGAATATACATTTATATTGACCAATCATGTATCTTTAGACATGATGAAAGTTATCGGAAGTCAAATGTTACGTCACACGATAACGTGCTCACACGTGCTGACCGGACATATGAATCCTAATTATGTAATAACAGGATAGAAGAAAAAAAAAAGCTGAATGCATGGAAGAAAGAAATAGTTCACAGGGAGAATGTGTAGGAAAAGACAGAATGTATGTAATAGATATTAAGATTGTATAATACGTGGTTTGTAATTGTACATACAAAGAGAAATCATGGTAGTATGTTAAATACGGACTATAGAATATATCTATGTATAAATATATATTAAGTACCAATAAAAAATATATAATCTTTATATATGTGATAAGGTTTATAATCGTTAAAGAAAACGGATAGATAAATTGTATAACCCGCTAGATCTCAGCATAAGTTAGGGTGTAACAAGTATACATACATATTTCTCTAAGTAACACCAAAATCACTCAACTGTATCAAAAAGTAATTTTTTATATAAGTTTCCACGGACGCACATCATCTCCAATGGCACATGAATTTTAGCAGACTTACTATGACTAACGATAGTGAACATTTAAACAGGTTGTATATAAATAATTATGAGATGAGAGAAAATAAATGGCTGAAATAAAGAGACGCTTGATGTTGTTAAATAAGGGAAAGAGAGAAAGAGAGAGCGAAAGAAAAGAGCGATTGTTTATTGAGCGTTGCGTTCATGTATCTCCGTTTTCTTCGTTACACTAACGACGGCAGCTTCGAAAATTTACTTTCGTATATTTATGTTAAATATAATTTTTTATAAATAAAAATCGAATTAAAAAATGCTGATTCATAAAAAAATGTTGTAATGAGTTTTAATTTTTCCAATATAATCTTATAATACAATTTGTAAATTCTTTACTAAGAATTCCCTATGAAGCTTTAAAAACTTTTCTTTCTTTTCAGTTTTCTTTTAAATGACACTTGAGAGATTTAATAATTGATGTTACATATATTAAAAATACATCTTTTTAATTCCATTTTTATTTATGACTAGGAATGCATGCGATATTATTTGTGATTATACATATGTATAAGGATTTCTTCTTATTTAGCAACATCAATCTATAATATATATATACATACACACATGTGTGTATACATATATATATATATATATACATATATATATATATACATATATATATTCACATATACATACATATATACACATATAACTATCATCAAAACATAGAATGTGAATTATAAGAAACGAAAAGCGATAAAAGATGTATCTATAAAAAATAGATATGTCTTCCTTTTTCCGGAATAAATTGTATTCTTGCGTCAAATGTTTTATATGCATATTGAAATTTCTTTGACAGAACCTGAATTTTATATATATATATATATACACATATACGTGTATACATATGTATACACACATACACATACATACACATAATCTATATTGTTATTAATCAGCAGGAATAAAAAACCATGTTTATTATTATATTTAAACTAATATTCAACTGTGAATACAAGAGACTACTCGTTGTGTACATGCATAGAGAAATTACCTTTCCTAGTTTGTGTAATTTTGCATGTTATATAATATTTACAAACGCAGAGAGTGTGAGAACAGAAGTAAATAAGAGACGCAAGTAAGAGACCTGTATAGAAAATCGCGGCTAAAAGAGCAACTGTCGCATAATTTTATATTTGACAGTTTTTCTTTAAGTTGCGAAATCGAAGTAGAGTGCAAATACGAAAAAAAATCTAAACTATATGTATACTATTAATATATCTTCAAAAGTATATTATAAGCACATATATTATAGCCCTTACAATATATGCTCTAACAATCTTAAGATTTAATTATTAATAACTAAAATATGAAAGCAAAAATGTAGTATTTTATTGTGAACCCTCACCTTTCTTCATCTCGTAAGCATAAAAGCGTTTATAAAGCGCAATCGAATTTCTTTCAAAATGAATTTTATTTAGATCTAGCTTGTCCATTATGTTTAGCCACATATACATATGACGAAATATATACATATATATTCCTCTCGATGCGATACTATACCTATTATTACACATACATTTTTAAAGAGAATTGCATAGATAATATTGAATTATGTTTCAAAAATATGCGCAGATATTTATAAAGTAATAAAATAGGTTGGAGAAAAAGTTAAAATTAATATCGCACCTTTTATTGAGAAACAAACAAAACTCGCAATAAATTCTTGCTGCTGTTAGACATTGTGTTGTTTATTGAAACGATGAAACTCTCGCAATCTTAGAGCTTGTATGCGAATAAATCCAGTAGCGTCCGCGGGCTCGAAATCACCTTGCACGTCCATTGACACTAGATTCTCGTTGTACAATGAAACTTCACTCGATCTACTGATCGCCATAACTACATGTAATAGAAAGAAGGATAATTATTATTGATATTATTATAGATATTAAATCGTATCCACATATTAATTAAATATATCTGTTTGAGATTTTATGGTTTTAATTTAATTTAATACAAATTATATGATTCTTATACCAACCATTTCCTTTGTATAATTGCAGCCTCACTACACCGTTTACGTATTTTTGGGAATGTTGGATGCTTTCTCGTACAAATTCACATTCGGGCGAAAACCAGAAACCTGTATAAGATAAGCATTTTTAAAATAATTTAGCTAAGAAAATTTAAAATATATTTTTAATATTCTTCTTATATTTGAATGTTATATTTTTTATATACATATATTTAACTGTACCATTATAAACGTAATCCGACATCTTGTCCGTCAGATACGATTTGATTCTCAGAATTTCACGGTCCAAGATGAACACTTCTAAGTCTTGATGTGCGACGTACAAGATTTTGGCGCCCGGTGACTCGTAAATTCCCCGAGACTGAAATATTTAAATGATATAGATAGATCATATTATATTTGTTTTTATTCAACAATTTATAAATTTATCACAAATGCACCTTTAAACCGATGTATCGATTTTCCACGATATCTATTCTCCCAATACCATGCGCACCTCCAATCTTATTCAAATATTCGATTATCGCTAGAGGAGTATCATATATTTTGTTATTTTTCAGACTTTTCACATTGATCGGGTATCCTTTCGCAAAACTAATTTCAATCTCCTCTGCATCTAAACAAGAATTTATCGGATCAACAGTCATTTTATAAAGCCCTTTCGGTGCCGGAGTGGCTGGATTTTCCAACACTCCTGATTCATAACTATAAATATAAAAAATGGAATTAATATGAATGAATATGGATCTCTTTTATTAAATATCCACTATGTATGTTATACCTAATGTGAACGAGATTAGCATCAGTGCTCCACGGTTCCTTCGGCGTTGCTGAGATCGGTATATCATTTTGTCGCGCATACTCCAATAAGTCTGATCTTCCTTGAAATTTCTCGTAAAATTCGCGTTCCCTCCATGGAGCTAAAACCTTTATGTATATAATTTTATATTTTTTATCATACATATCATGTATAATTTTTATATATAATTAATTTTTATGCTCGTAAAATACACAATCATATATAGAGAATATATTCCTTTACATTATACACAGTGTTTTTCAGCAAGTATAACACAGCGAATCATTTTATTCTTGTTTACATTTGGCAATCGACAAGGATGAAATACAGTGTGTCCTTGCTGAAAAACGTCTATAATATAAATAGATAAATAAATAGATAAATTCTTTCTAAATTCATCGATATACATTTTAAACTTATATTGTTTGTCAAAAAGTTGTTAGCGAAATAGATGTAAAAAGTACCGTAATATCAGGATAAAGACTGTAGCAGCTCAATTCGAAGCGAATTTGATCATTTCCTTTTCCAGTTGCTCCGTGCGCTATTATATTGGCGCCTTCGGCTTTCGCGAGTTTGACCAAACCCTGGCTGATGCACGGACGTGCTACAGAAGTGCCTAGAAGGTATCTTCCCTCGTAGAGCAAGCCACAAGCCACGGCGGGCCATACATAAGAAGTAACAAATACTTCTTTAAGATCGTCTATCACAACCTTACGAACAATAGAATTTATTTCATTATGCGAATTTTTCAATGAGGGAACTAGATTATTTACTGTTTTATTATGAATATATTGAACAATTAACTAATATATTATTAATAATCGTAATAATACTTATCAAGCAATTTATCAATTTATATTATAAAATTTGCAACATTTTCCTTTTTAATCAAAATAGTGTAATATGTTAAAAATAAAAGAAATATTTTACCTTAATAGCACCAATTTTAAGTGCCTTTTCTCTAACCGCGTCGAAATCTTCATCTTGCCCAATATTCGCCTAAATATAATCAAATATAATCAAATTTCTATATCTACTTATTTCAAGAAATTATATAATTATAAAAATTTTTACCACGTAAGCTATAACTTGAAATCCTTTCTTCTTCAACCAAAACAATATGCAGGAGGTGTCTAAACCACCGCTATATGCTAGAATCACCTTTTTCTTCAAATCTGCCATCTTTTACAGTTTTATATTTTAAGTAGAAATTAAATAAAAAAATTCTAAACGACCTAACAGTAAAGAATAGTTGTCGAGAGTACAGAGTTAACTGTGTTAAAGTCCGTTTCATGACAATTTTATTAATCTTAGATCTCATGTTTAACCTTGTATTATTGATAACTCTTCGAAAACTTGAGATAGCTGAATCGATATATATAAATTTTTAGATAAGAATTTCATCCAAGCAATTCTGCGTTCTGTGTTGCAATGCATACATGTGGTAAAGTGAATTAAAAAGAGACAAATAGAGCGCATTTTAGGCCTTTATAAGCAGAACATATTGTTCCAACTATAATCTACATACATATATATACATATATATGTATAACACAACAGGATATACTTTATAAATATCATTTAACTTTATAATAATCTCTCCACTAATAGATCGCAACATTTATTGACATTACATTAACGAATATTACCATTGTTATTCATCGACAGGCGCAAACTTCTCGTCGAAAGCGCTTCTTTACCACAATCGCATAACAATTGCGGTTCGATATTGCAATAAATCTTACGATACATACATACATATGAGTACAGTATTATAACTGTATCGGCATTGTATTCAATAGAAGTAAGTAGTCGTTTCTGTCAAAGAAAGTGCTGAACATTTGCTGAATATATTGAAACTATCCTTAGGAGAATTACATTGAATATAGTCTAAATTGACAATTAGATAGCTCGAAAATTAGAATATTGCATAAAATTATTAAAGTAAAAATAAATAAGTTACAAAAGGAGTATAAGTATTAGGTTCATACACATTAGAGATTTTATTTTACATTCAGTACCATTAATTAGAAATAATAATGTCAGATAAATAATCTTCATATCATACTGGTACTTGATAGTGATAAGGGAAGAAAAGATAAGAGAATAAAGTGACTTGCGACGTGACATTTAGATTTGAGATATTTCTCTATTATAGTAAAATTATGATTTTTTTCTAAAAGTATACCAAGTAAAAGTATAGCAAAAGTATACTAAGTAAAAACGATCTACATTTTAGATGTCAACTCAGTCATCATGTTTCAACGAGCGGAAGTTAACACAAAATATTAATAATAAGAGAAATGTACAGAAATATCACGATTCTCTTCTACGAAACACATAGATCTTCACAAATTCCTCTCCTTATTACCGACAAAGAGTGACATAATGCATATGAATATATCTCTAAAGCTTTGCTAAAGGCTCGATTGCCCAATACCATTACACATCTTGGTGCGATCTACATCAGTATTGCCAACGTGTCGATCTCTAGTGACTCTGTATTCGCGCAGGCACTTGATTCTAGATGACTTATCTGATCGATCAAGAGTCTTCGTGCTTGACTAATACACGAATACTTTTATATATTACTCAACTGATAGCTATATTATAGAATACTTGCATACGCTCGATGTTTTTTGTTCAAATGAGTTTCACCATCTTCCTTAAAGAATTGACTGTTTGTTCGTTATTTAGTTTCTTAATTTCGTATTTGAGAGATCATTGATGACTTTATAGCTGGTATTACTGATGGAGTCGAAACTAGCGGCAGATTCGGAATGTGTGATCATCTCTTCTTTTAGCTATATGACAATTTAGACGTGCACTTTACTCAAGTCATTCAAGAATGATTTTGGTGTAATTATATGGGATGAGCCTACAACAGAAATATTTGAATTGCGATAAGTTTTTTTTTAAACGTATCGTATTTCAATATTAAATTATTCGAATATATAAATTGTATATATTTCTTACCAATATAAATATTTCTTACCAATTATAACTTCCCAATTTTTCAATGCATTTGTAACTTCATATGCACATCGTATTTCAGAGAAACATACGCCACCAACTATGAAAACAATTAATCGAGGAACATTTTTAATAGTCTGTTGACCTTTGTCTTTGTGCCAATGTCCATATCGCGCGCTACACAAATATAAAGTAATGTTTTGAGAAACAGATTAATAATTTTAATTAATTAATTTTAAACAAAAAAGACAATATTTTTATGCTATACCTTGTTGGTGCATGATATCCTGAACTGGCTGCACGTCCAGCGAGAAACGGAAAATGTTTAGAATCAAGTTTATCCTCGATGGAATCCTCCATGACGTCCTTAATGATTGGAGTCCAACGACTCATTTGGTACGTTTGTTCCGTGATTCTTTCCTTACGTGGTACCGTATATAACTTTTTGCGATTACTCTACAAATGTCAGACAATAATATATTGCATGCAATAGAAATAAATTACTAGTTAAAGTGTTACTAAAATTTTTTGACAACTTCGAAACTTAATTTATAAATTCTTCAACTTACATCTACAACAACATTGATGCCGAGATTTGCTATATTGACGATAGTCTGTTTATCATCAACGGACACTTGGGCATGATGAACCAAACGATTAAGATTCTCATCAGTGATGCCATTTTTGCTAATGACATATAAAGCTATGATTCGCAACTTGTCCAAATGATTCACGGTCTGATCTAGTAAAATTGGTGTGATATTTCGCATATGATCTTTGATGCGTTCACCCTCCGCATCGGTACCCATAGCTAAGTCCTAAATTGAAAGATGTATAATGAAAGATATAGATGTATAATAAAAAATTATCATCTATTAAATGAATTATAGAGTAGCTATTACATACTTGCTCCACTTTACAAAGTTTATCTACGTTTCCTTGATAACGCTTCATGCAGTCTTCGGCTAATTGCAAGTGCGTGGCGTATTTGCTCAATTCTTTTTGATATTGCGGCATCTTTTTGATCATCTGCGACAAGTCACGCATACTCTGCTTATCACCTTGCGGCATTCTTTTTGATTCTGTAAACTTTTTCAAATTTTTAGTCACATTCCTGGAAAACAAGTATTACTGTTACAATGCTCTTCACAGTTATTAATCTTTCCAAAAATTTGAGTCTTATATTTATATACGTACTGAGACACTACAGCAATATGTTGATGCCTGAGTTCAACCCATAAATCATCGTTTTCATCCAATAATACTTCTTTTTCTTGACCTGCTGTTGCCTCGAATCTATTAAACATTATGAATAGTCTTAGACAGTGTTGTGCTTTAAATTTATAATAAAAATAATGAAACTTTACTTGCCTATAAACGTCATTATCAATATCTAACAAATCATATGCCATGGCTTGCAACGTAAGCTCATGCAACAGTGGTGAGACGCAATCGAATCCTCTATCTAGGATCAATAGTTGAGAACGTGCTTTCTCAGGTCCTTCTCCCATTGTCGGTTCATCAGCCTTGTATGCGTCTAGTTTTTGCTGCACTAATTGAGCTAGTTCAACATTGCGATCGAAATCACTGCAACAAGTTATTTAATATTATTGAAGAGTCCGCTTATATAAATTATTTGTGACATAATCTCTATTTTTAAATTATATTTGAAAAATTACCTGCGATATCTAACCGACGGATATTCCCCAAGAGTGGCGCAGAGTGTTGCAATTTGTTCGGCGATGCGCTCCATATTAGCCGCTCTCAAGTTGGAAAAAGAGGGATTGTAAAAGCAAGCGAACGTTTCGCGCGAGTCCAATGAGAAGACCTAAATTATGGCATATTTAATTTTACGATGTTCTCGTTGCGACAATGCGAATCTAATTAGACAAGTTTTATACTTAAAGCAAAATAAATAAGCAAGCCAATTAAAAATTTTCCAAAAGTAACGAGACTAAATTACAGAAACAATTCGATTAGTAATCACATTACAAGCATATATGCAGAACATACCAAAACTTTCAAAAATAAAGATAATGAGAAGCTCTTTCTTCGACAGAAAGTCTATCGCCTAGTTTTTTGCAATCGAAAAATAAATCTCGACGATTCGGAAAAGCAAAGAAATCTATAAGCTCGTGAATAACTTGAAGATTATAAAGTTTTCACGCTCTAGAGCTACAATTATAGCGTTTATTATTTTCGTCTGCTTCGTCACCTGCGATTCGTATGGCAGGAATGCGATGTTGATCTCTTTGAGGGTTTTGACCTTTTTAGCGGCGAGAGACTTGCAGATTTCATTGAACAGCTCCTCCGGACATACTGGCATCGAGTGCAAGCATGAATGCATTCTGATTATTAGTATGTGCTTGTGAATCACATATGAAAGGCTCAAAATGGATTGGACAGATCGGAAGAGAGGATAACATTGTATTTATATCGTTCTGACTGATATCCGTGAAGACTCGCGTGATTAGATTTACATGACCGAAAAGTGAACATAGATCATCGCGTAAATGTGATGAATAATTGTATTGATGTGTGTTGTGTGTATGTGATATATGCCCATCACCATGAAGGACAAAAACGCTCAAACATCCTTGTCATAGTTTTTCATTGCTTTACCTGCTCTTCGTATGGTATGAAAGCGATGTTGATCTCTTTTAGTGTCTTTATGTGCTTAGCTACCAGCGAATGACACAATTCTTTGAACAACTCGTCAGGGCATGCTGCAAAGAAATATACTGAGTATGTCGAATCACCCCATGGATAATGAACTGACTGATAAGTCGAACCGGATTTAAAATCTTGCGATTAGTCTTATTATTCTTCTCGAAACACTAATCAATTTTTATCAACATGTTTTAATTCGTATCGTTGAGTCTAGATAATCGATTACATTTGTATGGAAATTGATTGTGGAAATCAGTGAGATGTTTTATTTCGATGAATTTCGAGTATGTGTGGCAACTTTGGCCAAAAATTTTAGCCGAATGTTTATCATACAATTACATTTAAAATTCAATATTAAATATATATTTAATTATATATTTAATTATATATATTCAATTATATTTAAAATTCAATATTAAATATAATTTAGCAAATTAATATTTTAAATAAAAAATCTTGCAGTTGAATGAAAATTAAATTGCAGACTCGATTGTTGAGATAATTCGCACGCTGCAAATTCCAAAACTAAGGCAAATAGTTGTACAAAATTCACCGATTCGGATTCGCCATGGAGGAGAAGGGATATCATTAGAACGTGAATAGGAAAATACAATTGCGACCCGATACCTTCCGTAAAGTACACGTGGGCGACCTTGTAAGTAGTTCTTGTCGGATTACTAAAGTCGTCGATCAATTTCTGCACCGATGAATTACAGGGCGTGATGAGGTAAATGGCCTCCATTGTCGGCAGAGGCTCGCGTTTCTTATTGATATCCTCCACCAAAGTGATACCCTGAGCGCTGATATCGTGCATCTTGCAGCACGCGGACACCATCCTCATGGCGAGCTGATCCACCACCAAGATCCGCCATTCCACCCCACCTGTTGTCTTCTTCTTTTGCTTGATCACCTCATTCATAATCTCTGCAACGCGGAAAAATTGATTACCAAAATGGTAAATTTTTCGAGAAAAATAATATCTAATGTTCTTAATTCACAAACGATTAAAATAATGATAATATCTGGAATAGCGAAAGAAAATTGACGTTTTGAGAACGAGATCTTAATTAGTAAATTTCACAATATATCTAACAGAAAAAATAATATTACTGTAATATTTATATCACACTGCGCTTGGAGAGATCAATATTATAGTAATTGCTCGAATGTTGCATGTTTCTGTAAGTCGGAACTCGATCAATAAATATTTAAAAGAGAAAAAAAATCGTAAAAACTACTGCAACTATCTGAATTAACTTACTATTAAAATTTTTTGAAATAATCTCTCATAAATTATATATTTAAAAAATAAAAAGTAACTTGTAATATTTTCTCTGCAATATTACATTTTATTCTCGAGAAATCGAGAATAGGGAGAAATAATGAATTTGCTTTATCGATCAGATAAGATGAGGGAAAATTAATGCCAACGATGATGAGGGAACGTAATTAATTTCGCATGGGTTATTGACAGTGCGATCATTAACAATTAACGATGTTGACACGCAGATTGAGCCGCTAAGAAGTCTTTTGCTCTACATGTACATATATTGATCGTCCCTACGGAAAGGTGACGTCACTGCGTTCAGGCGTGTATCAAGGAAGCTGCAGACCCCATTTTCCGATATCCCCTTTGGTTTATTTATAGACGTGCGAGATGCAAAACAGAAATCTTCTTTAATTCTTTATACGAAAAAGACGAACTTTACGGTCGTTTAACAAAGTAAGAAAACGAAAGGGACTTATTATTCTCTCAGATTATTCAACTCAACAAGCTGATAATATATAAAATGTGTGTGCGTGTTGCTAACCCATACAGCACATAACATTACGGCAATATTGCAATATATTACAACAATATTAATAATAAATTGATAAAGAATAAGGCAACAATATTAATAATATTGTTGCAATATTCTGTGCTGTATAGATAATATAGAATATTTATTCCATTTAATTGCATGTATAATTTGATATGAGAGGGAGGGAAAGATTGAAAATAATATAAGAGAACATTATGATTATATAAATGTATGTACACATGCGTCTCATTAACATATGGAAGTGCAATATTGCGACTTTCGTGTCCGAACAAAAAGCACATTTAGTTACATTTACATTTTCGAAAGTATACCGATATCGAACAATGAATTACTTCAAAAGAGCAACAGATATTTGCGCGAGAAAAGTGCGCCCGAACACGCTCATTGTTCAAGACGTCATTCGTGTTGATAAAAAATTAGCAGGCTGCTTTTTTTTCCTCTCGACATGAACGAGATTGAGCTTTAAACGCCCTTATCATTCATAATCATTGAACGTGAAAATACCACGTTTCCCACGCATCCCAATGACCTTTCACTTTTCGCTGTGATATTTTCGCGATAATTCGTCTATTGTCGTCATATTGTCTCAAAAACTGCCAGGAAAGCGCGAAAATCGGGGATTTAAAAAATCACTTCCGCAAAAAGTTCAGGAAAGCGGATGAAAGGTGTTTACACTTGACAATTGACAGGCGGCATCGAAATTCGAAAATCGTAATCGGGATTTCCGGGAATTCCGATTCCCTGAAACCGAAATTCTCGATCGGAACCAAGATCGAATGTACGTTTCTCGTGTTTGACGTTTCTCCTCGCCATCCGATGAAATCATCGCGGGGGGGCGAGAGAGAGCGAGGGGGGAGCGTGTACGCCTATTCGAGGTGAATTTCGGTGACGTGACGGCGTTTGACAGACGCGAGATCGGTGCGATCGCGTGGCCACGTGGCCGATCAACGATGTCGCGATTAATGACACTCGAAGCAGAAATGATGCTGCACGAATTTTCTGTTTTTTTTACGCTACTCACTTTGACCGACTTGTGCCTTGAGCGCCATGTTGCTAGGACTGACTGTCGCTTTGCTCGCCAGATGGCGATCTCGTCACCGAATTGCACAACGAAGTTAACCGAGTATCAACTTCGATCGGCACCTGCGCGGTAATGGTGTCCTCTCCTCCTCGTCCCGTTTGCTTCGTATATTTTAGCGGTAAGTTCTCGTTGAATAATTGTTTTCAGACTCACGCATACGATTATTTTTCGTTTGGACTATATTTTTAAAAGTCTGATTTTTAGAAATCCGGATTGGAAGAATCGCGAACCCTTGGACTCCTTGAACACGGCAAAAAATTCGCCTCTGAATAGAAGAATTAGGTAATGAAGAAATTGTACGAAAACGTTACGATCTATCGTGTATAGAAATGAGAGGGAAGATTCAATAATTTTTTTATCCGTGGTTAACAGCCGACTTGCTCCGAATCTAAATGTCTTTTTGTTCTTGAAGCCTTTTGTTCTTTGATTAATTTGAAACGCTCAATATTTATCTAAATGTTTCATAGTAAATACGTTCAATAATTGTTGATTCTTTAACAATCTTTGTGAAATTATGAGAACATCAAGATTATGGATATACGCTTCATTAAAAACATTTCGTTTGTTAGATTAATCGATCGGAATAAGATTTCTTTATTCCGAGATAAAGATTTTTTTATTCCAATTGGTCAATCAGGCTTCGAGGTATTTATAATGTCAAATGGAATACGAACTTTGTGATAGCAGAAATTTGTTTTTCTGGGAACAGATTCACTAGCGCAAGCGCGCCATAATTGGTCGATTTAAAATTGCACATTTCTAAAAAAGTCGTAACTTTAGAACATCGGATTCGAAGAGTATACACAAACGTAACGTAAGAAAAAGTTTATTCTTGATATAAAAATATCTCGATATATATATCTCTCTCGATTGCCTTGTCATTAATCGATAACAGATATGATTCAACACATTTATTTATTAACTATTCGAAAACTTTGCACCCGTATAAATTAGTAACAGATGTGATATCGAGATGGCGTCGTGTATAAAAAAAAAAGAAATACGAAACCACTCTCTATCTCATTTAACACAGTTTCAGTCTAATTCTAAACGGCAGCAAAATAATCGCGATCGAGTGTACATATTTCCATAATTATCGTAAAATATATTACAGGCAATCGATGGCTATCGCGCGGTATCAAAGTGCGAGTTACTCGAGCGAGAGAGGAGGTCGGCCACCTGACAGCGAGAGTGGCCGGCGCGGGTGGGAGGGAGAGCGAGAGAGAGGGAGATAGGATCTCGCGGTGAGCCGGCCGCGCCGCTCGCTCGCGCCTCAGTTCAGATTTGTTCGCCGTCGCGTGCGTCTCGCGTGTGCGCGCGCGCGTGCAGTGAGCGTTTACCCTTCGCTGTGTGTTGTTCGGACCACCCGCGTGTTCCTTCGGCGCGTTTAATCTCCCTCCGCCCCATTGTTTCTCTCTCGCGAAACTGCAAATCAGTCAGGTGTATCTGTCGCCTCGCTTCCGCGTGTCGGCCTCGTGTCGCGAGCGCGTGCTCGACGAGGAGGAGAGAAGGAGACCGCGAGTGTCGTCCTGCGTCGCGTCTTTCGCACGCGCGAAAGAATGTGTGTCGCGGCGATCAGCGATATCGTTTCTCAGTGATAACCGGTGGACGATAAGGAGAGAAGGGGAAAGGGGGAGGTTTGTGTGATCAGTGCAACCTGCTGACGAGAAGCCCGTCATCGTGACCTGGATTTTGCGTATCAAGATGAAGCTGGAGTATCCCTGCCGCGTCGAGGGCTGGCTCAACGTTTGCGGTGAGTGCACGCAATGTTTACATGTCACATATGAATGTCGGGGCATGATTATCGTGCAGCGGCGGAATTAAATTTCTGAGACTGCTCCGACTGGTGGTTACCGGTTAAAGGCTGGCGGTTTTGAGCTGGAAAAATATCGATACTCTTGCCTTTGTTGTTGTTTTTGTTTCTAAAATTAAATTTATTTTTCTGATATTAAATTTATAATTTATATTAAATTTATTTTTCTAATATTATATTTATGATTTATATTAAATTTATTTTTCGTATAATATGATCTGAACAAAAAATCTAAATTTTATTAATATTAATATTGAATTTTTTTTTTAAATTGTATTTTCGACGAATATGTTGCATTGTATATCGATTTAATTAATAATGTGGATGTTAAATTTCACACGTGTGTTATTCTTCGCAGAAGGAATTGAATTTAAATAAAAAATGTAGAATTTCGGAGAGACTAACACGATGAATTACTTATCCACGTTAAAGTTTGATTCGTTTTTTATTGTCGCTTGCACGTAATCTCTCGGACACATATATATACAGTTACAAGAATGTTGATTTTGATTTTCTGGATTATATACACTTTGTTGCACAATGTTAAATATTAATTTATGTTTAAAAGAGAAAAGAAGGCTATTAAAAGTCCATTATGCGGTTTAAAAAGACTCTTAAAAAAAGTGGAGTGAAAATTGATAATATGAAATATATTAATTAAATTATATGTTTATTATGAAATGAAAATATACATTTTGCTGTGAGAGACATAAATATAAATCATATAAATCATCCATATATATTTGAAATATTTTCTTTTGAAAAAAAATGAATTTGAATAAAAAAATTTGATCTTCTTTTCTCTTTTTCTTTCTTCTAACATTTTGCCTTTTTATCGAGACATTAAAAAAATACTAATTTTACCTTTTTTTTTATCTGTCATACTTTTGCTCGTGAGTTTCAATATTTTCATAAAATAAGCAAGAGAGATAATTAATAAATATTGAAAATTGAGAATATATAAATATTAAATATATTTATATTATAATAAATATTATTATATATAATATAACAATTAAATTAATATATATATTATTAGAATTTCTTTATATTTTAATAAATACACACACACATACACAAATATAATTTTGATGAAAAAGTACATTTATAAACATGATTACATATTATCTTTTAGAAATAAATATTTCTTGTTTTTTTCATACTGCACATACATCTCTTATTTTATTTTATGAAAATTGCGAAAAATGCTGACATTGTTAGGGAGGACTTTTAATTTATGATTGTATTTAAAAGCATCAAAAAATTTATATCAACAATATGACACTCTATCGATTTTGTTTTTATTTTCTCTCATTTTACTATTTATCTTCGAAAAGATAAAGTCAGTGATTATTAATTCTTTCAATTATAGAATTATATTTAGACTTATATAGAATAATTTCAAAGTATGGTTCTTTCTTTCTTATGACATTGGCTTGTAAATAGATTACGTAATCCGACAACAAAAAATAATAAATAGTAGTAACGCGTATCGAACTTTACACGTTAGTTTTTTCACATATATCTCGTAAATATGTGTTCTTCGCGAAATTCAACACATATATCTTCTTTCTTTTTCTTTCGCGCATTTCTTTCACTTTTTCGCTGAGACCATCGCGCTAACGTGTATCAGGCTGTCGCGAAGGAAAAAAGGAAAATAAGGCGAGGGTGAGATTTCTTTCTGCGGCGACTCTCATGTGGGTTCGGCGGGATTTCTTACACCGCCAGGTTTAACGACCTCGCGCTTTTTTCCGTCGTTTTCACGTCAAAGCAGAAAAGTTCGATTTTTGCGAATGGACGCGACACCCGTCGACTCTTTACCTGACCGCAGAAAATTCTCGATTCGTTGCCTATGTCGCCTCCGTCTTTTTGTTATCGATACCGAACAGATGTCCGTAAAACCGAACGATATTTTTGCAGGTTTGATCTCCTAAAGCTCGTAGCTTAGACGGCGCGACGCAATTTTGTTACCAGAAAATACTGACAATGGGATCAGAAATATATATACATATAACGGGAGGTGCATTATATATCTCGTGGAAAGATTGATTGAATTTAAAATTACTTGAAATTTTAGGATGAAGAAAATTCGAAAAAAGTCTGGAAATTAAAATTTAGAATTTTCTTTATTTTTTTTCGATTTTACTTTTCTGTCTTTTGATTTATATGATATTATATATAGGGTCTCCCAGTTATTTTCCGTCATCTTTCAAAGACAGATTCCTGGGATCATCTGAAGACGATTTTTCCTCAACGAAAATGTCGAGGCACTAATAATTTTCGAATAAGTGATTGGAAATAAGAGGTTTTTCGTAAACTAAGTTTTGTAGAAATAAAATATTAACAAAACCACATTCTTCGATTAACTTTAAATAGAGTTTATTTTAGTTGAGTTTTAATTTAAGACTTAATTGCAAAGATGTATGATGACAAAAATCGGGAACCTGCAAAAAATGATGGCCTTCATTGACATTTTCGCTGAGGAAAAATCGTTTTCAAATGACCCCAGGAATCTGTCTTTGACAGATGACGGAAGATAACTGAGACATCTTGTATAATTATATACACACAATTAAAAATATAATTAAATATAATATAATAATTAAATTAAAATTGCGATGCCTTTTTATGACGCGTGCTATAAATTCTTAATAATATATATAAAATTCTTAATAATATAATTGCATTACACGTTTAAGTGTTAAATAGACATGAATATTTTCTATCTATTCTATATATTTTCTATCTATACTCATGCATTTTATTTTATTTTTTTTTTTTTATATTTGTGCCATAATATATCCTCTCATACTTTCTCGATCATTCACAGTTACCTGGATCGTATAGTACGGTAGTCGTGAGAGTATTTTAATTTCCCGACTCTTCTTTGTCTCCGCGCATCGTACGTATCATCAAAGTATCAGCAATCTCTCGCCATCGATTATATCTTTTTTTTTCACTCTCGAAGCGTCGCACACGCGCATTTGCATCGAAATGAAAACATTCCCATTTGTTCGCCATCTCCATTGCATAGACCTTTTGTCTTCGCTTCTGCCATCGAATGGACGTTCCCTGTTTCATGAATTTGTACACATCCGCCATTCACAGTCTCTACTCGCGTATCCTTGTCTTTCCTACGAAATAATCCGTTTTCCTTGTTTTATCATCTCTATTCTCGTCAATTTTCAAGATCACTGGAAACATTTTTCAATCATTATCTATAATTTGTGTCTGCCATTTCCAACAGTTCATTAGAATATAAATTGTATTTTCATATTAGAGATTTTTTTTAGATTAGATACTAGTAGATGCCTAGGTAAAAAGTTGCTTTTCACGGTATAATTGAAAAGTTATATACGCGATTATATAAGATGACAAATGGATTATATGATCTCTAAAGAGCACAGAACTATCAATATGTTATAAGTCAATAAATAAAAATACGTTTCGCCGTCCAATCAAATCAAATTGCGTCAGATTAATTTTTTAATTATCCAAGAGAAATACCGCAAGTCCACCTGAAGCTACGATCTATTCTCATCCTCTATAGGCTGGTTAGATTTGAACGACCGACTTTACTTCGATTATATTTCATGTCTTCCGTGTTTGCGTACCCTTCCGGAAATAATAAAGCGAGCATTTCCGCGACACGTGACGATAGGTAACGTGTTACGTAAGGTATAAGTAACTGTCCACATAGACAGATAACTTATACCTGCCACTCTTTTCGCGTGTGACCTGCATAAATCATTCAGAATCGCGGGGGAAAAGACCGTTGTATTTTATTCGGCTTTAAAATCGTACGCGTGATACTTTCGTAATGCGTTTTGAAGAAACGCTTTAAATATTTCATAATTATATTTATTTTATTTTCATAATTATATTTATTTTGCTTCAAGATAATTTTTATTTTTTAATTATTTTTTAATTAAATAATCGATGTAACAAAAATATATTAACCTACTTTTTTCAACATGTTTAAGAATATGAAGATTATAATATGTATATGTGTATGTGAGAACAATTTCACTAAAATACTTTTATTGGAGGAGTTAACAACATCAATAAAAAACAGAATAAATTTGACTCTTTTAAAGAAACTGCTGGCTTCTCTTGTTAAAGTATTGGTGTTTGGAGCCAACCTTTTTTGGTCATACACTGTTTGCTTCTTTGATTTATGTAAACATTCTTAGTCATCATGGGAATTAAATTCTGCTGAGCCAGTTGCATAAATAAGAAAAGTAATCGCATGTAACAGATGTCAGAGATGTTCGCAGTTCTTATATGGTAAAGAAACTTGGAAAGAGAATTTCTTGAATGTGCAGATATGTTATATACACATATACATTATCAATTAAAATTTTAATACATTTAATAAAAAATAATTAATAATTAGTCTTCATAATTGATTCAAAATAATGAACTCCTTAAAGCGTATATTTTATTTTACTAGAAAAATTGACAATTGACATATCGCACACGTGATTACCTCTCGTTGTAAAGAAAAACGAGAAAAAAATTTTTTAATATGTTGATTTCGGTTTACACGAAGTAATATAATATAATCCATTATCATGCAAATAAAGCTGTAAATAATCGCAATAAATTTTGAAGGCATCTTTTTCGTATTATCGTATATTAAAATGGTGTTGATTTAAAGATGCACTTGGAAATGTCACAACTTTTTAGTTTCGAATGACAGATAGGGTAATAATCGTTGCAATAAAAAATATATAAGCTATACCATGTGCTATATTTTAGGAATGTATCGGCATTTGTACATTTCTCTCGGCGGAAATAATTAAGATTTATCGTACGATTCAACAACGATTCTCCGCGGCTCTCTTGTTTGACCGAAGTTCATACGTATCGCATACGGGTTCCCGTGCTATGCGCGATCAGGTTTATCGGCGATATTGCCATTACTACTATTTCATTGTGTAATTGCACTAGTGTTCCCAGTAATCGATATCGCAGCGCGCACCCAGCGCACTCGTAAAGCTTGAACCCGAGTTCACGGCATTCCGGCTGCTTAGATACGTGAGTTCTCCCTCTTCTCCGTGTTGCCTTCTCATTTTTAAATGTATTTTCAATTTTTTAGCCGACAATTTTACACCGGACATATTTTTTTCGAAATACAATAAGCCCAGCTTTGATAAATGTCTTTAAAATATTGTTTTATTCTGATCACAAAAGAACATTTGTCGAAAATTTTAAACAAACAGATATTTACATATATTTATATATCTTAATATCGTGATGTGTATCGTGCAGTTGAAAGCTTTTTATCAAATAATATAGAGGGAAAGAATATTTCATGTAAACAAAATATATTTATTGTCACGTAATAAAATATTTAATATTTAAAGATATTTATTTATATTAGAAGATTGATGTCTCTTTGAATTAATCTCATCAATAAAAATTAGAAGGTAACATCTCGATTATGCACCATTAATGGACCATTAAAACGAAAGTACTTAAACTTCTCGCTCGCCTAAGTTTTACGGCAGAGAAATTTGTACAGTACCGGTTTCGTTAAGTAGTTTCATCGATATCTATGCTAATATATTGGCGATATATGCACTCTAATTATTGCGCATGCAATAGGGAGGGAAAAAGCGATATAAATCATATAATATTCGATGACGAAAAATTGCTATGTGGCTTATTAAGTGAGATGTATGCGCATATAAAATATTTTGCAATAATATTTATGTCGATAATATATAATTAGGAATGTATCAATTTTTTGCAATTTGTGGTAAACGATATATGACAAAATTTTTTATATTATATATTATACGTTTTTTATGTGATATATTACGCGAGCATATAAATCGATATTTGATAACAAGATTACCACAAAGGGTGTCACCGACTGGCAAAGATCGATAGACAGAGACTACTTTCTCATTCTGTTAAACTAGTTTTATAGCGGTTTAATTAACCCAGAGTGCTAGTGGCTGGATTAAATTATGCTGATATATAAAGACTTTATAAGCCACGATAAATATGTTTAAGTTGACACAGTTATATCGAGGCAATCGATTCGCGCTCTTTCGCACTTCTAAAACTTCATATTTATGATGAGAGAACGTACGTTTTCATTTCTCAACCAGTTATTAATCAAGTATTGCAAAATTAATTTGCAACAACATATTTTATAAAAGTCCGATCAATCAATTATTAATAATGAAAATGCCAAAGTGATATTAAAGATTTATCATTGAAACATTGAAATTAATTTTTCACGATGACTTTGCTGAGAATAAATTTTGCAATTAAAAATTGATAGCTATAATTTTCCAAATTAAATTATATATATTATACATGTTTTTATTCCTATTTCATATTTTTTTATGTTTTGTACAAGTTTTTTAAGACATACATTTTTATATTTTTATTTTCAAAGTACAAGTCATTAAGAAAAAAATCATGGTAGATTGTTAAATCACATATCGTTTCTTGTCCCGCATTCTCTCACGTCCGGGCGATGCACAAATAGGTAATAAATATTGACGCAGGTTTGCTGGCGCCAAGTCTTCAAACTCTCTTTAGGCTTGCCCTTGCGACAGATGATTGACGCGAAAATTGGCACGTCGTCTTCTTAGATGGCCATTCTATACGCGCAATTTTCGCAGAAAATCTGCAAAGCCGACAAAGCTCTTTAATTTTATTCCGTGACGTTTCATAATATTGTACCACGATCATTCTATTTTGTCATAGTCATTCTTAAGTAAAATCGAATATATCGAGGTAAAAATTTCTGTAGTAATTGTGAAAGAAAAAGATTAATAGCGAACGTGCTTTTCTAATATCTTTTCTATTTTAAAACTCGAATTTTTAATTTTGTTTAAATCAACACGATATATTATCAATTTTATTATCGTTGAAATTATATTAATTATCGCTATATTTCAAAACGATTTACTCTTTAGCATTATTCCACTGACGAAGCTTGGTAAATGCAAGATCGGGGATAGGGGTTTCACATGGGTCTCATATTTGCAGAGCTTCTCCGCAGAGTCTCTCTGTTGGGAAACTTGGAGATCGAATAGCAAATACGAGATATCGAACTCTCCCTTCGGTTCCGTGGCAATAGAAGCAAACATGGGACTTAATATCGAATCGTTAGCCCGTAATGAGAGACGTGACCTTCTCGGGCAAGTGCCTAAGTGCATTGAAGCATAAATTGAAACTCGTCTATCTGGATTTATCGTCATTCGCAATGCATCTCAGTCGGTCGGTGGTAAACATTTTAGAGATCCAACTGGCAACGCCTCGGTATCCAAAATTAAAGATAACCGTGAACTCTTTTCGTTTGGAGAAACGATTCGAGAAAATTATAATCACAGTAAAAAATTTTGTGTTAAATTTAACATATTTCACGTGTCCCAATTTATCCACTCTAATTTTAATGTTAATTTAACAGAAGGCAAGTAAGTAAATAAATAACACAAGTAATATGTTTAAAAATTAACAGAAAAGTGTAACACTTAAACTTTATCTGGAAATAAAGTTTATGTTAAATTTACATATTTATAATTTTAAATTTAATTAAAAGAAAATGTTATTCTTACATTTTTATAATCAATAACAGAAGAAATATGTCGATTTAACATACGGAAACTGTTATAGAGAGAAAAATAACACAGTTTATCTGTTCATTTCATCAAAAATTCGTGCATTTACATATTAATTGTGTTGTTTTAACTTTTAGAAACGGTGAATATTAATTCAACGCAGAAATGTCAAAATAACACAATGATAATATGTTACATTAACATAAGAGTATGTAAAAAATTTAACACAAAAATTTTTACACGAGAAAATTTTAACAGAAATACAAAATGTTTTTTACCGTGTAGGGTTTTCTGATAATAATATTTACATTATTTTTTTACTGTAATTGACATAATTATAACTTTTATTTTATTGATAATTTTTATTCTGATTTGCGTAATATTCAAAGTAAACTTAAATATCCAAAATTTATTATGCTACTATAAATGAATAATTTGACGTATTGGAAATATATTCTTCAAGTCTGGAGTTCAAACGTAAATATTATTACGCAAATAGCACGTGCAGGATGAGAGGTTTTGCGTGAAAGTTTCGATAATATCGCAAAAATCATCTTTTGTCGCAAAGAGTCGCTTCAAGGCCGCTGTTTAATTATTCGCCTCGATTTAATGGCAGAGGAAAAAGGAAAGAAGGAGGGGATAGAATTGAACCAACATTGAAGTACTGATAATGAGCGTGCAAAAATCCTTGTAAACATTGATTTACGATTATTGCCGGAGTACATTCCTTTAATTAAGTGATTCCTCGCTTGGTCAAGGCGCGTGCGTCTTTAATATATTATTTATTACAGTCGAATTACTAAATATGCGCTAACGTCGCATGACAAATTAAAAATTGCGCAAAACGCTGTACATTTATTAATGCAAGTAATGACGATAATAATAATTATTCGTACACGGTAAGAAACATTTTATATTTTTGTTAAAATTTTCTCGTGTAAAAATTTTTGTGTTAAATTTTTAACATATCTTATGTTAATTTAACATATTATCGTAGCGTTATTTTGACATTTCTGCGTTGAGTTAATATTCACCGTTTCTAAGAGTTAAAACAACACAATTAATATATAAATGCACGAATTTTTTGATAAAATATGTTAAATGATGTTATATGTTATGAACAAATAAGTGAACAGATAAGATATTGTGTTATTTTTCTTTCTATAAGTTTCGATATGTTAGATCGACATATCTCTTCTGTTATTTATCATAAAAATGTAAAAATAACATTTTCTTTTAATTAAATTTAATATTATAAACATGTTAATTTAACATAAACTTTATTTCCAGATAAAATTTAAGTGTTATACTTTTGTGTTATTTTTTAAACATATTACTTGTGTTATTTATTTACATACTTGGCTTCTGGTAAATTAACATTAAAATTAGAGTGGATAAATTGGGACATGTGAAATATGTTAAATTTAACACAAAATTTTTTTTACTGTGTAAATAAATAAGTCTGCAATCGCGATGCGCATATGTGTCACGATGAGGCATTTTTATTTTTTTCACCAAAGTTATAAATACTGTCTGTTTAATGACAGAGTTTCGGATTATCGCATCGACTTTGCTTGACTTATACGCAGACTCGGAAACAGAGAGCGATTAAAATAACAATGCGCCAGATTGTATTCCGGTATTCGCGAGCACACGCGTGGGCCTTGAAGGAGAAGGCGAGAATAAACTTGGAGAAATCCAAGAGTTTCCGTTTATTCAGGCTAGAGAAGAGGGTCTTCTTGAAGACGAAGAATACATAAAGTTCTCGAAAAGTTTCGGACTCGGTTTTATTGACATTAACCTCGTAAATTTCCAACAGCCGCGGGCTACAATCGCGCAGAATCGGTTGTAGACGCATTCAAAATGAAGGATTTATTTCGCGCCGATCATGTATTCATTATACGGTGTCTCGCGCTTAGAATTAGTAAGAATATTAAATTAAATGATAATCGTATTTTCTGATACATATCATCGAAATAAAATTCCGTGAAATAAATGATTCTTTCCAAATACGAGTTTTATTCTCGCATTTGTTCCGCTATTTATGGCACGAAATATTCATTGCCTATTTGTTGAAAGCGTTGCATGTTTCACTGGATATTAGCAATGCAACGAGATTAATAAAAGAATCTGTAAAATCCGATTTAAATTAGTTTCGCTTTTACTTTCATTCGTTAAAATAATTTACGAATTTTATTTATAAGTTGAAGGAAAAACAAGTGTTTTGCAAAACAAGAAAAATTTAGTCTTCTACTTCATGCAAATATTTAAACAATACAAAAAATACTTCTTATAATTTTTTTGTAAAAATTTGCATAATAAAACATATAACGAGCTTATTACCTCTTGCATAAAGTTTTTTTATTATTGCTGGAGTAGAGATATAATTCATTAAAAAGTAAGAAGGAATTCATTAAAAAACAAATTTGTATATTTAAATTCGTTGCTAGAAAATTCTTTCAGCTAGATTTCATTTCATATATCTAAAAGTTATTCATAAGTGTATACAGTAAAGTGTATACATGAAATTCTATTGAAAAATACGTTGTGTATAAGAAACGTCATTCGTGTACAAGAAATGTATCTTGCTTGAAAAAAGCGCCATTCTGCGCTGTTCATTAATAGATAGACGTCTAATGCATCCCATCTTTCGGCGCGCACGTGTTCAACACGTCGTTTACACGGGAATGCCGAGGCGTTCGATAATTTACGAGAACGCGTTATGCAAATCGAGTCGGCATCTCGAGAGTACGCACACATACGTACGTGATGTGCGAGAGTTAAACAATATTCGTTGCTCGTGTGTTATATCTGCGCACTATCCTTTGTAAAAAAGAGATGGACGACTTGAAAAAAAAGAAAGAGAGAGAGAGAGAGAGAAGAAGATGAATCGCGTGAATCATTTCGGGGGGGAAAATAGAGTGAGAGAGAAAGAGAGAGACAGAGCTCTCGAAGAGAAAGTCTCCTAAGAAGAATTGTTTCGATATCGGCAATAGCTATACAGCAGTATCGAGATATCATTAACCTCTGCTCTCGTCCTCGTCTCCCTCACGCACAACGTACGCTAAAAGCGAATTTGCGTATATTTCGTTCGATGATAATCGTCATGAATCGATCATCCACACGGTAAAAAACATTTTGTATTTCTGTTGAAATTTTCTCGTGTAAAAATTTTTTTGTTAAATTTTTAACATACTCTCATGTTAATGTAACATATTATCGTTGTGTTATTTTGACATTTCTGCGTTGAATTAATATTCACCGTTTCTAAGAGTTAAAATAACACAATTAATATGTAAATGCACGAATTTTTGATGAAATAAGTTATATGTTAAAATGAACAGATAAGTTGTGTTATTTTTCTCTCTATAACAGTTTCCATATGTTAAATCGACATATCTCTTCTATTATTTATCTCTTCTGTTATAAAAATGTAAGAATAACATTTTCTTTTAAATAAATTTAACATTATAAATATGTTAATTTAACATAAACTTTATTTCCTTTATTATTTATTTTATTTATTAGATAAAATTTAAGTGTTACACTTTTGTGTTAATTTTTAAACATATTATTTGTGTTATTTATTTACATAACACATTACTTGCCTTCTGTTAAATTAACATTAAAATTAAAATGGATAAATTGGGACATGTGAAATATGTTAAATTTAACACAAAATTTTTTACTGTGCAAGACTACCGATTCACTTAGCAACATTTTATTTAATATAAATAATTTGTTTTACTCTCTATACGTTTTCGTTTTTTTTTTAAGAGGAGATACGATCGATATATTTCGCGAAACATATGAAAATGTAAAATTAAATATATAAATTGATACAAATGGCAATATGAGTCTAGTGTCGATACTGTTACATCGTTATTTATTATATATAAAAAAACAATCATATAAAAACGTTCATTTAATAAATAGACATATGAGCGAACGTTTCGAATTGAACGTTGGACTAGTCGAATTTCTGTCGTTAGAGATGATCGATCTCTCTTCATCTTTATAGTCCGTCAATATTTTCGATGTCTGGAAACATCGTCAAAATGACAATGAGACACCGCATTATTCAGCTGTAACGTATTTTTAGTCCTGCACACTTAACTCCAATTATGTATAATAATAATTACTGTATTATTATTATTTGTTCCGTTTATATTTGCGCTGAAAATGACCCAAAGGGTCGAAACGTTTGCAATTCACTCATATGTATATTTATTAAATATTTTTATGTTTTTATATGATTGTTTTTTTATATATAATAACGGTGTAACAACATCGACACTAGACTCATATTGTTATTTGTACCAATTTATATATTTAATTTTATATTCGTGAGTCTGACATTTTTAATAATTATATGAAAATGTAATGTATTATTTTGCCTTTTCTCATTTTTCAAAATGTATTATTTAAATTCGTTTTAACCTTCTTCTTTTTTCTGTATCGGCGTACGACTTACGTGTCTCACGCTCGTGTTTCATCGAGCATTACCTGAAGAGCTAAGATACTGGAAATAGATACGTAGAAATCGATAAGAGATCGACGAGTTGATGAGATCCAAGCTCGTGGCGAGATCATGTTTCGCGAGAGAACGATGTCTGTAATCGATCACGTTTCGCGCATTTCGCTAGAGTTAAACCTGATTGTGAGTAAATGTATATGTTAGTGAAACCGTATGTCGAACGAGACACGATTTGAACTTTACAATAGACTTTTTCAAAAGACGGGGAACAGTCTCAAGTTATCACTTGATTTCACACCAATTTTTCACAAGAAAAATGCTAGGTAAATTATACCATCAAAAATAAAAATGTCGTCAATTTAAATTTTATAAAACCGAAAATATAATAAATAACCAAAGGAGGAAACATTAATTTTTTATTATATATTTTATTATATTTATTATATTTTATATTTTATTATTATATTTTTATTATTATATTTATATTATTATTATATTTTTATTATTATATTTATTATATTTATTATATTTTTATTATAATTTTCTACTAAAAGCATCTTCGTTTTGACAAATATTTAGTTTAGCCATACGCGATAAATTCTCGGATAGTTTTCGAAAAGACAGGATGGCGGGTGAATTATCGCGATCGGAAAGTATTACAAGATCGTTAGGGAGAGAATGTGGAGGAGGATCGAGGAAAATACTGCGAGTCTCGGGGCGAAGAGAAGACGGCAATTCAATAATTGATCACGTTCGGCGCATTTGCCACGTTGGGGGAAGAAGTTGGGTAAACGTTTAACACACATACACACACATGCGCGATCCTTGCACACATGGTTAGACATTGCAATCTCGCGACATCCCGGGTATTGGGGCGTTTTTCGAGCCTCGCGGTGCAGCTCGGCACAATACCAAAGAAAGAGAAGGGGGAAGAGAGAGAGAGAGAGAGAGAGAGAGAGGGAAAATGATTACACGTAATGGCGATAATTATCCGAGTTTATTGCCTAATGAAGGCGGAGGATGGATCCGGCTAATAGCTACTTTGCATCCCGATACGGAAGACGCACGAGGATAAAGGGACGATCTTACAGTTAATTAACGACTTTGGATACACGCATGGATGCTCTAAGCACGGCGACAAAAAGTTAATCGAATATCCCGTGTTTATGGGATGTGTGACGGGACCGTCACGAAATTGACCAGCGTATCTGTTGGAAAGAGGTCAGTTCTCTTGTCTAAAGTGTTCGGATGAGTGGCTTGTACCTTATGAAAGGCGTAGATCTCGGTTAGATCTGATAGGTGCACTTGGATGAATAATCTTGTGAACGATTACAAATACATTTATTTTTGTAATTTTTTGTAATTACGTGTGAATTGTTATAAAACAATACGTATATTTCTTATATAAATGAAAGCAAATCAAATAATATAAGAATATATATATATTTTTTAACATGACTATATTTTAATCATTACAATTATGAAGATTATTTATTAAAATTATAACTTACATGCATTTTAAATTTTAAATGATTCTCCCTTAAAAATAAAAATGAAAATTTAGCCTCACGCATAATATTTACACATTTGAGAAAAAGAATTATATAATAAATATATTTCTCATCTCTTTATCATAAGTGAAGTTAAATATAACAATTTTCTAGCTTGTTACAATCATGTGAATTGTGTAATCTCATATCTAAACAGGGCATAACACAATGTTTATCTTTTAAACAGAATTATAGTATGTTTAATATACATTTAGCATGTTTCTCTGTCAGCACGAGCTGCATTCAGTGTTTACCCTTTGATCATAAATCAAAAGGTTCGTGAAAATACCACTTGTATTTGTGAAGAATAACATTTGTAATTTTTCACAGTGATAAGAAGGAAATTTATTGTGTTTAGTCATTTGTGAACAATTATCAATATATCAGTATTATCAGTATTTACAATTATAATTATAATTTATCGCTCTTATCAATATTACAATTATTAACATTTTCAAAATATGCTTGAAAAGAAACACTATTTAAAAGAAAAATATTTGCATCTCGAATTAAATAGATATTACACGCATTTATCTACATACACAATTATCTCAGATAATAAAATATAGTGGATCTGATAATAAAATATAATACATAATAAAATATGATAGAACATGTACATAACCGGGAAAAAATAATTGAAAAATGTCCAAGCTACAGCCAGGAAAACTCTAGGAATATCTTCCTGAAATCTTTGAATAACATAGCACACAACCTTTGCAATTTTGCGAACTATGTAGCTGTCTCTGTCGTCGCCTCCCCTTTTAATCGCTCTTTGCATCTTTCCACGCCACCGCGCGCTTTATATTTTTAATGCTCGAAGACTCCCACGTCCGTTTGCGCCCTTCTATTTCGCCCAGGGTGGAATAGAACATCTCATCGTGATTTATCCGCCAACTCTTTATGATCCGTCCGTTCTCGGGCGGACGCTTTTCGTGGACCTTTTGAACATAAATTTGTGTTATGATCACCTATAAAATTGCCCTTTTATTTAATTTCGTTCCCTTTGTTTAATTTATTGCCATTCTTCTATCATATTTTTTCACGTGATCATTTCGCTTAATCATTTTCTCTCTCCTATCGCAAGCTTGTGTGCCACAGAATGTGCGAAATGGCTTAAATAGATGTGATTCGTGAGAGCCGTCTCTGCAAAGTCAAGCGTGATGCGTGTCGGAGTGATATTGAAACTCCGGTATATCTCGCACAGGTCTCGTGCTGCATTTGCATATCGATTTAGGTGAACGTACTAGTGGATGCTTATCACGTAGACGCGCTAAATCACGTGCTACGTACGTCTGTAGCGTTTTTATCATGAAAAAAACTCGTCTTGAGATAAGGATCATCTGTTGCTTCCAAAATATCGATAATTTCAATTGAAAGATTTTGTTAAGCTGTTTTGCTTTTCTGCTATCAGCCGATAACATCCTATCGGCCTTATTTCGAACGCCAATCACATTTGTACGCGTGATGGTTATTTGATTAGAAATGCTTGCAAGATTGCGTCATGGAGAGTCTAGAAAGTCAGTTTTTGTTCTCGAGTTGGCTTGCTTTAATAATTTTTTTTTCTATACGCCGAAACAAAAGCGTAAAATTGCGAAAATTTTTTAAACAGTTTCTCCCACACAGAGAAAAATATACTGTATTCAAGTAAATATTATTTATTTTAAGTATATCATAAGTATATCCGCAAATATATTATAAGTTCACCACAAGCATTAAATTTAATTGAATATATTCTGAATTTTAGTAGGTGGAGTATTTTAGTCAAGAATATTAACCCATTCAGAATTTGAACCTGAATTTTTTCTGGTAATGTAAAAAATTATTGAATTAATTTTTATTGATGCTAAGGATTTTTTTTATGATTTATAACTGTTAGGAATTAGTTTCCAAATCCACCGAGAGATCGCAGGGAAACTAATTCTAAAAAATAACTATTTCACATGATTTTAAAGTTTCTGTGCATAATTGTGTACATAGGGTCTGAATAGGTTAAATTAAAACAAAAATTTGATTTGCTTATTACATGAGTTGGCGTAAAGTAAGTTTAAATTTCCTTTGATACAACTTTACAATATTCTTGAAGAGAAAATAATTTCTTCTTTTGAGTACATGATAATGAGATTTTCTAACACTTGTGTGATGAGTATATAATTTAAGACTATTATCAAGAATATATTCTTTATTGAAGAAAACTATTATTTAAAAAAAGAAAAATAAATTGAGTAATCGCTTTCCTTGATAGTAGAATAATATATTTTTCTCTGTGCATTGTATGTCGCGTTATAATAATCATGCATTGTACATTTGAAATAAAATACATATTAAGATACTATTTTACAGTAAATTAATTTTCTCATTAATAATGTCGTTATAAATTCTCTTCCAAATACATATTAATTCATTGAGAGGTGCTCGGTCTGTTTGTTGTTATTCGAAATATCCCGGGATATTTCGCGGACAGATAACGGGTGTCGCGCTCACACGTACATGTCACCCACACAGATTCGCGCGTAAACTGGTTTTTCGATTTTCTCCGCGGGGGAGAGATTGCACGGCCCAGATCGTCCGGCACAAAATGTCAATTGTTGCGTATGCCTCCCGGAATGCTGACACAGTCACGGAAAAAATACACAGTAACGAATTTGGCAGAAAAAAAACGCATACATCGGATATACGCCCGGTCGATTCACGCGTCGCGTTATGATATTGCAATTTGTTTTGTCTCACCGTGTGATTTAACGCGTTATACACACACACACGCGCGCGAGATCCCGAGAAAGCTGCGTTGAAGAAATTATTGGCGCTATAAAGCAATGCGACACCGCGACAGGTTCGCGATTGTAACCCTGTGGGTGACACCCAGTCACACCGAGCGAAATTTATTACCTATAAATTATCATAGCGCCGCGCCTTAATTGTTGCACCGGTATAATGGGATGCCAACGCAATTTCCTCTTGTTAATTAGCGGACTCCTTGAATACCATCACCGTGACTAATGACTGATTATCACATGATATGTTTCATTGATTTTACTTGGCTGTCGCCTCGTGTGCTGCCGTCTATTAGATAAATGGACTTTTTAAATATGCTTGCATTAATGAATCTGTTTAAGAGAGTAATTAATTAGTTCGTGTGAGATATTTTTTATTTCATCAGTTAGTTTCATCTTTAACTTTTTATTGATGTACACGCTTAAAGATATACATTATGTAAATAAAACTTTTTTTTTTAATTATTTTAAAGTTATTTAGAAAACAATTAGTGTAGCAAAGATAAATGCTATGATTTATTTATATCGCATTAGTGACCATTACAAGTGGATTTTTATCACAAGTTTAATTATTTGCATTTTTATGCTACTTGTTTGATATATCTATGCTATTTATATAATTAAAACTAGACAAGAGAGAGAAAAAGCAATCAAAAAGTGAATCCTTTATTTCTTGTTTTAAATTATGAATTTTTTAAAGTCAATAGTACTATAAATTTTATTGCTAAAACGTTGAATTTTCCATGAAAAGACTGTCAAATGTTTCATGCGATTTAAATCGGAATAAACGAGGGATCGGATTCTTGGATTGCGTGCAACAGCAATAGCGGAACAGCAATCGCTAATTGGCAAGCAAATTGCAACGTATTTAATACGCAAACGTCAAGATTATCACGCATCTCTCACGCATTCATACGCTTCATAGAAGTCGTGTACGTTTAACTCCGTATTATGATGCAGTGTATCAGGTCAGCTTCGTCCCACACTCTGCATTGTCGCAAAAAGACAACATGTACACCGGTGTAATACGTCGTAGAATAATAATAATAATTTATGGAATCAAAAATGGAATCTTTTCTAGTAGTTTTAAAACAATAACTAATTGGCGCCGGGATAATAATTAGCTCTAGATGTATCTTTTGTCACGCGGTAATTTGATTCCTTTGATTATTTTTCTAATGAGAGAAAATTAATTTCAACTTGTAAGAATGTAGATTAAAGTTGTAAGCAGCTTAAATTGCTTCCTGAATAACATTGATAACTGAAAGATTGTGAAAATAATTGAGGACAGTATTTTCGCCATTGTCGTCGTTTTCTATGTCGTCTATCATCAAACTCAATGTCTCTGTCATCTTAGCGACACTATTGTTCTTGCCTCGCCCTTTGTTTGCCAGTACAATGTTGAGATTCTCTTTCCCGAGTAACGAGCCGGATACGTTAACGGTTTACTTTGTAATCTAAACATTGAACAAATTAGCGTATAACAGCGAAAATCGCTTCTGTCAAACTTGCACGAATTCCGTTCTATATATTTCTTTTTTCATCTAGTTTCCTTTGCGTGTCTTTCATAATTAAATCGCTAACAAAAAATGTATGATAATATCATTATTTTATATTACATTATATTTTTTTTATTGGTTATAATTATTTAATAAAAGCTATGATTTTAAAATAATTAGGATTTTTAAAATAAATACTATAATTATCTTATCAAATTTTTCTTTAAAAAATGTTAGTTTTATGAGCGTCTTGTTTTAATTCTCTTATTCGATAATGGTAAAATAATTTATAGAAAAATCTAAAAAATTTAGGATCAGAAAACGTAAAAAAGTAGCTGTCGGCTAGAGTTGTCATAAAAAAATATAAAGATAGATTTCAAAAAATTTGAATAATTTAGTAATAATTGAATATATTTATTAATATTCATATGAATTTTGTCTTGTTTAAACATTTCCTTGGATTTGCTCATTTCTTTTCTACATAAAATTTATGTTAGTATTTTTTTTATTAAAATACAATCATTATTTCTCCATCTTTGCTCTAGAATTTTCATTTATCTATTCATTATCTTCGATTTCGATAATGCCACGAATAAAATGATCTTATTACAAAATAAAATATCGAATAAAATTAGTGCATTACGTTTATCCGAGAAAAAACCAAAAGGTACTTTATTTAAGTGATCTTAACTGCCGCGTCTTCTCTTACCGAGTCAATTTATAATCTCTCTTAAATGGCATATCACGATAGAAACTCTTGTCGTGTGAAAGAAGAGACGCGAGGAATCCCGAGGGAAGAAGAGACGAGATCGCGCGGATAACGCGATTTTTCGTACTTTGTTTCAGCCGTGCTGTGTTATTCGCACAACTGCCTTTCGGACATCGTTACTTCCGTTCATTTCGTAATATTTTGCGCCAAGCGAGCCTGGTTATGTCCAGGATAACGATTTATCTTCCCTGGCGCGTACATCACGATACGTTACCCATCATATTTGCCGGAGCCGGAGACACGCGGATCTACTGTGTAATTCGTGCCGTAGTTCCAAGTGGGCTCCAACTCCGAGAAGGTTTATTACGATGATCCTGCTGCATGTAAGGATGGAGGTGGATGATTGTCTAAACGTAACACAAGGGGATTATAAGCACGTGCGCGATCTATTACACCCACGTCCGTTTCTATTGCTCTGTCGGGTACTTACGAGCCGGGTGGTTTTTCTCAACAGCATCTCGCATCGCTTTCTCTTCGCGTCGTTTTATCCGTTTGACATCGAGCTGTAAAGAGATCGCGCGATGGCCTCGCCCCGTGGCATTATCTTGTCGAATTATTCATCTTACCTCCCTTTTCCTCGCCGAATATAAATTATCTCGCGTCTTAATGTTTCAGAGAATCTACAGCAATAATAAAATCTGCTTGAAAGCATATCAAGATTTCGCGACGATTATTTAAGCAAAGAAAGAGCTCGATTCGTAATTTTGTTTTGGTTAGCGTAGGTTGACATTGGATTATTATTATTAGATATGTTCAATTGAAATATAGACTGAGATTTTTATGAAACACCATGATTTTAATTGAACGTATCGTAATTAATTTGTTAATAATATTCATTGAAGATGTATTAAATGTGTATTAAATGTGTCTTCTCACTTTCGTAACTTCTCCGACGAACAAGTCGACTGTTGCCACTTTGGTATTTCGACATCGTTTCTCGAAATAGAATCGTCAGATAGTAACTCAATGTAAGAGATCCAATTTAATTTTCTATTTATAAGAATTAAATAAATGTAGGACATTAAATTATTGGATTTTATATTGTTTTTATATCGTTTTCGTTTCGCATGGCAATTATATTTGTAATAAAGAAGAGAAATAACATAGAAAACTAATTGATTCTTAGAAACACTTATATTTGCTACAAATTCGACTTAAAAGATTGTTTTCTATATTTATAAGATTCTATTATATTTTCCGTGATTTATGGCAAGAAATAATGCAAGTGAAATTACAGTTCGTGATACGAAAGAGCGAAAATTTAAATTTCAAACATTTGTGTGCCTATGCTAGACACATCATATTTCATTCATTCATTCAACAAAGATTTATTAAATTATAAAACTTTACGTTGATGCTACAAAGCCATAAGATCATCGAATATTTATAATCCATTAGAAATGTATATATAATTTATATATATCAATATAATTTAATATAATTTATATTAATATAATTTATATATATTAATAATTTATTAATATATTATTTCCATGGATATAATTTAATACAGATCTTTGTAATTAATATTCAGAAGTTACATTATAAATTTAACAGAATCAAATAACATGACAAAATTGTTTAAGAAAATGCATATCAACTGTGTATATTATCATGCATTTATTAATAATCCCATAATTTTATAATAGTATTTTATAATAGTATTTTATAATTTTATAATTTTATAATAGTAAGTTCAAATAACGTCTTTAGTGATCGATTGTTTGATGCGATTTAGAATTGTTCCATTAATAATGATTTAAATCCATTTCAAGATCGATAACTTAATTATGAGAATGTTTAGCGGTGCTTTGATCTAATTACCTATAAAGCTAGTAATTATTCTATTGTTTTCGATAATTATTGACGTTGATTAGTAGATAATTAATAGTGAAACGTTCACCGAACTTTAGCCTTTGTGCATAAGAATTAATCTCACAATATTCTATTTTTATAATTACAGTGTTATACATATTCGCAAGTTTGAATCCCATCTGTTACATTAACAAGATTTACCAAACTTGATATTCTCTCTTTTTATTTTCGAATAATGACATACTTTATAATTATATTTTATATAATAATAATCAACGTTCGATAAAAATAATTTAATTTCTCTCGATCTTTCTCTCGATATACGTATAAAAGTTTATCTTTAGAGAAATTTTGCAGAATAAAAAATTAGTTTAAAACTAGCTAGGATCTGATTATGCATATGATATATACGCGCTCGGATTCTATTCTTACCGCAATATTAATGACATTGAGAAGTTTGCGTGATACATCGTGATTTATGCCCATTCTGTTTTTCGTTGCTCACTGATGTCTCACGATTGCGCATTACTTTGCATATGTACGATCCGGAGATACCGCGAATATGTAATATTCCGCGAATGCCGGTGATTTCCGAGTGCATACGGTTCTCATCGTGCGCATACGCACGCATGCATGTGTCTCCTTTAACAAGCAGAATTTGTGGTCGGGCGGAACATATCCATCTACCGAAGGTTGGCATCCGCGATGACGAAGGTCAGCGACCTTGTGAGAACCGGCCATCTCCGGACTTATTTGCGAAACAACGATAATTTCTTGCTAATGAGTCGTTATAATTCGACCGTGACAGGCATCGCAATAATATTAGTAGCGTCTTAATTGTCTCATTCCTTCGTCCGAATCAAACTCGACTAGGATTGCACGAGATACCAAGATTAGTCTTGATATTGTCTTGTCTTGAATTTTCAGGACAAGATCAAGACAAGATTTTTAGTTATCAAGACAATACCAAGACTAAGATTGTCAAGATTATTAGTCTTGTCAAGATTATCGGTTCTCAAAAAAATTAAAATATTTATATTTGTAAATGAAAAAAATCATTATATACGAATTTAAAAAAATTTTATTCAATAAAAAACATTTATATTAATAAATTTAAAAACATTCAATATTAATATAATATAACATTTTTATAAATTAGAAATCAAACTCATAAATTTTAGACATTAAAGAGAATTTCACCCAGGAATTGATGCACATTAGTACTTTTAAAGATTTACTTTGTAATCTGGTTCTATTTGTTAACATAGTCAGAATTCCTATTGAGAAAAGTCTTTCTACTGGAAGCAGTTGAATTTAAAATGTCTCGAGCCATTTTTGACAATGTGGGATAAATTTGAACCTGATTTTTTACCACTCCAAAATATTTATATCTGCACATTCCCTTGGAGCCTGTAAATAATTATTAATTTCTGTTTTCCATGAAACAGTAAATGTTTTTTTTATTATATCGATTACATAGAAATAATTATAATTAAAATATCATACAATAGTAATAATTATTTCAAATTATATTACAAAAATTGTTAAATATTATTCAAATAATTTTTTAATATTAGATAAAAAATTGTTAATAAAATCGAGACAAGACAATACGAGACGAGATTTTTGCTATCAATATTTACTCAAGACCAAGACAAGATTTAAATTTTTGAAAATTTTCAATACAATATTTTTACGAATATTGTCTTGTCTTGGGTCTTGTGCAATCCTAAACTCGACTGTCAAGATCTTATTGTTAGTGATAGACGTGACTTAAGCGTATTTTGCAAGAAATCGAGGCTTGCGTTATCCGCCTTCGTATAATCGCGCCTTTATCGCGCGGTTCTCACAATGAAGTATTATTAACCGCTGCTTTTTGCTTAATGTTAGCGAAAGGATTAAGAAAACAAACGGCTTCCAGAGACAAAGCCAAGTTCGACACACGCGGAAGTCGTTTCGCGACATTCGCGAAGCGGAGGGAGCAATTTCAATCGCGGGATTCCTCGTCATTATTTCGCCCGCGATAATTACCGTGCTCTCACGAGCATTATCGACGATCTCTCGCCATGTGTGTCTGAGAAATGGCGTTTCGATTCGGCGCGTTGCCTGTAATAATAATCCTCGTTGCACACCTATCTCGGGTCTTCCAATTTGTCAAACCATACGTAAACTCGTAACAGCTCCTCGGCACGTGAGAACGGAATACGTCAACGTGCAATGTGGCCTAATTCTCGTCAAGATCTCGAGGAAATTTCACGAGCACAGCCGATCCGAATCGGGAACGCGGTCGTGAAGAATGACGTTGCATCCGACGACGAGAATAAATAATTCGTGGGGGGAGGAGCGATTTAAAGCCTACGCGAGCTTTGCCTTCCAGGCACTTCCTTTCGACATATTTTTGGTCCCGGGGTTGCGCCACTTGTTTCTCGAATTAGACTCTCGGTTCTTTTTTGCTCTTTCCCTCGAATTCTGCGATTCGCGCGCACAAAAACGACGAGACGTACGAAGAGTTCGCGAATTCGAATTACTTGGATAAAAAAATAGATAGGGGCAACCTTGGGGGCAACTGTTCAAATAAGAATGAAATCAGCATATCGAAAAATCGATGTATATTAGAGATTCTATCGAAATCAGCATATCGAAAAATCAATGTATGTCAGAGATTCTACCAATATTTTATGTCAGTGTTTTATATAATTTAATACATGATATGTATGATATTGATTGCATGTTTGAATTTTTTGATTAGGTAACTATTAATTTTTTTATTATTGATATATCAATATATCATTTACGTTACATTATATTTATCGAACATTAACTTTTTTAAATTAATGTAAAGAAAAAATAATATTTTTACTTTTTTTGTTATGGATTCGAAATAGATAGAGGCAACCTTGGGGGCAACTGTTCAAATAAGAATGAAATCAGCATATCGAAAAATCGATGTATGTTAGAGATTCTATACCGATATTTTATGTCAGTGTTTTATATAATTTAACACATGATATATATGATATTGATTGCATGTTTGAATTTTTTGATTAGGTATTAATTTTTTTATATTGATATATCAATATATCATTTACGTTACATTATATTTATCGAATATTAACTTTTTTTAATTAATGTAAAGAAAAAGTAATATTTTTATTTTTTTTTAGGGATTCGAAATAAATAATTTTTTTTTACGTAATACTTGAAATGAAATATCTTCTTTCAATGAAAACGATTAATTAGCATAACTATATATTTTTTCTTTTTTTAATATGATAATTTAAAATGCTCACCCTCTCGAGTTTATTTCTACCATGCTGCATACTTAATTTCCTTTGGCTGCATACCTGCATAAAGATATGTACGTTCTCGTTGTGACTGTAAACATAGACCATTTCGTCACGTACTGTTATCGCGTGGGTGTGTCTGCATAAAGTTGATGTGCCACGATGGCGCCTTTGACTTCATAAATAAACGTTCCTTTTGTTCCTAGTCATCTAGATTTTCTTTGATTGAATTTGCCGATTCATCTTTTTTTTCACATTCTTTGCTCTTACATGATATATATATACTCGATACGTTAAAAATGCCGTTTAAAATCTCAGTTACATTTGCAAAAAAATTCAATTAAATATTGTATATTCAATGTCATGGTGAAAAGACATGGAATGATCGACAGATATTCTTATTTAATCGATTCTCTATTAGCTCTCATAATCTTATTTCCAACCTTTCTGGACTTTTATTTTCCTTGATGCATAACTGCGCCAATATAAAATGAAATCTTTAATATCGGGCTGTATTAAATCTTGTCGGAAGAATTATTGAGTGCCGTTTTTTTTTTCAATGAAAAAAAAAGTAAATTGACCTACGGCATGGAATCACGTATTTCCAGTCTTTTTTTGATCTGTCTGCGTTTCAATATTGATAAATTGATTAATTTTTAAGATTGGAATGTGAAATACGAAAGAGAACGCCAATAATTGGGGAGTGCCGCATATTCCTTGATTAAAATTCTGTGAAATTTACGAGAATCGATTAATAGGATACTCGTCAGAATTGTTCGCACTCTGCGGTATAATTCTGATTTAAAAAAAAATATAGTTCCATCCTATTATAGAGCTGCTTGCATTTAATTTGAAATTTTGTTTGTTTTTTGTTTAATTTTGAAATAATCCGCTAAAAAGAGTCTCAAGAATTAATCTCATAAAGGTGAGATCTCTGGAGAATTTTGAGCAAAGATAAATGATGTGACAATAAATGAAGAAATATATTTTAATGAGATATTAGATATTTTTTATTGTTTAGTTTCTTTAAATCGATTGAGAGATTTAAATCTCTTTAAATCGATGTGTATAAAATTGAAGTAACTTAAAGTTTTAACTATTATTTTTATTGTGATGCAGCAGAGGAAAGAAGAGAGAGAGAGAGGGGACGGGCATGAGAAGATAAACTCTCAGACCTGTTATCCGTTTTACAATGAGGATTTGAAGTTTTCGCGAGAGATTCGATCGCCGGAAATGAGAAAATCGGGCGTCTGCACGAGGGTGATAAGAGTAGCATACATACCATGCTTTCTTATTGCGGATTCGTTGCCTACGGCTGTAGATTTCGCGAGATAGATTAACAAAAGTTTTTCGCCGACAAGAATTCTATATTATATTTCTCCTTTTTACAATTTATGCTTGTTTATATAAATATTTTGGTGAATCAACTTGTAACTTTTAGCTTGTTCAATTAAAATTAATATTATAATACTCAATTAATATTCAAAACACACTCGTTTGTGTTTTCTATTTTATAGTTTCAGGGGATACACGCACATAATTATGTGATTAAATTAAATAATTATATAACTTTATTAAAAATTTAAATCTCTCAATGTTATATAGATAGAAATTTTATTTATTTTATTGTAAAAATGAAAATATGATAATTTTATATCATATAAAATATATTTTTTATTATTATATAAATTATATTTATATTAAAACAAGGATTCAAAATTTGTATCTCAATATTATGATTGTCAAAAGTGGCGTATTTTTCGTTAAAACTGACGAGTCCACAAATTCCACATCAATTAATGCCATTGTACTGACCAATTTTTCACTCGTTGCTCGCTTCATTCGCGCTCAATTGCTCCTCTTTTTTGCACATTGCGGGTAACTCGTCAATTCATTCAATCCTCTCAATTTTTCTTTGTCCATCTTGCATTTCCTTTCTTGCGTAAATGTATATAAAAACTTTTCTGATAAAAGTCTACAGGATTAAGAAAGTTAATCCGTTAAATTATCTGATAAAATGTGCAGTTTGTTGCGTTATTAAATTTTTTTATATTAATAAGTGTTTTTTAAAATTACAAATTGTTACATTGAATTTTATTGAGATTTCAATAATGTTGATGTCACTTTTTAGCTCCTTAATTATAAAATTATTATATTATGCATGTAAAATTTACACTCGATATATCCCTTTAAAATTTCACTCCAGGAAACTTAATTTAATTTTTCTATTCTTTTTAAAATTCAAAGGAGTATAAGCAATATTTTCTTTGATCTGTTTTCTTTCTTTCCCGCTTGCAATGGCATCTTCTCTTCATTTCCGTCTGCATCACCCTCTCTTTCTCTATATCTCTCTTTCTCTACCATCAGTGTACCTATTGTTCGCCGCTCGGGCAGTCCATTAAGGCCCTAGACAGCAATTTACAATTAAATGTTTCTCTAAATAAATGTAAAGAGGCCGGACTTCCTTTCTTTAGTTTCATTTGAACCTTTTCGAGATGTGCAATTTTCTGAGCTTATTTTAGATTTAAACAAAAACTTGTAAATTTTAAATTTGTCATTCATAGAAAACGCAAAATGAACAATCAATTTCGATTGACATATAATAATTTAACGACTCATATAACGAGCCTCATTAAAATTTTGTTTATATTCGTTGAGTGGATCCTCAATTATAATCGGACGTTATTTCGTATAATCAAAGTTTATCTTGTAATATTGAATAAATTATTATTGATCGACAAGTGAATTGTACCTGCATAAAAAGTTTAAATAAAACATTAATTATTTGATACTATTTTTCTATCGCAGCATTAAGTATAATTACGTACACTGAGGGAAAATTTTTTTTGAATATCAATATAATCAAATAAATTTCATCAAATTTCATCAAATTTGTTTTCTTCAAACTTTTGCTCTAAATGAAAGGAATTGTTTATTTCATTTAAGCAAAAGCATTTAATTTTAATTAAATATGCATATTATATTAAGTACATTATTTTTATTTATATATTTTTTATATTTAAATACTATTTTCGTAAAATATATTATAATATATACTATAATTTATTAAATTAAATCTATTATTTTTTAAAATTAAAAAATTTAAAATTTTTGGGAATAAAAAATGCATTTTAATAAATATTTTGTAAAATTAAAATATAAAAATATTTAATTAAAAATTATATTTTTTTAAGCATATATATTTTTTAAACATATGTAAATAAATACTTAACTTAAGCAAACAGACGTTTTGAATACAAGTAAATACGAGGTTAGTACCCATCGAATAAATATCTTTCTTGAGTTAACTAAATTGTTTTTATTTCCAGATAATTTTTTCCTCAGTGTAAGTAATCATTGATACTTTATATATAAATATTTTCATAAATTTAATTATTATTGATATAGAAATGGAATGGCCGTTATGTCAATATAAGACAAAAAATACGAATCGCAATTCAATGTGTGTTAAGAATATTATAGCTTCTGCAAATATGCATCTTATCAAACAATATTCTTCGGCATTCTTCAGATCTCGCCGGTGGGATCGAGCGACGTGATCACGTTTTTCGATATGTTGTAGGTTCGCAAAGTTCTCCCGTCTCTTACGTTTCATACATCTCTGTCGTTTGTGGCGTATGACAGCACGGAATTTCATTTGACGGGATCGTATGGGAGGGATGTCGCGCACGTCAAAGAGATACTATCCTTGTTTCTATCTGCTTGGAAAGTGCCGCATGCCACGTGTCTCTGCGCGAAATTTTTCGGCGAACATATCCGCAAGCTTGAAACGCGCGTGTTGGCTTGATGGAACGATATTGCATACGCAGATTTTTGGCGAATTTTATGAAAAATCCGCATCAAAAAGCTACGTCAATTCAAATCGACTTGCCACATATCAGCCGAATGAGATTTATTGACTATATGACGTTTCCTCCCGCGTTTAACGTGAAATATGACTGTTTGATTTTGATCTCGTGTCGACATTATATCTGTTTCCTTTGTATAAAAGAAACAAAAGAAATGATACATTCGATCTACGTAGAATTGTTACTTTTATCACACAGGAGAAATATTGTGCGTTCTTCTAATTTGTTTTTTAGAATTTTTTCTTTAGAATTTTTTGGAGTATTTCTCGAGTAAAATGTATTTGAAAGATCAGATTTATATTTCAATAAAATGTGTGTATAATATTTATATTTTTAAAACGTGGAAAAAATAAAGAGATTTAAGAACAAATATATTTGTACTTTGAAATTAAAAATTACATTGCAAGTACAATATATTTCAGGTGACGCCCGCTTATACCGCAAACAAATAATTCGCATGTGTTTGATTTTTTGGTACAAAATTTCACTGATAAAATCTGTCGCGATAAATTTTTCATTCATTACACGAATAAGAAAACAAAACAATATATCATGAATAAACAGATATTTTATTATTTGTTTGATTCCGTGATATATGATACAAATATCAAGTAATTAAAAGTTTATAATTCAATCTTTCTATTATTCAAACATGTTTGAATGCGATCTTTACATTATTTCAAAGTACAGAATTAGGAATATTCTACTTTTAACAATATTAAATGTAATATTAAGTCGAAGCCATCTATTATTTACTATTTTAATGGCATCTGCGAACATGTGGACGCGACGACTCGCATGACATTTTATTGTCAGATTGAAATATTAATGATGCGTGCGATTAAGAAAATATTAACGGTGCGTGCAGAGAAAAATATATATTCCGCATCGCGTTCGCGTGTGTTACGTAACGCGACGATGCTTTTTCGATTATTAAGCGCGCGTGCAAATTTTTAATAGCTCGCGCGAGATGGAATTTATTATTCCGTTTCGATGCTTGTGCTCGCTACGCAAAGTATTTCACTATATTTCCGATATCGCTCACGGCGATTTATTCAGCGATATATTCAGCAACTCACGCGTTGGCTGCTCGTTTAACAGGGCGAAATGTTGGTCGACGAATGATGCCTCTGTAATAGCTGTAAAAATGTCAACGGACACTGTGTTCATACCGATTCAATTATTTGTGCTCACATTGCGTAAACGTACTTTAGTGTAAATTATTTAATTAGGATTAATTTGAGCGTATCGACGTTTCATCCCATTTTCGATAAACTATATCGAGGTACTGAATAATGCCGAGCTTTTATCAAGATAATAGAACGAGGCAAATAATGATGCATTATAATTGAAAAATTTTAATTTTTAATTATACAATTTTTATAATGTCGATAGATCATCTCAGTCAATAAAATTTAGAATATTTTTTACATAATTTTTTCTAAATATTTATTTATTCCAAAAATTTCTAATATATTTTTACATCAAAATTATAGACTTTTAATTACTTGATATTTGTATCATATATATGTATATCACGGAATCAAACAAATAATAAAATATCTGTTTATTCATGATATATTGTTTTGTTTTCTTATTCGTGTAATGAATTAAAAATTTATCGCGACAGATTTTATCAGTGAAATTTTCTACCAAAAAATCAAACACGAATCATGCGAATTATTTGTTTGCGGTATAAGCGGGCGTAACCTGAAATATATTGTATTTGCAATGTAATTTTTAACGTGTGCTTGTGCTGACGTATGCGGCTTTTTCCGGCGAGAGAGGAACGTCGAATTATTTCCACTCACGTGGGCGAGTGTACACTGTGTCTTTTGTGTATGTACGTATATGCGTGCGTACAGAAAAAAAAAATAGTACTCAATGCTCGCTCAATATAACGAGCCCATTTCATAACTTGAAAAGCGCGTCGCCCATATAAAATAATTCGGCGATTCGTGGCGCGTAAATTTTTGCACCGCGAGAGGAGAATGTTCGGAATGCGTGAAATGCTTTGCGATTTTTCACGATTGCGGAGAGGAGAAGGGAGAGGGGGTGGCCCACGTATACGTCTGTCGTCTGTGTAAAATGAAACGGGGCGAAGAAAAATAACACAGGAATCTGTGCTGCAATACTGACGTAGCCGCTCAGCTGTCGGTGCGTATCAATGCGTGCAAAATATTCACGCCAACGCACGCAATACTCTAAACGATTCTCTCTCTCTCTCTCTCTCTCTCTCCTTCTTCTCCTAAATTTCGAGCAGTATTATCTACCGGCGCCGGGCGGCTTTTAACGGTTTGTAAACGCACGCACATACGCGAATGCGGTGGTGCGTGTCACCTATGCGTGATGCGTGTCACGCACGTCGAGCACGCTTCCGGCACTTTGTGTCTGCAGTTGCACCTACGTATCTGTCTGCAACCGTCATCCGGTGTGCGCTTACAGTTAAACCATAAGGCGTGCACTACGTCCTTTTGTCTACTGGAAAAATAATAAATGTCATTCTATCAAATCATTAGTGCTAGAGAAATACTTGGAAGCTATTCTGTTTTCTTCTTTATAATCACAGGGATTTGCGGACCAAGCTTGTGCTGCAATCATATTGCTGTCACGAGAATAGTGTTTTATAGAGATATCTCGAACAATTCTGTGGATACTTTCACATGAGCCGATATTAGAAAATAATTTCTCCGGAACTTGCTAAATTTTTGTTGATAATTTTTAAAACATGGAATAGAAATGAAAACTGTAAACAAATTGTAATGGATTGGATCAAAATTTCGATAAAATCGTGTTATATTCAAAGAAAATATAGATATTTAATTATATTTGTATCTATATGTTATAATATTTATTATTAGATACACACAGAATTTAAAAAAAATTAAAATTTTTTCGAGCGATAAACGAGAAGTCGGCGAAAAAAAATTAAAATCTTTTTTCACTTTCTCGAATAATTTTAAAATTATTTTGTTTATATTTTTACATTTTTATATTTTACATTTTTATATATATTTATTTCTAGTAATCGCTGAAAACATATTGATCTCCGACTACTTTCTATACGCACATAAACAACTTCGTCTCGGTACAGCGCTTCCACCTGATAACCAGAAATCCGTGTTAACGAGTTTTTGATATGTGTACGCACGGCAAAAGTCTCAAATCAGATTTGAAAATTGCACAAAAGGCACAAAAGAAATAATAGGTTAAAATAAAAATGCCAATATGTGAAAGTGCGATTATCACAATTTTCAATAAATTAATTTTTTTTTATATAATATATGAAATTAATATATGAGAATATAGATAATATTTATCTTTTATATTCTTTGCCAATATATTTTACGATATGGATGATATTTATAATATCTACGATATTAAGAAATTCTATAAAAAATTAAGAAAATGATTAAAGATAAAATAGTACCTCTGGAGCGATAAAATATAATTGTCTTTTTTATCATTAATATAAAAATTACCTTGATTTTTGTAAATATTATTATAGAGTTTATATATTGTAAATTAAGCTTTACTTTTTAGAATGTTTTTTCAGATAAGATCAAACTAATATTTATATTTAGTTCTCAATGGAAATTCAAAGAGAACATGTCAATTTTTATAAAAATTACACACAAATAAAAATAAGTGGCGAAAAAAACATATTTTGCGGATACCGTTTGATCCTCCCTGTTAATAAGAGATTGCTGTTTCTGTGGCAATTCAACCCTGACCTGAACACAGGCAGCCACTGGTGTTATTGCAGGCGCGTATGTTACTCATTATAAAGCACGTGACTTTGAAGGTTCGATTCAAAAACATGATTATTGCCATCCCGGTAATATACCATAACTATGCATTGATTGCATTCCTGGCTGCCAGTCTCTCGTAAAGATCAAAAGATGTACAGTATCGCCGCTATTGTTGATAACGTCGAATCGTGTGAATAAATTTAATATATAGCTCATCCAAATACATAATACAGACATATATACGAGTCTTAAATATAGGAGATCTCTGGAGAAAATTGTCAAGTTTCTCATCTCAAATATGCAAACATTTTTAAGTTTCTCTTATCATTCGAAAAATAATCAAAGAGCAAAGTAATTGTATTGTTAAAGAGAAGAAGAAAGATATATTAAACATAAATTTTTAAGGGCGAAAACTGCAACGGAGAGTAAATAAAGGCTAAAAATAATTCTAAACACGTCAACGTGCGACGTATGTATCTCCTCGTGAAAACGCTACTCTGTTTGTTGTAGCCGCGCGGTCAGTGCTGTCGACGTCGAGCTGCGTTCAGAAGCCGGCAATAACCGGGGATGCATGCACAAACATCCCCTTGGGATACCGCAGTCGGTTGTAACATTTCGCCTTCTCGTTTATCGCTCGTCAGGACCGAAAACGAGCAGTGTCCGCGCGCGCACGCCCCAAGTACAATTCTGCGGGGGGAAGGGGGGGGTTGCTATCGCACCGGGGAACACGTTTCGCTACACGTATGCCAAGGGTGGGCGGGGAGGAGAGGGGGGAGGAAGGGGGAGTAAAGGTGGATGGACGCGCGGCGGTCGCGTGGGATCTTTCCCGTTATGTACCGCGAACGAAAACGTGAGTGTCGCATGCGTGGGCGTCGCGTCACGGAGATAATTATTTCCACGGTGATGCGACACGGGAACGTGACTATTGCGGGGCGTATAGTACGATTAGGGTGTGATAGAAAATCGGGGACGCGGAAGGGTTGCCGCCCGATGCGGCATGTGTCCATTTGTCACGGTTAACATTCGTCCCGGTTCGTCCATTAGTCGAGGGTTGAGAGCATCGTTGTAACGGTGGGTTCATTTGAGGAATTCGCCAGATAAATCACTTCTCTTATCGCGCCGGGGGGAGATAACGCTCTCTCGAAACCCCCTTCGCGAAAAATTAAACGCGTTATGAAACGAACGATCCATCCCTGCGTGGCTTAACGATGATTGCCAGTGATGGATTACTCGGCTCGGCGTTTTTCCTTTCGCGGTATCTCTCCTCCGTTCGAATCGATCAATTCCAAGTGATAAATCGCGAGGTGTACTTATTTCGCAATTTTTGTCCGAGACACTCGCGCGGCGAGATAAACCGAGGGGAGCGGTTTAATGCAAAAAAAATTATATCCCGGCGATGTGAATTTTTTAAGAAGGTTATACGTGTAACCCGTACGTAGCAGCGGGTTATCACGTCACATTCATTGTACTCACGTAAACGAAAAGTACAGGCCACGCGTGCGTCACGCCACGGTAGCTTTCTGAATGTAAATTCATATCGGCTTATTTATTACAGTCGTTTTTATCTCGTTATGAAATACCTCAAGTTGCTTTTAGCGACCCAATCGTTAATAAAAATTATCGGACAAATGTATTACGCGACATGTAAGAAAATATAAATATCTTGATATCAAATCACGAATATGTCAACGAGTACTTTTATTATTCAAATTGGGATCCTTTTTTTTGAGAAATCAAATTTACACTTTTAGATTGTTAATTTTACTTTACTCGATATTAGAGATAATACAATAATTAAAATTTGAATTCATTGAGATTTTCAATGCGATAAAGAATCTTTAATTTTTAGAATTAAACGATGTTATGGTTTACAAGAGATCGATAAGCAAATCTCGTTCAGTAAAATATTCAAAGTCGTTGATATCTAGATTAACTTGATCAACCTGGAAAGTCAGGTGTGTATCACACTTTTAAGCGCGGCGTTTATATGATAAAGTGAAGGTACATACCTTGCGGCGACAGTATGCAGGAATATATATTTATACAATCCATGCAAGTGCACGTGTTGACAACTTTTTCGCTCGCATTCCAACACGAATAATTTTTTTCTTTCTCAATTGGCAAGCCTAAATATCCGGTCTCGTGGACTGTCCTAAATGACAGTGATATCGAAATATTGACATTTGTCGACCACGCGATAATACCATGATAATACTTCTTTCACAACAGTGTTGCAAACATATCGTATTGACAAAAAAAATAGGGAATTGTTTTCTACAGTAAATAGGTGATTTTATTATTTTAATTGTTATAATAATTTTCTTTAATAAATTGACAAGAATTGAAAAAAAATGGATTATATATATCTCTATTAACATTCATATACATATATACACTTTAATAATATGTTAATTAATTTCAAAAAAGATATATATTTAAAAAAGAATAATTTAAAAATTAATTAATTATATATACACACAGATTCTTAAATTAAAATTTATTGCAATCAAACAAGTGTTAGTAAATGATGTCTCGGTTTACATCCGCAATTTTGTATTATTGAGCCATCATTATTGTGAAATAAGCGATTTTCTTGAAATGTTATTTAAGCTTAAAATATTATCTTTGAACGGAAGTTTTCAGGTAATGTCTTGAATTCCAGAAGACAATTTGATAAATATTCATTATCAAAAAAAAGAGAGAAAGAGAGAGATTATGTTTATTTTTTTGTTTAAAAATATCATTATTAGTAAAAAAGAGAGTTATAATTCTTCCTAAATTATTAAATTTCCAGGAAATATTTCAAAAGCTTTATTTTTAAGAAAAGAAAAAGAGGGAAGCGTAATAAACAAGGATTTTCTATTTTATTAAAAATTTTAAGATATATACGTGCTTCCAAAAGAAATAAATTTAGATCAATATAATATAAAAAAATGAAGTATATGTGTGCATATATATATAAGAAAAGTTGTCTAAAGAAATTCCTGGAAGAAAGAGAGTTCATTCCACCTTATTGTTCGAAATCTTTTAAGAAAAAAACATAAATCTTTTAAATTTGCATTCGTTGCGTACTCGCTCGTGTACACGCTAGTGCATAATTCACGTTCTCGCATGACTGGGGAATACGGTACATTACATACGGGACTGGTAAATTGCAAGTGGACTGCAGTTGCGGTTGCTGTACTTGCACTTTGGGAATCCAGGGGGGGTCATTTGATCGTCGAGTTAGTTCTCTCTACCTTGGGGTGTCCGCGACATTTCCGACGCGTCCATGCTCCATGTGCCGTCCCACGCTTATCGCTAACGAATTTCACAGCTGCATCCAGTGAAACCAGTTTTCGTGTTACCAAGAGAAGCGCTTATCATTCGCCTTTAATCCGCTTACATTTCGCGCTGATGCGCGGTTGCCCTATCTTCAGAATGTCGTTTCTCTCCTTCGATGCGATTGATTACGTAACAACAATATTATGATATTTTGTTGCAGTTTCTAAATCTTTTATTTAAATCTTTTCTCCTATTTTTACGTAACAAATTTTATTAGAGCAATATTATTACGTAATAGAAATAATTTTTTGAGCATATTTATAAATTTTGTAAACATTGTCTTTAGTACTGACATTGAATAAATTTGAAAAGAATTGAATATTTTGACGAATAATATTTTTTTAAATTGATATTAAAAAATTGACAATTTAAAATAAATTGTTTATCGATTTTTAAAAGTCTTTATTTTGAATCTTCTTTAATAAACGACTATAAGTCGTGATGTCGTTTTTAGATTCTGCAACATTATGACAAATATCTTTAATCTGACAAACCGATTTGTCCAATGAAATCTTATATATTATAGTTACCGTATAAATTTAATAAGCAGATATAATGTTATCTTACTGATGACTGTCTCTATTATGTGGTATAGTTCAGATTATATTACATTCCATTCGATAAATTCATAACCGGCTTGTACGCGGGGACACAAACTAGTTACCCGTACAAAGCGAAGCTTCCCGCCTACGCGATGACCTCTACACGACCCCTGATACGATCGCGCAACCCCCGGATTTTCGAGGGATGATAGCGGATGATTGTTAATCTCGTGTCATTCGTATTGCGATAACACGCAGCCTCCGAGAAGATCGAAATCGCATATGTAGATCATGTCCGTTATCGATCGCGCCGGATGCCAGTCGAAATATAAATTATCATAAATCGCACGGGACATATATGAGTATCGATGAATCGGAATAATACAAAAGATATGGAGCTTCCCTACCGATTGATAAAAATTGAACCTTGCTTTTGCATCTGCGATATTTTTGATAATGCTAGAATAAATTAAATGTCCAATTTTATAGGAAATTTTGCAAATATATTTTATAAATTTTGGAAATTATGTATTTAGTTTGTGATATATTTTTTTATATATTTTTTTATATTACAATGTTAATATTTCTTTAAGGGTAACTAACATTTAAATTAATATTTGTACCTGATTATCTAGAATTTTTTTTCGTCCCGATTTTAAATGTTATTTTTGATAATTTTATTTATTTATATTTATATATATTTATATTTTATAGATACAATATATTTAAGTATATATTTAAGTATAAAGTAAAAATAAACGTTAACAATAGAGACTAGGACTGTCTTTACAATACTTTTTTTTAACACTTACAAGTCTGCGTAAAATTATATATAGTCTTATGTCCTTGATTAGAAATATATGCAGTTCAATAAAGTTATAAATAGACCGCGCGAGATATCGGAAGTGCAAAAAGTGAAATCGAATGACACATACATATGCATACACAATTCATATGCATACACAAGTTCACAGATTGCAATTGCATACATATTTCAATGGAAAATCGCAAATTAGCGAATCCAAACATTTTTCCTACGGAAATCGAGGGAGCAATTGCAACGTAAATTCGCCCATCGCAAAACTGCGCCGATTTTTTTCCATTGCCTGATGCGCTCTTAATCACATGACGTGCGCATTCATATTAATAAGTACGATATTAACTGAGCGCCGTCGCCGCCCATCTATAAAAATCTCTCTTTGATCAACGTGGAAATGCGGAAAGCGGGGAAAATTGGATGCGCGCGATAGGAAAATAGAAAGGAGCGCTCGTGGAATGCGCGATGCCCGGCATACCGGTTGCTGCTGAAGTGAGAGTAAAGTCTCGATGGGGATCCGCGTCTGGCCTCTTGACGAGCGGATTTTCAAGGAGCGCACCGTCGGCATATGCACGCGCATATGCACGTAATGGAGCTTACGTTACGAAGCCTTTGCGCGTGTAATGCGCTCCCCTGCGCTCGGGAAATGCCAGACGAAGTAGGTACCGAGAGCGCGTGGTCGAGAGATAAGAGCGCGAGCCTTGAGACGCGGTGCGTGCGCATACGTTGTACATGTTTATGCATTATGGATGTCTGCTTTAATATCGATATCTTGGAATGAGAGCGACCGTCGTTTTGGGAGCTTAAAAAGACGAGTATAACACGTTTCTCATGTAATATCTGCCTTTTTTATACACATATATATACATTTTTTTTTAACTGTGCATGCGACAAAGATGCAAGATACATGGGTATATATGTATATTAGAACTTTTCAAGATGTGGACAACTGATTAATCCAAAGAGATATTATTTATTTTTCATTAATTAATATTATTATTAATTTGTTGTTATTAATTAATAAACTATTTAACCTCTTATTATTAAATATTAATATTATTATTATTAATTTATAGCAACTGATGACAACTGATTAATCCAAAGAGATATTATTTATTTCTCAATAATTAATATTATTATTAATTTGTTGCTATTAATTAATAAACTCTATTTAAAAAACTCGTTATTAAATTATTATTAAATATTAATATTAAAATTATTATTAAATATTAATATTATTATTATTAATTTATAGCAACTGATGACAACTGATTAATCCAAAGAGATATTATTTATTTCTCAATAATTAATATTATTATTAATTTGTTGCTATTAATTAATAAACTCTATTTAAAAAACTCGTTATTAAATAACTATAATAATAATAAAAATATATAAATATTATTATTATTAATTTATTATTATTAATATTCGTATTAATTAAGAAATCATATATTTAAATAGGAAATTTATCGAATACATGTGATTGCTGAGGAAATCAATTCTGATCGCTTATTTTTTTTGCCTGTTTATTATTCAAGACGCGAGAATCGACATCTTCGAGGAAATTAATACTGACGTTTTTCCTCTGCAGATTCTATGAAAGTTAGGAACCTATATATTTGCATGGATGTTTTGTTAATTTTAGCGAGACGCATCCGGTCGAGAATAATGTGTGAATCATAACGAGGTATATACACGTGGAATTCGAGGCACGGAAATTATCATTCCAAGTATTACGAAAGACCTGTGTCACGCGACAAAAATAGCTCGCTGGAAGAGAAAGGTAGCCTCTATAAATCAACGATGCAGCTTAAATCGATAGATGGTTGAATAATCCAACACACGTGTTAATGAGCGTACGAGTGACTAATTGTGTACGAAAGGTTCTCGGAAATAGTCGTAAAATGCTTTAACGATTAAAATCATACATTCGAATCATTAAATAATTAATCATCATTGAAAAATAACACGATAAATTGATGTTCAAAAAAAATTAACATATTATGAAAGTATAATGAAACAATTTAATGAAATTAAATGCACTGTAATTTAATTTAAATTAATTTTATAGGCATAGATGTAGAAGTTTATTGCCAAATACGATCGTGTGTACCATCATTACGTTTCTAAATATAATAATGCGATTGAAATATCAACACTTTGATAGACTCTCGTTATCATCGATTGATTTTACTACACGTTCTAATGTGGCACACATGTTTTATATTCAGATTACGAGGTAGATCGCTTCACCTAGCCACGCGAAAAAGTAGTTCGCACAGCCTTGGGACGACCTGAACCTCTTCAAAAATTGGTTCGCTTAATTGAGCATAGCTAAGCGTTACCAAAGCTCTATATTTTCCTTACTCATTAGTTTAAGGCACGAGGTTCCGCGCCTCGCAGTCATTTACTTATACCGTACCAAATGGATTTCTTCTTACGAGATAGTATTAGACCGGTTTGCCATCTGTCGAGCACAATAGGTACTACAATGTACATTCGTCAAGTTTAACCTGAAAGCATTACAAGTCGTATTAAAACTATTAGCGAAAAATTCATTACAATAATTAAGGGTAGATGCAACATATGATGCTCCTTCTCGTCATGTGCCACACTGATTGTGAGGGAAAAATTTTTTTAAATCAAATAAATTTGTTTTCTTGAAACTTTTACTTTAAATGCAAGGAATTGTTTATTTCATTTAAGCAAAAGCATTTATTTTTAATTAAATATGTATGTTATATTAAGTACATTATTTTCATTTATATATTTTTTATATTTAGAAACTATTTTCGTAAAATGTATACTATAATTTATTAAATTAAATCTATTATTTTTTTAAATTAAAAAATTTAAAATTTTTGGGAATAAAGATGCATTTTAATAAATATTTTGTAAAATTAAAATAAAAATATTTAATTAAAAATTATATTTTTTTAAGCATATATATTTTTTTAAACATATGTAAATAAATACTTAACTTAAGCAAATAGACGTTTTGAATACAAGTAAATACGTGATTAGTACCAAATAAATAGCTTTCTTGAGTTAACAAAAATTTTTTTATTTCAAGATAATTTTTTCCTCAGTGCACAATCAATTAGTAGATTTTATCATTAATTTTTTTACTTGCATAGTTTATATTTACGCCATTACTCCATCATATTTTTCTATTAGTTAATTACAAGAATAAATCAAGCAAGCAATTAAAATTGCGATGATACTAAAGGCAAGGCAATCTTTCTTTTCCTCGAGAAGAGAAAACTGTTTGTAAAAAACTCCGCGTCAGTGGCGTGTCTGAAAACATCGAAGCTGCTAAGCGTACTCTTATGCATTCATTATGCCGTAATGAACGTTCCATAATGATATTAGGTTCATTATGCGCGACTCTGATTAAAATTGTGCGGCTGGCCGGATAAGTTCCGTTTGTGTATGTTTGTATGTGTATGTTTTTGCGTATATCTGTGTGAACATTTTAGCCAGTAACTTGCCGCGGCTTATATCCTTATCAATTTATTCCGGTAACGAATTGATTTAACTGTTCATTGAATAGCGTCGAGCGGGACAATAAAGTACAATCATCAAAGCGGTGAAAAAATATCTTAAAGACGTCTTAATCCCTTTTTCCTGTTTTATGACATCTATATTATGTTATGCTTGGATACAGCAATATAATGAAAATATTTTGCAAACTGTCTTTGTGTATATTATACGTTTTTTGTATGTTCATACGTCTCAACTTTTTTCTTCATTTATTAATAATTAATTTTTAGTAATTAATTTAACATTTAATTGAATAATTATAATATCATTTAATTATTAGTTTCAACTTATTATTTTACATACTTATATTAAGTATCAATACAAAAATACATTATACTTTATATTGATACTTAAAATCTAAATGAAATTTTAGAATTTGAAAAAAACTATCTAGAAAAAAATTCATTTTCTTCTGGAAACTTTTTCTTTAAATGTGAAATTCATTGAAGACATGGATTATTTCATAATTAAAAAATTATTACTCTATTGTTATATTTTTTACAATTAAGAAAAAAAGAATAATTAGGAATATGAAATAATGGTATTTCACAGATATTAATTTATTTATATTTAATGAAAGAATTGTTTATATTGAATCATTATATTGAAATTCTTTTATCTTATTTTATCCAGGCATAACATATTTAATATGTAATATTTACAAAGAGCAGACTAAGATTAATTCAATATATATCCTTCTTCCTTTGCTCGCACTTGATTACTAATTATCCTTTACTAATTATCATCCCTTTAGCAATATGCCCGGATATACATGGCTAGTCACTTCCATGAATAGTCCACCTATCTTTGATAACTCCGCCTTCGACATTGTAGATGCCGATACGACATTGTCCCAAACACGTTTGCATTCCCTCTTGATTATCGTCTCTCTCGACATCCCTCTTCTTCCATCTTCCTCCTATGCATCATCATGCATGTGCTTTTCGCTTCTCCTCCTCCTTTACCTCCATATGGTATTCGATTGCGACATCCCCTTATCGCACATTGCGTATTATATGCATCGATGTGAGCATTGTTTGAGATGCATCCTGTGGTCGAGAGCGGTCATCGCTGCGTCTTGTCGATACCATATGTCTTCGCGGACAATCATGCAATGGGATAATTGAAGATTATACGGAATATGCATTGGCGAAAAATTTCAAGCCTATAACAAATAAAAAAATATAAATCTCAATCAAAGGCAATTTGATGATAATATTTTTTGAATTTATTCGATCGAATTATTTATTATTTATATTTATTATTTATATATTTTTTGTTTAAACCATCTTTTTAGCAATATATATATATATATATATATATATATATATATATAATTTAGATTGTGTATGTGTATATATTTTCAGCATTGTTTATTTTTAATTTTATTCAGTTTAAATTGCATTGTATTTTTCTATGAAACTCATCGATAGAATTGTACGCGTACAACAATAAAAATATAAAATAACTTTATTATTTTTATCGTACTTGTATTAAACGTTATTGTTCAAAAACTCAACATATACATTTCTCGCTTTTAACGTTTTATAACCCATGAAAATTAATTAACTGAAACTGAAAAATGATAATTAATTTATCGATTGAAATGTATAGTATATGTATACGACTCATGGCTGTAATATATTTTGCTTACAACTAACGACAGGAAGTTGAATTATTTCCGACAGTAAATTCTGGCGTGTTTTGTACGCAAACTTAGTCGTAGAGTTAACCAAGATAATGCTGTTGAAGTAATAGGAAGCGATGCGACGCGACGAGAAGTGCTTTCATCGAGCCTACGTATGTATGTACACGCAGTCCGACTTTGTCGTCTAGTGCACAGATGTCGGAGAGAAACGCGCTGCCACCCCAAATAACGAGGAGCGCAATTTGTCGTCGCGTGCAAAATTAAAACGTCCTCTCGGCTCCCCCTCGGCGCCCTTCTCGCCCTTGATATTATTCTCGCTACGAAGGAAGACTCGGCATACCAACGATTTCAGTTACGAATCTCGCGTTTAGGAATTAACAAAAATTTCGTTACAAAAGAACGATTAATTTGCCGAATTTGCGTTCATTTGCTTTACCGTTTCAAGTGTAATTTCACGAGACGCAATGAGATAAATGTATTCAATAATTATTATTATCATGGCACAATAATCATCTGTCTGTTAAGGATAACGAATCCAGATTGAAGTTTAATTTTGTAGAAATTAAATTTGAATATCATAGATTTTATTATGTTTTATATTTCTTTTATTTCTTTTTTTGTTTTAATTAAAATGAAATATACATACATACTGATCCTCGATGAACTTGTCACTACAATACTTATGACATTTTTATTGATTAAATTTAAAAGAATAAATTAATTTATTTAAGAATATTATTTAAGAATATTATTTAAGAATATTATTTAAGAATAAATTAATTTCATAAAAATTAAATTTGAATATCATAGATTTTATTATGTTTTATATTCCTTTTATTTCTTCTTTTATTTTAATTAAAATGAAATATATATACTTACTGATCCTCGATGAACTTGTCACTACAATACTTATGACATTTTTATTGATTAAATTTAAAAGAATAATATCTAATTAAGTCGTGTAAAATTTTCTATCGTCTATTTATTTTTTCTTTTTTAATTAGAGCGGCAGCGAACGTGTCAAATAAAATTCAACTTTATCCGATCTGCCGCGATCGCGTTATCGTTCGTTATTGCGAGATGATGATTCTGGACCAACGGGGGCGGCGTCACGTGCGTCGAGGGTGCTTCGTGGCTTCTCGCGCGTGGAAAAAGAGGGTAGTTAGTTAGATGTATCCTGGTAACGCGTGGGGATGCAGAATGGACCCCGCGCGACAGGACGGGACGCATACGCGGGACGACACAGACTGAAAACGAAACGAGCGAACGAACCGGGCGCATTGTAACTCTCAAGGGGATTGATTTGGTCCAGGCCTGGGAGAGGCAGAGGAGGAAGGGAGGGGGCAGGGGAAACCGGCGATATCGATTGGCGGCATCCATGCGAGCGCATCTACAGGAGGGTGCCTTCGATAGAGCTTCATCTTGGAGCTATTCGTATTATATATCATTTTTCTCTCGCGTAAATTTTGCACTTATTATTCCTTTCTCTTTCTCCGAGGCTTTCTCCTTTTACTCGTACCTGCACGCGCGTACTTTCGATTACGGAAGACACTTTCGTTGAATGTACAAGTCGGAGTTTGAACAGTCCTATTCATCTGAATCTTATTCGTTCTACTTCTCACAGAAATGCGTCGATTCGCAAACTTTCAGGGAGGAATAATTCTTCTCATTCTCTCGTCCCCCCGGGACGGTTACGGCTCTCTCCTTTCGTCTTTCGGGAAAAGTTGTTCGCCCGAAACGCGGCGTCTCTTACAAATTCAAATGAGTCTTTCAATGAAATAAAATTCCGGATACCACGCCGGCAACCGCTTCATCGTCGCTCTTTGGTTAATCCATCGATTTCGCCTGTTTTCTCGGGAACAAACGATCGAGAGACGACCGCTGAAACATTCATCGGTTGTTCGGGAACATTAAGCCGTAAGCATGTGGCACGTGAGGCGCCTTCCATTAACGGAACCGCTTCGCGTAAGCTCCCATTAACTATCGCGAGTGTAATTTTAGCGGAAACGCGCGAGCGTTTTGCGTTAAATGGAAATTGGTTCGTTCTACTCGGTTTTACAGGCTGATATTCGTCTAATTATTTAATGAACGAGCGAGCGATCGCTCGTCGAGTAACTGTACGCATCGTGTTGCACGATTAAATATCTCGTTGCGATACCTGTGCTGGGAAACAAATGCACCGTGAAGTTTCGGATAATTGTCGATCGTACGCTGCCAATAGCGTCGATCGTAGCGATCGGCCTGGAAAGTACGAGTTTAATAGGAGCATATATATATCTTCCCTTTATAAATAGAGAGGAAATATTCTCTCTTTATATAATTAACGCGATAACGAGAGAGCGAGTGTGAAGTGTTGTTTTGATCGTATAAAATATTCTCATAGATATTACTCACCCTTTATGAGTTATTGATTATGTTAAGGATTTAAGTACTTGTACTTGAATTTCTTAATCCAATAACTAATATTATTTCAATACGGACTAATATTATTCAATACATTATGAAATAATTTTATATGAAACGTTTTATAATTTTTTTTATTATGAAATAATATTATTTCCGTTAATTAATATTATTTCAATATTATTTCATAATGTTTAAAAATTAAGTAAAATGTGTATACAAAAATTTATTTTTTATAGAAGTTTAATAGCGCGCTTTACCCTTTTTTATCCTCTATCATCGTTGCAAGATTTTTGATCCTCGTTTAATTCTTAATTTTCTCGAAAACTTTGACAAGACGCTACTTGTCAAACTTTTAACTTAGCATCGTTCCCATCAGCCTTGATCTCACTCTATGCCTTCGAGGACTTCTTGGTTTGGATTAAGCGGGTACGAGGATGGAAACTGCACCGCAGTTTGTATCGGATTTACATTCTGCCGGGATAATAGTTGCCAAAGTTTCGCCGAAGATCGATGAGGATTCTAAGACAATAGATATAAGATTGAACTTTCCGAAATAATTATTATCTTTTTACTCGAGAACGTCAATAGATTTCTCGTAATATCCTGGGAAAATGATTACGAAAGAGATGACGCGAATTTTAATAGATCTCTTGTAACGACTTTGCCTCTTTTGATGAGACATGTGATTTTAATTAGCGTACCATTAAATTAATATTATTTTAAAAAAGTGTCTTATTACTAACAAATATGTTATATTATAATTATATTAATAATAATATAATATTTTTATTGATTTTAGTATCTGATAGTTAAGTGCAGATACACACACACACACCCTCTTTTTAATTTTTCTTTTTCTACAAATATTATTTATATTTTCGAGATAAAAAAAATTTGATTTAAATAATCTTATCTTTAAAAATGCACATACGTCTCCTCCTTTGAAATAATTTTTTATGAACGCGAGCACTTCCGATTGCGAGTATTATTACCCCTCAATGCAGCTCTGCGAAAGCGCGCTACGGCCGCTGATAAGGTTTCCTCGAGTGTTAATTACGTACATGTCAAACGCATCTCGTCTATCCCGTGCGGGCACATATCCTACCTCCTAGGACCTTTAGTCGTCGCAATTACATTAGAACCACTCGATATTCCAACCCGCATAGCAACGATTCTCTATCTCGATTACCCTCTTTCTCTCTCGCACTCTCTTGTCGCACCTATCTCCCCTTTCCATTTCCTCTTCCGATATTTCTCCCTCTCTCTCTCTCTCTATCTCTCACTTTCTCTCCGACATTTCGCAACGTCGTTTCCGATTAACATGTACGCGTTCACTGCCTTCCAGATTTTCTAATCTGGCAACAAAGCTTAGGGAGAACCGAAGCGAGAGGAGGGATCGTTCGAATCGATACGGTTACGATGTGCGTTTGCCCGATAGACGAAAATCGACTTGGAATAATCGGGTACGGCGGTACATAGTTTCACGAACAATGGAGTGGGATTATGCTTAGGATGGAGGGCGAGTGGTGGTTAGCTGCGGAGTCTAACGATGAATATTACGCGGTTGAATGGGAACGCGGCTGGTGAGGGAAATTGCGAGTTTTACATGCTAATTTATTCTCGTCGTTTTTCACGCGCCGCGCGAAAAACGCGGACCGCGTGCTTCGAGCAATTGTAATCGCGTTCTGGCATTATCGGGTCTGGTTGGAAAATCCATTGGGGTGGCCGTTGCTGCGCGATTTCGCGCGATCGATATTTTGTTTCGCTTATTTTCCGCGGAGAATATCATGTACTTTCTCGAAAATATTATTTATATTCTTGTATCTCTTTGTATTTTTCATACAATTTTGACGAGAGCTGCGATGTGTCTTTCGATTGTTTATAGAAATGTAAACAATTTTCTGACAATATTTACACCTGAATAAATTTATTAAACCGTTTATTAAACCGTTATGTATATATACTTTTTAAGCCGGAAAGACGACAGTCTTGACGGTATATTTTATTCGATAGCACGGTGCGAAATTTCAATTCGCTGAAATAACCGACGTGACGCGGTAGCGAAGCCGAAAGAAGCGTTGTCCGCAAGGAATTCGTAATTTCTTATGCAAATCCCCGTCGTAGAAAGTGCGACCATCTTTCCCTCCGCATGACCCAGTCATATCCGGCACAACTCGCTTCTTCCGCTTAAGAAGTACTTTCCGTAACCGCGTTATCGTCCACGAAAATTGCGAAGGAAGTAAATTATTTTCGCAACTCTTACGTCTCCGCCTGTCTCCTACAAAATAAATAGGTAGTGAAGAATAAGGATGGACTTTTTTAAAGATTTAAAATAGATTTTTTTACATTCTGCAAAATTATGCATGATTTCCTCAAAAATCGGACATTTTTTCAACTTTTTTGTATAGATTTTTTAGCCTATATTTTGGGGATTTTTATTATTTATATTTTTTTTTTGTGAAATGTTGATTGAAACACTGGGGAAAAGAATCACCGCTAAATTGTACATTCATTAAATTCTGAGTTGATTTGCCTCTTTTTTTATTTTTATTCTTCCTTTAATAATTAAATTTTCAACTTTTTTAAATATTTAATCATTGCGCGTTTTACACCTTTCTTCGAGAACTTTCTAGAATAAATTTCATCGAGTATAGAATAAAGGAGACTTTGTTCATGGGCGAGTCACTTCGGCTCTCCCTGGCTATTAAATTAATAACGCTCGGCGACGGTCTTGAAATTCGTGTATCGCGGGTCTTTGTAGGAAGCTCTCCTCGGCCTACGTCATTGTAAGAATTTTCAATTATAATAGGCCTTGAAATCGCAATTTACGATTACAGCGTCTCGAGGAACAAGCGTGGATAATAGAGAGAGCAAGTTGTAAGAAAATCATCTCAAAGAGCGCAAGCTACCGCAGCCGTTTTTGCACTTAAACGCTCTCCATTCTCTCGAGATGAGTGGGTAAGATATCACGGTATCTCTCAAGACAACGCCCAATGTCTGGCGTCCTACGTGCGAGGTGACTCGCTTTCTGTCCCGTCATGTGGGACGTGTTAATGAACTTGGCCGAGATCGGCGCAAGTGTTATCATCGAAATTGTCGGTTAACGCCTGTCGTTATTCACGATAAGAAGAGCTCTAACGATTGTTTCGTGTACAGACGTCTACGCGATTTCCCTTCTTCGTGGGAGAAAAAAATGTAAATACGAAGAAAGTGTGTGAGACGCGTTAACAAACTTGGAAAGATCGCGATAAACTGACACGCATATCGTGGGATAAGAATATTAATGATCTGTCATAATGCACGATATTATCTCGAGGTCGTATTTGAGATCGAGAGATACCATGGAACGACTATTTCGGTGTGTTTTTTTTTTGCGAATTTACTTAAATTAATTCGCGGTGTTTTTTTTTTTGCGAATTTACTTAAATTAACGAAGGGAGAAGGAAGCAAAAGGAAAGAATATTTCGATGGCAGGGAGATGTGGACGGTCGAATTAAAGGGCTTTGAGGGAAACCCGTAATTTTATATACCAAGAGCTTGATTCGCGGAGTGAAAGCATTTTTGCCAGTCTCAGTCAGACGGTGATTATCACTTATTTTACCTCGAAATAAAAGCTTCGTGAACTGTGGAGATAGAAATAGCGAACGTTGGCGGAGGTCGACCAGTGACTAGCGCTATTGTCGAGCAAGATGAACGCAGGAATTTCTTTATAAAGATTTCTTCTGAGATTTGAAAAAAAGAGGAAGACTCTGTAATATTTGCTTTTTTTCGTGAAGCTGCGATATTTCTGCGACAATGATTGCACTTAATTTATTCCCTGCATTGTTAACTTTAATTTTAATATTCTGATGTAATTTTGCAAAATTTTTATTTATTATTTTTTATTTGTTTTAGCCCGTTATATGTACTTTTTATAAAATCTAAAAATGCGAAGAGATATTTGACATTCTTATAGAAATATACATCGCATAAAAAATAAAAAATAATGACAAATTAACAATTGTATTATTGAATATACTTTTTATAAAATTTCAAAAATCCAAAAATGCGAAGGGATATTTGACATTCTTATAGAAATATACATCGTGATTAATTAAATTCAATTCAATTTAAATGTATTGGATATAAAGACGATAATTTTAATATTCTGATGTAATTTTGTATTTCACAAAATTTTTATTTATTATTTTTTATTGTTTTAGCCCGTTATTTGTACTTTTTATAAAATTTCAAAAATCCAAAAATGCGAAGAGATATTTGACATTCTTATAGAAATATACATCGCGTAAAAAAATAGTGACAAATTAAAAATTGAATGTTCAAAAAGCCTGGGATTAATTAAATTCAATTCAATTTAAATGTATCGGATATAAAGACGTATAGAATGAAGAGAGTCTAATGATGAATCTATTTCATGATTAAGGAATTTACTTTGCCTAATCGAGAAACATTACGCGAGAGATGCCATAAACCACCCCTCCCTGTCATAGTACACCCTTCTTTACTAATTATCAATTAGTCGTCTACTCTTGCAGCCCGAGATTTAGGCAGCCCTCACGCTCGACGAAAGAGAAATTGGAGAATCTCCCGGTAATTAACTCTTACGAAAGATTAACGAACTACCGTGCGACTACGAATCGTTATCTCGCGGCCGTGACAGAGGCCACGAGTTTATGCGCACTATTATGTGACCGGATACACCAAAGCTAAACTAAACGCGAACAAATGCCAGATTTACGCTTGCACACGCTTAGTTTTGCTCTTCAATTTAATTCTCGCGGAATATGAGTATGGTAATTAAGGTTATCAGTTGATCAACCCAAGTGTATAATATGTGTTTTACTACATTATCGTATATAAAACGTGTTTTGTTATATGATATAACCTATTGTTTGCTTCCCAGCTTCCATGCTTGTTTCATGTTACACTTAAATATTCTCTTGTTGTTCGTTAAAAATTAATTAACAAATGATTTGGCGTAATTATAATAGAAAATATTAATACACTAATAAAGTAAATTGTGAATCAGTGCCAGATACATTTTTTTCGAGAATGTACACAGAAAAAAATATCATTCTACTGCCAAGAAAAGCGATTACTCAGTTTATTTTTTTTTTTAAGTAATAGTTTTCTTCAACAAAGAATATATTCTTGATAATAATCTTAAAATATACTCGTCACAAATGTTAGAAAATCTCATGCACTCAAAAGAAGAATTTATTTTCTCTTCAAGAATATTATAAAGTTGTCAAAGAAAAATCGAACTTACTTTACGTCAACTTAGTAAGCAAACCGAAATTTTTGTTTTAATTTAATATTCTTGAAAAGTAATTTAATATTCTCTAAAATACTGTACTTACTAAAATTCAAAATATATTCAATTAAATTTAATGCTTGTGATAAACTTATGATATATTTGCGGATATACAAACTTATGATATACTTAAAATAAATAATATTTACTTGAATACAGTATACATTTTTCTCTATGTACATAATTGGAAAATAAAGAAGCATTGGAAAAAATTCTTGCAAACAATATTTATCTGCGCTTATTATTTTATAGAAGGGAAACTTTTTATCAGAGAAATTGCCATTTAAAAGGAGGCAAGAGTAAATTTAGCGCTAAATGCATTTAAATCGAGAGAGAGAAAGAGAGAGGGAGAGAGAGAGATAACAGTACCATGCCATTTCCTGTATTATGATGTATAATAATAGCGCATATATACGTGTGTGTATATATACGGTGTCTATATAATATCGTGCTTATATACAGCTGATAAATACGCCATTGGCGACACGTGCAAAATATTATTGCTGGTTGTAAAACCGAAAAGCCGTGTGTAAAACGCATGCCGCGAGTTGTTTCATGATACAACATTGGAGGAGCGTTTGAAAATTCCTCTCGGAGTCTCTCCTTCACGATAACACCGCTTTCGGAGCAGTTTCTCGTTTATAAGCAGATCAACAACTCTCGTCGTTTCCGCCACCGACCGTCGGAATTCTAATCTCGCTGGTGTGAACGGACCGTGTTGCACAGCACTGGGCAGCGATTACGGGAAATATATTGACCAACCGATGTGGAAAAATATAGTGCTTGATTCTCTGGAACATGTCCGAGACTCGGCTTGAAATCCGGGGAAACGGGCGTAAATATTCCGTTTTTCTGTCAAGATATTCCAAGCACGAATATATGTATCCTAGTATTGGGAAACGGTATTTTAACGTGCACGACACTTAATATTTTTCTGGAGAAAAGTCTGATATTTAATATAATTTCTGCGTATGCGAATTTCCCTCATCTACATAAATGCTGATAAAATCGAATACGAAATGAGTATGTTTGTTATAGGCAAATATATATATGTATATTATATCTTTTCAAAGACGATCAAGTTAGATAAGGACGATTGTATCGCGAAATATTTTGTCGCCGTAGAAAATGCAAATAGTAGGATAATTTGCGACGAATTCTTGGGATTTTTGAAAGGATCGGAGCGCACGGCAACCGTAGGTAAAATGATGGTTTTACGAGTCGGTATCAGACACTCGTAGAGAGTTGTCATCCACCGGATTATCTTCGTTTCCATGGGGGTCCGCCATAAATCGGTCGGCTCTTTTCATCCCGGCTTGATATCATTCTTAGTAGCCAGTAAGGTGGTCTTCCCCGTAACATGGTCGATGGCTTTTATTATTGTATAGACCGCAGCTCTTAAAGATACTTAGAGTCTTTTTTCTTTATCATTTCTTCCTTAGAGCTTCGTGGAAGTGAAACAGTATGTGTAGCTTCGATTTTTATATTGTTATTGTTGCATATTGATTTTATATTGTTATCGTTCGTGTCTGTACTTTCCAAACTTGTGATAATAAATAGGATTAATTATTCATTTATTATTCATCTCGTAAATATCTCATTTTGTACATTTAGTTGGAAATTGCGAATTTCCCCTGGAAAATAATCCCATTTTCATTTTAAATATTCTAGCGACGAGGGGAAAATTGTCATAGAAATCACGATATTAATTCACGTTAAATTAGATACGCTTGATCTATGTAAATGGACGTAATTAACACTGTAATATTTAAGCATTCGCATTCACTTCCTCAAACATTCCACATGCTCTCCACAAGCGAGAGTTTATTATCATTATTCGATTATATCTTTCTCCATTGAAATTATTCTTTTTTTATTGAATTATTTAATGCCATTTTCGTGAAATTAACATGTAGTTTGTTTAAATTTTATTACTTTTTAATGCTGTATTTTATTGGCATTAAAAATATTTTAATTTTAATTTCTAAAATAATATTAATTCTCTAAACTACCTAACTAATATTTGCTTTCCTCTGAATTTTAAATAAATTTCAAACGAAATTCCGCTTAAATTTCAGCGTTCAGTTGGGAATTCGTAAGCGGCTAATTCGTTTATGTAGGCAAGCGCGGTTATCGATTGCATCGCGACGCGCCAAGCATTGTATTTACGTCGCTTTCTAAATAAATACAGTTGAGTAGGAGATAAATGGTTGAATTTTTGGGCTGATTTTGGGCGCACGCATACGCGACATATTTAACGCATCGGCGTCTCTCTTTAGCACGCACGAGATCTCGCTTTGCATACGAAATGGTTGAGGTTACTCTCATCCTCTTCGAATAACCGAGGCTCATGCATGTATGGTGTTTGCGGCAGATCGTCGGGAACATACGGAACGCATATCTGCGTGCATTCGGATTGTCTGGCGCTCAGCGTGCTTCCACAGATACGTACAAGTCGTCACCTATCTGCTTAAACCACACTCAACAACGAGTGTCTTCGGTAACGTTATCTGTCGACTAATTGCTGGAATTGGTCCTCGACCGCTTTTCTGACATTAGCGATAATCGTTTTACTATTAGGCTAATGCCTGACAAAGGGACGTTGCCAGAGAATTAAACTTCATTTGTTGACATAATTTTACCTAAAAGCGAAAAAGTGAAAACTTTTACACGGAGAATTTGTGAAAATTCTTTATCGCTCTCTAACTGTTTTCGACGCGAAACCAATGAAGTATGATGGGATAAGATCGGGAGATTGGTACAGAGGAGAGAAGTGCAAAATGGAAAAAAGATTATTGACAGTTGTATGACCGTTCCATCGTTGTGTTAATGGAAAGTAAGATTTTCATCGCGAATTTACGTTTATTTCATTTTACAAATGTAAACTCTTATAATTGAATTGAAAGTACGATGTTTGTAGATTATTGGTTTATGAATGTGTTTAATAGATATTGATTATTCTTGCGAACAAGAATTAAATTACGTAAAACACATTGAGTAGAAAGATACATAATGATTATGATATATATAATTTATGATATATATTATTATGATAAATTAAATAACGTCAATTTAATTTAATGATAATTAATATTTTTTTCTTGTTAATTTATTACAGTATATATCATTTAATTCCATATATATATTGCATATAAATAATATTTTATAAATTATTTTATTAATATTTTATATAATTTTTATATAATATGCTACTATATTTGCAAAATAATTCTAATCAGAATGCACTCTCGATTTGTTTGTTAAAAAAGTTTGGAATCTGGAAGATATCGATGCATTTATTTTGGCAGAGTTTCAAATGATGCATTTCCGAAAATCAATCGAACGTTGGTTCTCTGCGGATTTATTTGCTCTGGATAGACCGACCTCATTTATCTGGCTAACAAGATTCTAATAAAAGAGATAAATTTTACAATTTGTAACATTGACAATATGCAAAATTTAATAACATTTTGAGAAATTCGTACATGATAATTCTATTATAAATTTAAATATATATGTTTATACTGACCTTTCAACTCTTAATAAAGCTAATTTATAGACATAAAATAATGATAAATAGTTCATTTCACTGAATTAATAAACTTTTTGTTTAATATTTAATATAATTAGCGAAATATAATTTTATTAGCGACATATAATGTATTGAAATAGTCTGATTTCTCACGATAAAAAAGTAGCTTGCCCTCTTTTCTCTCTATTCTCTTTGTAATTGCCTATCACGCTCTCGTTTCCGTTTTAATTATTTTTAACGACAATAAATGCATAATTTTTTTTCACAATTGCATAATAATACGTACGTCGATATTTTTTCTTAGATCCGAGTCATAATCCAAGGATAACGACTTCAGAAATCGCGTTCGGTCGGCAGCTGGATTGAAACAGGTCAATTCTGTCGACATTACGAGTCGAACAGGAAATTTGACGTAATAAAGAAAATGGCAGCAAATACAACCATCACGAGGTCGATGGACAGACAGTCCTTATCCACTCACAATGATATTACGCAAAACGATCGAGCGATTAGCGAAAAATGCCGTTTGTCGTGCCTTTGACAGGACGTGAATGCTTGCCGGATAGTGACGTTCCTGTTGCAGAAAACTTGATAGTATTATAGTGCTATTCTAGTCCAAACATTTACATTCAATGCGACTAATCTGTCTATACAAACCCTTTTATTTGATAAAATCTTTTTCATGTTCGAAAAGAATTACAAGATTGATAAAAAAAACTTTGTTTTCTTTTTGAGAAATGACATATAAAAATAGTAAATAAATTTTTTTTATAATTTTAAATATAGATAATAAAATATCAAAAAAAAAATTATTGTATTCTCTTATACTTTTCTTAAATTATTTAATATATTATAAAATAAATTCTGCGGTATATATAAAATCACTATAAAAAATGAAAATAAAAATAAAAAATAAAGATTAAACGTATAAAATTATTTGCAAACTATTAAATTTTGAGTCATTCTATAACTTTATATAAATACTTGTGATATCAATTTATACAAAAAATAGGAAAATTTTATTTAGAAAAAATGCAATTGCATTTTTCCTGCATCATTACATTAAAAGTCATTATTTCGTGCATGCAATTTTTCTCTGAATCATTTTTTTTATTATCCGTATAAAAAATAATCTCTCTGTAAATTGCGTGAGTCATCCGATTTAATAACATTTTATCTATAAATTCTTTTCTAATTCTGAAGATGATTTCTTACGCGATTGAACATGTATCGTGACAGATTTATGCATGAGAATAAGCGAGAGGAAGAAACTTATAGGGAACTTTTCCGCACAAAACGTATTAGACTTGCCAAGACAGGATACGCTTCATCCGATCGAATTTAAGCGTGGATAAAATCCGAGTTCGCACCGTCCCGTAGTTTCCGCGCTGCGTAAGGTGACCAGAGCAAGGCGTGGGAAACTGGAGAACTCCTTTGGAGCACCTTTCTCTCCTTCTCGCTCGCTTGCGCTCGTTCAGCAAACAAACAAGCGAACGGTTTCGTTATTTCGGTTTCCGCGGACGTAATAGCAGCATATATTGCGTAACTCCGTTCTGCCATTCACGCTGGTTACACGCGAATTAAGCGCGATTCGCGTTGCACGAATATGCGAGATAATAAGCGACGATAACCCGCTGCAAACTTGGCCCTTATGCACCTGCGCCGCGCGCGATTAGACGTTTTTTCTTCCTTCCCCCTAATTGGACGCTGGAAAAAGAAACCGTTATCACATTTGCGATTTATGTTTCATTTCCTACCCGGCAAATTATGATCCAATTAATGAGAGAAACACGCCGCGCAAACGCCGTTGTTTGTTAGCTGCACCTCTGTGCGCTTCGTTATTTAATTCGCTTAATGATTCCATCGACTTTATTAATTCACACACTCGCGCAAATCCGAGAAACTGCAAACATTGTGCAATTAATCGCGAAATTTCCAATGTATCGCACACGTGGCATTATTGCTGAGAGAAGTTTTTTTTCGAAACAATACGGCTTGGGGAGAAATTATAAATATATAAATTAATAATGTGGAATAATGAGAACTAATTACATGATGACGAAAATAAAAAAAAACTTTGAATTTGAAAAATTCAAAACAGTTAATTTTATTTTAAATGTTTAAGTTTTCTATCTATTTTCAGGATATTTTTAATAAGTAAAAAAATATGAAAAAGTGAAAATTAAAGTACCTAGTTTTAATCTCTATCTTATATTTCAACTTTATTAATTTTAATTTCTTTTTATCTATCTCTTTATATATATATATATATATGGGTATATATATATATACAGAGTGTCCCAGTTATCTTCCGTCATCTTTCAAAGATAGATTTCTGGAATCATCTGAAGATGATTTTCCCTCAACGAAAATGTCGAGGTACTAATAATTTTCGAATTATAAGTGATTGGAAATAAGGGGTTTTTCGTAAACTAAGCTTTGTAGAAATAAAATATTAACAAACACACATTCTTTGATTAATTTTAAATAGAGTTTACTTTAATTGAGTTTTAATTTAAGACTTAATTGCAAAGATATATGATGACAAAAATTAGGAACATGCAAAAAATGATGGTCTTCATTGACATTTTTGCTGAGGAAAAATCGTCTTCAAATGATCCCAGGAATCTGTCTTTGAAAGATGACGGATGATAATTAGGACACCCTGTGTGTATATATATATATATGTGTGTGTGTGTGTGTGTGTGTGTGTGTGTGTGTGTGTGTGTATGTATGTGTAATATATTATGCTTGTTTAATTGTTTATGCGAATTTACTGAAGAGTCCGAGGAGAAACGTTTAAAATAAAATTAATTCTTTTGAATTTTTTGAATGATTTTTTCACTTATACGACTGGCTCTTATTAGCCTGTATTATTAATTTATATTATATTATATTATTAACAGTTATATTTATTTTATCGCAAGTTATTATAAAATGAGAGAACGTAACTAAGTAACATTTTTCATAAATTTCCCTTCTTCAAGTTTCTACTTTACAATTATTTAAAAGGCCGCGCGAACTATGGTGTTTACATTCGCTTACTTTCTAACGGTATACCGCTCGAGGATACATTCGCGCTTTCGTCATCGCGAATCGTGGATGAATCACGACCGTTTGAATCGCGATCTCGACGATCCCGTCACGATCTTATGAATCATCGTCGCGGGACCTGATGACGACGTACAACAGGCCCCTCTGCTCGTCGTGAAACGGCGGGTGGCAGGAAGAGAAGCGGCATGTAAATTCGCTCTCCGCGTTCGATTCAAGATAGAAGGTGTCTCGATAGCCGCGAGTCATATACCTTGTGTCGCGACACACCTCCTCGTGCCGCGATTTTACAAGATGTACTAGTATAGTAACCGAACGCCTTTGAAATTTGCATGCTCGATGTTGCTGCTCATAAAGGTCAGATGGGCCGAACAATATGCGTAGGCATACAAAGGCAAACACGATTTATTTTTCCGAAAAGTCTCAGTTTCTTTATTTCTATTCGATTATATATAATTATCTATGCCATTCTCTATAATTTGCTGCTTTAACTCATCTCATTTTTTAAATATCTATTAAACAATAAAATATAAAATTTTATTATATTTTAAAAAAATTTTTCTTTCAAAATATTCAAGCAATTGGATAAAATGTTTTTTCTCATTCTTGTTCGACAGTTTTGTATCGTAAAATATCAGTTTTATTACTTAAAAAATAGGGGACTAATTCTTTTCTGCAAATGTATCCTGGCATCTCCGAAACTGACCGTCCAGTAAACAAAAAAAAGGAATAAAACGATGATGGAAAAAATGTTTTTAGGTTTCTACCTGCTACCTTTGACGAATAAAAGTAACCTGAGAAATTTGGTCGAAAAGGAATTATTTCCATTTTCAAATACACAAATCTCTTGTCGTCGATGCAACCATCGAATGGCTACAGTTTGAAAGAAAATACACTGTGTAAAATTCCACCAAATCGAGTCCTGACTTTTATGCGTGAACCGGTTTTTCTAAAGAAAGCTTTTGCAGAAGAAATATTTCCCATACTGATCGAACAGAAAATGTTTCTGTTTAGAATAAAAAAAGAACGCGTAATGAAAAAAATTATATAACAATGTAAAAATTTATATAACTTATATTATTTTTTTTCGCGGTTTGTTAAAATGTTTAAAATAAAAATTAGATCAGTTTTATTTTTAGATCTTTTAAAATGCAATTGATTTTGAATAACGTTGCAATAATGAAAAAATATATATCTATATTTATTCTTTAATGTTTTCTTTAATAAAATTAAAAGTTGAGTGCAACATATAATTCAACAACTTGAAACTACATTGATATCATAAATTTACTCATCCGGTTTTTATATAATTATATCATTTCTCACGCTGGTAAGGATTGTTTTCGCGGAAGTTATTATATATCAGATCGGTGCTCATTTCGACATATCGTAGATACTTACTTGGACGAAGGTGAATCGAGACCTGTAATTATCGCGATCTACAATGGGAGATCTTGGGCAAGCCGAGATACGAATCAGAAGTAGGAGAATAATGCGATTAATCTTGATATAACGCGGTATAAGTGGCACATGGCGCGCGAGTTATTTCGACGGGTGTCGAGACAGAAAGGGAGGGAAAGACCACCCATCTCGGGACGAACATGCGTCTCGGTTAGCAACACTCGGTTGAGATAATAAACGTAATGGTGGCAAAAATGATGAGCCACGCTCTTGTGCGCGGACCAGAGTCGCACGCGTCAGCATAACAATGCAACGTTCACACAAAATCGCGACTCACCAGGCGGTGTCAGGCGAACCGAAATGGATTCAGCCCTCCGGCTGGGAGGCCTCAAAATTCCGGCAACGACTAATAACGACAAATCGCGTTTTTTTTTCACCGGATCAGACAATTACACGGTAAAAAACGTTTTGTATTTCTGTGGAATTTTTCTCGTGTAAAAATTTTTGTGTTAAATTTTTAACATACTCTTATGTTAATGTAACATATTATCGTTGTGTTATTTTGACATTTCTGCGTTGAGTTAATATTCCACCGTTTCTAAGAGTTAAAAATAACACAATTAATATGTAAATGCACGAATTTTTGATGAAATAAGTTATATGTTAAAATGAACAGATAAGTTGTGTTATTTTTCTCTCTATAACAATTTCCATATGTTAAATCGACATATCTCTTCCGTTATTTATCATAAAAATGTAAGAATAACATTTTCTTTTAAATAAATTTAACATTATAAATATGTTAATTTAACATAAACTTTATTTCCAGATAAAGTATCCAGTTTAAGTGTTACACTTTTGTGTTAATTTTTAAATATATTATTTGTGTTATTTATTTACATACTTGCCTTCTGTTAAATTAACATTAAAATTAGAGTAAATTGAGACATGTGAAATATGTTAAATTTAACACAAAATTTTTTATTGTGTATCGGATTGTCTCTTCTTTTGTTTTTAATTAAAAATTAAATAACAAATATTTTTTATACGTTTTTTACTCGAAAAGCACTCGACAGTCTTGTCGCTTGATTACTTTCTTAAACATCTCTCATTCGAGGGATTATGATAGAGGGCCACAGAGGACTGTTTACCTCTGACATGTTTGTTGTAGCGTGTTTTTAGTATAGTATTAATAGATGCGAGATGATTTATAGATCGGATAGAATCATAGTTCAGCGAGAAACTGTGCTTAATCACGCGCGTTACGTCACAACTGTCCCTCGATATATTATTAATTCGCAAGGATGTCCATGGGATTATTTTTTGCCATCAGATATCCAGTATCGTGGCAAAATTTATATGAATATCGCCTTGATGTGCTCCATGTGGGAAAAAAAGAAGGAAGATAGGCGTGGAAAAACGGGTTTCTCGCGTGCATTACACGCGTTGTTGGCAGACTCGCTTCTGCTTTCGAGCAATGTAGTGGCTGACGTATTGCGGTAGCTACTATTTGATGTATATCCCACGTAGTCGCGATCTCAACGGTTAGTTAGTTGGCTAATGTAACCGACCATACTGGATAACACGAGAATGTTGCAGAAACAAGCGAAGCGCCAAGTTGTAATTGTACAATTATAATACTAAAACGAAAACTGGTTCCTTTCTTCGATAAAATTTCTTCTCTATGAAATTTTCTATTTTTCTTTTGTAACATTGGAATTAGAGTTGGAAAAATTTCACATTTTTGGAATAAAATCCGTGTCAGTGGTAGAAATCATCAAAAACCGACCTTTTTTTAAAAATGTTAACATAAATATAAAATCTTTTTCGATATTCGACAATTGGCAATTTTCAATATGAAACAATATCTGAAAATATAGATAGATTGTTTTCTAAAGGTTTTGTTTCTTGGCAAAAATATAATAACTAAAAATATAATAAAACTTTAATTTTTGTACATTTTTCAAAAAATACAACAAGAAACTTATTTTTACTTTCTTATAAAAAGAGAATCTTCCTTATGAAAAGAGAATCTTTCTTATGAAAAGAGATCTTCTTTCAAATTTTATAAAAGAGAAATATATATTTTTTTGTAGTATATTTTTTGAGGCTCATGTTTTCCTTTGAGCAGATTGCAGAATTTTAAGCATTTCATGAATACGAAAGAATCGGGATTTCGAATGAAAAACGGTATTTGCCAAGATTTGTCTAGTAATATTGAATGTATTTCTTCTTTATAAATGGAAAGATTTTTATGGCGAAAAATGTAATACTCTATATTATTATAAATTTTATTATATTCGTTATAAATATTTTGTCTGGAATTCACAGAGCGATCGAATAAATTCTCTTTTGACATTTTTCGATGTTCATGTTCCTTTGTTGAATGTACCTTCTGGAATTTCAATTACTATCCTTTGAATAGCTTTCTCTTTCTTTCTCTTTTGAAATCTAGTAATACGTTTCTAGTTGAATCTCTTGACATTCTTTAATGTGATGTAAATTGGAGTGAGTTTTATTTGAATCGCGCCGTACAAAGCACTTAGTAAAATTTTACTTTTGCTATTTATTTTACTTTACTCTTTCAATTTACTTACTTCTACAAACCTTTAGTCTTACTCTCTTGTGTAATGTATTACAATAAAATAAGCATTTTATAATATTGAATTATTCGAAGTGCATATCCAACAGCAGAGACTACAACTTGATTAAATCAATTTTATATATGTATATCAAAATAATCAATTTTTAAATATATGGAAATATATTCACGCACAAAAAAAAACATTTATTCGCCAAATAAAAAATTTATACCGTAATTTGCAATTTTAGTACATATGCGTATCGTCATTTTCAATTTTGATAAACGATAGTTTCTATAACTTTCTACATCCACGTGTATTATCAAACATAGATTTAACATTAATCTACAGAATGCTTGTAATAATCATCACCATTGGTTGTGCCAAGTTTTTGACACGCTATAAATCTTGTCTACGAGAATAACCTATAAAATCGGCTCGAACATATCCATTGTGTCCCGTCCTTTTACCGTAAATAGCGCAAGGATTTTTCAGAGCTGGCAAGCCGCATCGAAGTATGCACTCGTTTCTCGCTCGTTTATTTCTCGTGGATTTTTATTTGTTCCCACTGTCTCGATACACATTCATGGTTGAATCTCGGAAAAAGTAAAGGCGGAATACGTGCGTTCTCGTAGACGACGCTATTGAGACAAATAGGAAATCAATTCCATGGATATTTGCATCCTGCGAGCGAACGAGCTTATTTACTTTCTTCCTTTGCTTGTCGAATAATGCGTCCCGACAGAACAGGAGGGGCGAAATTACGTCTATTGCAAAAGTCAAATTGATTTCCTGTTGGCGGTTATTCGTGCGGTTTCACCGTGGATGTTGAATTCAATTGCAAACTGTTTATTTGCGTGTGTGTATGGATCATAAAAATAGTGCAGTCTGCAAATTGAACTGGTCTGGTTACAGTTTAATTAACTCAAACTTTAGATCAATCCATGTTTTGAATTACGAATATGATTTTGTGGAAAATAAACTTTCCGACGTGCTTGTACTTTTGAGGCAAACAATTTCTCAGCGAAATACTATGGAATTTCAAATGCGGTTATCTTATTAATTTTTTGTTAATTGTAATTTATAATTTGATTAATATATAATTCTGACTAATCTCTATTTAATTTGGAGTAAATTAAATATTAATATATAATTATTATATATTAATATTATATTAATATATTATATATTAATATATAATAACAAAATTATAATTTTATTCTTGAATTGATGAAGTCATTGTCGATAGATTTTTAAATGAGTTATCTATCTTTTATGATTATGAAATCTACAAATAATACGAAAAAAATTATTGCATTTACAACTATTTTCGAGGCTTTATAAATAGAGAAATAATAAATGTAGTAGAGTAATAATTGTACAGAAAAGAAGAATTTTTTAGATTGTATTTTTCAAGCGATAAGTCAGCAAGCGAGAACTTTCGGTGCTAAAATCGATCCAGTGGAACTAGGGCAGATTAAATATTTAAATAGTCAAACGAACGATACGCGGAGCCGTGAATAAATGGACAAAAATATAATGATCCGCGTTTATCGCCATTAACGATTGGCCTAATTCCGTCGTTCAAATGAAAAGGTCACGAGTCGCGAATAATGAATTTCGACTCGCTCGAAAATCGCTTATTATAATATACAATTTTTTATAGCGACGAAATTATTAATCGCTCTCGAACTCTTTATTATAAATGAATTCAATTTCGTTTGGACTAAAAATTTAAAAGAGATGTATTAATCTTTACTTATTTTTACATTTTTTTACATTTCGTTTCTTCTCATATCGAATAAATATTGCACGTAAAAATTCCCACGTGCACAGATTTTTTGTTTAAAAATTTCGAATATATTTTTATTAGCTTCAGAAATACTTGAGGTGTCATCATTAATTGTCCGTACGATTTTTCGAATGAAAAAACCAAACAAAAAGCGACGCCTTGCTCGTAAAGTCTGTACGAGATCTCATTAATCCAATTAACTTGACATTACTCGTGCCCAGTGTAATTGCACGCTAATTAGTATTCTCCGTGCGTTTTTATCACTTGTAATTCGCATTGCGGCCGGTATGCATATCCGCGAATCGTCTCCGTGTCATGAAAGCAATATCATCGCCATTAAGCTAATGGACTGTGTTACTTCGATCACACCATCGTCGTCGCTCAATAAGGATTATTTCGCGCAACCAATTATACTATTGTGAAGCTATGCAAAAAACAAACTACGAGTGCCTTGTTAATTATCGCGTTGCGCGCTCTTTAAATTTCTATAATAGCTTTACATTAGATAGTTTTATAGAAAAAAATTATTCCTCTCCCGAGGTATAATGGGATATAAAATCATGTTCCTGAAACCATATATTTACTTATGAAAGGCTTTTAGTATGCAGAAACATAATATGAGAAATAAGAGGCAACTGAAAATGAGATAATATATTTTCAAGCAGAACATTTTTTGTTACGTTGGGACATTATACTTTAATTATTATACATTTATTATGTTACTCTCTGTATATACTATATACATATATATATATATATATATATATATATATTTTATTATTATATATCATTATATATTAATTAATTTTATTATAATGTGCTAATTTAATTCTATAACATTGTGCTAATGAGATTATTCTTTTTTATGTTACAGGTAAGTTTGGTTGCCGAACGGATCGATCGCAATTATCGTTACTCTGATTAGCGGCTGATCGTCGCCGTAACGATAATTAATTACCCGATGGTACCGACGTGTTTTGGGATGCAATTTCCCAATGGACGCGGTCATATTAACACGTATGTATGTGCACAACCGCATACGCCTATGTGTTCGTTTGTACATATGTCTTATCCTTATATATATATATCGCATATATATGCGTTTCCTATATGTACGCCCTGTTGCACAGTCTACAGATGCAGCGGGAGAATACCACAGATGTTCAGATTCCGCGGTGCACCACTCTCGTCTTGCGAATTCGCAAATGCTTCGTCCGACGTTCGTTATCGTCGATCGCGTTAAACATTTAATTTGCTAATGAACATTGAATTTCCCCGCGGAATTGTTCCCGGCTCTGCGCAATCTTTTGCATAGTTATAAATTAAAAACTATTCTAGCATTAATTCCATGCTGCGTTGCACCGGAATGTGACTATAGCTCTGTCATATCGTGTTCATTGTCAATTTAGATATTTGGTATATCATTTATACTATAATCACTTTTAAAATTAATTTAAATCTCTGTATTATTATATCATATTATTACATTTGAACCGTTATTGAAATTTCACTGTTATTTCATGAATAATATAATAATTAAATTAATCAAAAATGTATATACAAAAGAAAAATACTGGTCAAAAAATACTGTGCTTAAATTATAAGTAATATTTATAATTTATGCATAGTATACTAACTATAAGAATTTATTAATACAAAGATTTTTTTATCTTTTAAAATAAATATGTAGATTGTAATTTTTATTATCGATATATTGTTAATGATATTGGTGCGTGTGTATTATTCAATTATTCATTAATATATTTTTCTTACTTTGCAATGATATATAGAACTAATATCTCGCATCAAGTTTAGGCAATTTATTATTGTTTATATGATATGCCATTTAATAAATTGCTAGAAATAATGCTTAATTACGCGTGTTATATTCATTGAGCGTCGACGATAGTAGGATATTTAATACGTTTATCTCCTCTCATTATCCAGCATTATTATTTAACTCGATGCTAATTCTCATTCAGAAACGTTCGTTCATTAAATATGATAATTCCCATTCTTTATGCTTTAATTAAACGTTGGATCGTGCAAAGCAACAATGATATATTTAGTCATAAACTCTCCTCTATACGTAAAATACGATTCCGTATGAAAGTGAAAATTCATGTCTTCCTGTGACAAGGATGAACTGCCACGCTAACTCGAAGAGAGAAAACGAAGATTTATTAAACTTGATCGCGTTTCAGCTACAGCGCGTACTACCATAGTAGTAGTTTGTCTCTTACAATAGGAAGCAGTAACGTTCCCATAAAGTTCTATTCTCGCGCGAACAACGCGAGTCCGCCATCGGTTGACAATCGAACAGACGAATCGTTGGAGAATTAAATTCCGTGACGCGGTACCGCTTTATGGCTGAGACCATTATATGCGCTCGTAAATAAACGACTCATTGTTGCAACAGTCGAACACGGATACGATTCGGACAAAAATGGTGAGCTACGCGATTTATTGATGTAACGCGACGACTACTCGACTACTGGTACAGTACGCGTGACTTTATCATTGTTCTTTGAGTTCTTTAGACAACTATATAAATCGGAAATATATAGATTCCGATTTATTTCGAATATTGTCCTGGCAAGGGAGATATTTGATATATACGGAAACGTAGTGGGTTAGATTTTTATTGGGCGAGCGAAAGAGAAGAGATAGAGGCATCAATAAAATATTTTATCTGTAAATTTTATCATTTATTATATGCGAAATTGTGATGTATAAAAATCGCAATAGTTGTCATTTAAAATTAAGAGATTACAAAAATAAATAAGAATCTTTTTGAATATCATAATAAGCATAAAATGCAGAAAATTTCTTTTAATAAGTTTTAAAATATACATATGATATTAAAATCAACATATATATATATATTGAAAATTTAATTTTGAAAAAATGAGAGTATAATATTTTTTCAAAAATTTTGTCCGAGAAATTTAAATTTAGATAATGCATTCTTATATTTATGTAATTTTCAACATCTCATCAAAATGTTAATTCATTAAAACTCAAAATTATTTCTAGATTTTAGAATTCGAATTAGATTTGAATTTAGATATATAATTTAATCGAATTGAATTGAATTTTAGTCTAATTTTTGATATCAATATTGATAAATATCGATTATATTAATATTGTTCGACACATTATGTGGTAGACTTTTTAATGAGTTAAAATAAGAACAAAATTAATTTTCTGTCATTTTTTTATATTTAGCATCATTGAATGCATTTCGCTTCCTAATGTAAATTACAAATATAAATTATTTTTGATATTTCATAATATTTATAACTCTTTCTCTGTCTCTCTCTCTCTCTCTCTCTCTCTATATATATATATATATATATATATATATATAATCCACAGGACTTTGTCATATTATTGCAAATTATATGTGGATACGAGAATGCACTCTTCTTTCTGCTGTGCATCTACTGCAGCTATGTATTATATATACATATGTTAGTGCGATCAACACCTTCATCCACGATTTTCTACTTTGCCAATTTTGTCCATGCCTCATGATCTAATACTTCATGGGAATATGCCAAGCACTTTATCGTAGATAAACTCGTCGTAGATCCCGCAAGAATAAGACTAGTATTGCATGCAAGCCGTGAAAGCGAACCGGTTGACCGATTGTTTACGGAAATCATGTCGTTACCGTGAAAAGCATTCGAATGGAAATGTGTCTAATGCTGCGTGTTATGTGCAAATATGATTGTGACAGATGAGATTTATCAATTAAAACACTTTCATGCGATCTATACCATCGGTGAATATTGAAAATATTACTGGCTATATATTAAAATCGTATTTGTTTAAATTAAAATTTGTTTGTTTAAATTGAAATTCTATTTATTTAAATTAAAATCTATTTGTTATTGTTAATTTATTGATCTTTGTAAACTTAATGAGTGATACATGCTTGGAACATGTTGTATAAATATAATAGGAAAAAAATCACACGCACAAAAAATGTGTGCGTTTGAAAAGAATTATTAATGTTATATAACAATGTGAATTATTAATGTTACATAACAATGTGAATATATTACATTTTTAATATTTAATAAAATTATATAGTTTCAGAGAGAATGATCAGAATTTTTAACGTATTATGGACTGGAATCATTAATTTTGCATGGATATGTGTTATCAATTCCGATATGCATCCGTAAATGTACGAATCAGTTGTGATTGTCGGCTCATGAAAGATTTTATATTTCGCGGATTCGCAAAACGACGAGATGAACATCGATAATAGGCATCGAAATGAGTATTGACGAAAATATTACGAGCAATTTGTCGTATATAAATACGAGCCGCTGAAATAAAAGGCCGTCTCGTCGCTCTGTCCGCGATTTGGTTTTTGCAATCAAATTGGTTTCGTTTGTCCAGTGTTCATCGCTCTGCGAATAAATGAGTGAAATCAGTTCGTCGTTGCGCGAGTAAAAAAATTTCATTTTTTTCCCATTCATATCGCCCTCGGTAACATTTGTAATTAAATAACGCTACCACATGAATTTTACAGGAGAGTAATTTATTAGCGACATATGTATGAAACACTAACAAGAGAATTAATAATTTCGAAAAAGTACGTATTAGCAAAGTTGTTTAACAATTTTTTTCTTGTTTCGTCTCATTAACTGTTTTATATCATAATTGTTTGCATTGCAATAAAGTATGATGTGGAAGTATTAATTAAAATAACTTCTGTTCCTTCAGAGACATGGCGTGCTAATGAATAAAAATTGCAATTATTGTTGCATCAACACAATAAATTTTTCGAAAATCATAAGTATCTTATAAACATATCTTTAAAATTATTAGATGTATGGGTATTTTAAAACAATACTCTACATGTAATCATAATGCAATTATGCGATCATAAGGCGACTTTCAGTTTAGTAAAGTTTATAGTTTGAACGGAATGGCGTGATTTACGTTATCATGAAGCTGTAAATGACATTAATATGACGTCGGGATACCGGATGTATCGATCTTTACGATGCAATCAAACAGTCGTGTGAAAGCCGTAACGCGAATAATCCAACAGTATATTCACGTGGTGTATTCAGCCGTGCATGATCCTCGATAACGAGCATTTAACGACTGCCGAGTTCGCGGACATGAATAAAAATAAAGCTGCAAAAAAATAAAAGCAATTCTTTTAATCACCTCTCCTGCGGGGCTCCTAATGAAAACTTGCGTTCTTAATTTCGCAATTTTATTCGCGGAGAGAATAGGAAGGTAGGGACGGTGAAGAGGAAGCATCGATCTCGACTTTGCGAAAGGGTAGAAAATTTTTACATCGACGAGTAAACCGACGAGTACTGACGGGAGGCTGGAGGAAGGGAATGTAATTAAATAAAATCTAACCGAGCGTCACTGATAGTGGGGAAAAATTAATTGCACTGAAAGGCATGAGATTTCCAACTTTAATTGCGAAACTGATAATTTCGCGCAATTCGAACAGATGATAAGATTCCTGCGGCATTTGTTAATTTTTTTGTTCTCTCCTCTCTTTTTCTCTCTCTATCTCTATCTTGTTTACCATTTTCATTTTATTTCTTTCTGAATGCGCGAATTGCAATTATCGATGTAAACGTGTCAGTTAACTAGCTACAGCTTGTCGGTAAATAATCCATTGATTTTAAGCATAGATTCGTGCCATAATTAGAATGAATTTCCATAATCGAGTGCGTATTCGGAAATGAGTATTTATCACTTATACGTGGATTATCGACGCATTGCCGGTCGCTTTGTTAAGCTGTTGCACGTTTAAATATTGCGATAACATAACGGATCGTTAGGCGGAAGATTTTAGAACCGTAATTCGAACGGTGCTATTTTCCATAATATCCTATAAATACATCGTCATTAGCTAATTAATATATATAATATAATAAATTAAATCAGTTACGGTAACTGCGTTTAAGATTCAAATTTGCGCTTGCCTTCAATTTCAGTACAATATAAATTATAAAAAATAGAATAAATGTTTATTGATCTATATTATACATGCAAAATTATTCGTAATATATTTTATTAATATATATTATTAAAAATATTCGCATCGTTAATTTAATTTCACAAACATTTATCTCGAAAATTAAAATTTTCAAAAAAATTTTAAATGATAATAGTTATAATATTATGCAAATACATACACACATGATAAAATTTATCTTGCTAATATAACATTTAGAGATATATAATTTAGGGTATTATTTTTGACGTGTATCTTTGTTAACTTGACACAAAAATACAGTGCATGTATTTAAAAAATGTTTGCTAATTATAGCCTAGCTATATATTTGGCAGTTTATTTTTATTGTTGTATCGTTTATAAATAATTCATTCTAAATTTCTAGATTTAATGTGACAGTTAAATGTTCTTTGTATAACGAAAATAGTATTCAAATCTAAAAGAGAGTAAGTGTTCTCTCTCTCTCACGAGAGCTCACGCTTGGAATGACCTGTCGATGCGAATATCGTACTTTACGAGTGGGTGGAGAGCTGTTACATGCCGCGTGTGTCCCTCTTGAAGCCCTGTGTGCTTCGGCTCTCGTTTGTGCACGCGTGCATTCGTGGTAATATCCTGGCGAGTCCGCGCCTACACGTGGAGCATGTTTGGCGAGTTTACGTTTCCCACGGTATGCATTACGGATTTATTTGCTTTTTCAAGCAATGCGCGAATGATCTCTTCGCGCGACAGAACATATGGATGTCTATTATTATTGCCGCGAAATAGATGTCTCAAAGAAGATTCTTCGTCTTGTCGAAAATAATTCTTGATTATGTCATTAATCTTATTTTACATTCTATTGTAATAATAGTTTATGCAATTATTGTAATAATAGTTTATGCTCTTCAATTAAAAAGATCGAACTCTTAAATATTAGATTTTAATGATTACGTAAGAATGTAATAATATAAATTCGAGTTAATGATTTAAACATCGAGATAATTAGGATCTACTTAATATATTTTTCGTAGAAATGTAACGCACATACATACATTTTTACAATTATATTAATGTTTATTTTATAATTATATTAATGTTTATTTTACAACTATCGATTTTTTAACGAAATTTCTATTTATTTCATAAATAGAAATATTAGAAAACTCACTGTTTATCAATAAGATTCTAAGTAAATATATATTTCACAATTTTAATTTATTTTATTTACTTTAAAGAGAAGGAGAAAGAGCATTCGCAAAATATTATACATATATAGAAGATTTATCGAATATGACAAATTTATATTTGATGAAGAAATCTCTGATTTATCTCGGTGATGTAAAGATATTAATTATCGCGCAAGCGAAGTTATTCAGTGTCACGCGGTATAGGATTATTGCATAGCGCATTAGATATAACGAATCTAAGGCTACCAAGGTATTCGCGTCGTATTCTCAATCCGGCTTATTAGATTTACCGTAATAATGGGTATTAGAGTCGGTACGAATGGAATTTAATGATGAAAGCCAGATGGAGAAGTGAGTGGCATACACGTGGTATTTCCGTTCAGTCTTAACGATATTAATTGGAACGCAGTTAATTAATTTAACAACTCGTCGCGCAATTTGCACAATCTATCTGCCACGACTGCGAAATCCAACGGATCCGTCTTTACGCGATTACACATTTTGCAGCAGCGTTCAAGAATTTACTGCCACGACTTCGACGGAAGTCGTTTGCAAAAAAAAATCCGTAAAACAAGCTGCATTACTTTAATCGATTGTCGTAGAAAGGTTTCTCGATCTCTTATCAGGCGCAGAGATTAATTTATATTTTTTATAACGGTGAGCGAAATAAAAAAATATAATATGCGGGGTAACTTTGATTATATTGGGAAACATGTGATCGTATTTCGTTATCTATCGATACTTTTGATACGCGATATAGGAATGAAACGATACCTCGTTACGCAATATCTCAATATCTTTATATTTCAGCATATAACATGCACACACATATGTACGTATACCAAGAAAATACTGTAAAAATTATAATACAATTTTTGTGTAATATACTAATATTATAAAAAACACGCATATTTTTACTATAATAATATATATGTTTTGTATTTTACAAAAAAATATTGTAATTATTTAAATTCTTCTGATGTGCATCACATAAATTTACAATATTTTATGATAATAAATACTCTATATCATTATATATCAGCTGTATAGTAAAATATTGTAAAAGGGAATACATTTTTTTATACATTTATTAAAGATAAAAAATTAAATTAATTAAATGAATTTTAATCAAACCAAAAGAATTAGGAGTTTGTTGATAAAATCGCAACATCAATTAATCAATATGTCAATATACTATCGATCGATGAATGGAAATCGTTGCTGCACCTTCTTATTTTTTTACCTCCGTATCTTGAATCATCGTCATTGAGAACGATCCACGATATCGCAAATATTACCTACGAGTCGCTGTTAAAAGATGCATTTCGTTATTACATGTTGCTTATGATCAATCTCGAATTGTATTACGAAAGATGTGATGCAATCGACAAATCCAACAAATTCCACATACGTCTGTTACTATATTTTTAGCCGTTGGAAATATGTGTCTTGAAATTTATTAAATATAATCTTCTAAAAAAACATTTTCAGAAAGATTTTGCACGTCATGTTTAAATATTTAATAACTAATATATAATAACTGGAAGATATAAATCGCGTTTAGCAATAATACAGCTAATATTTGATATGTGAGGAATTTATTTTCAAATCTAAATTTAAAAAAAAAAAAAAATAAAAGTACAAAGTATATTTGAAATATTCCATTGTTTTGATTGTATTAGCTTGAACAGCTGTCAAATGTTGACTGTTCTTTATCATCGTTATTTACTTTTCTTGTTATAGTCATAATGTATCTGTCAATATATGAACATGATACGTTGATTCAACAAGTGTTTATCTAACGGCAAAGACAAAATGTTAATGAGTTTGATGATTTTGTACATAATCGCATATTTACATAATTGTATATTTGTCACAAAAGTGTTGAAACTTATCAGAAATCAAATATGATGGCGCTGATAACGTATTAGGCATCACACTTCTCTACAAGAAGCAAAAGCGACTAAAATGTAATGATACCCTGCGTTCCAGTACTTGCTGAATTATAAGATACCGCAGGCATTCAAGAATTTAATCCTGGCGATATTTCGAATTAGGATGTTTTATTGGGAATGGATTAATAAAACTTTGAGATTTGAAAACGGATTTTTTTTTTATTTATCGAAACGATATTTTCTTACTTTCGGGAGCTTCTCCTTCTCTGTTTCTTTAGAAAAAATATTTACAAAGTATTTTTTCTTTATATTTTTATCTTTATATTTACTCATGGTAATACGATTAATTACGATTGCGTGCACATTAGAATATGACAATCGCGTGGCATTGTATAATATGGTATTCCCAGGGTATATGACATGTACTTATATATGTACTTCATTTATATTATGCAACGAGAAAACAACATATGAAAAAATATAAAAACACAAAATTTTAATCCGCTCAACACTTAAAAATTGCACGATCAAACTTATTCGTTATTCATCTGAACAATGTTTACCTCTGTTACTAACGAATATATACGAATATATTTCTTAAAGACGAGATTTTTATTATATTATAACATAAATGGGAATAAATATTTGTGTTTAAGTAAAAATATCAGTTAAATTTCAAAATAAATATCAGCAAAATATTACTAACTAGAAACACGTTTTTCGCTATTTTTCATTACTTGTTTAAATTTTGAATAAATCACAAAACAATGTTCTAAACAATCACGACCATGTTTGTAATAAATTATTGATTTATGGAGCTTCTTTCTCCTCCGTTTACATTTTTATTTATTGGCAAATATTAAAATATATGCTTAAATTTTCATTTATTGTATTTTCATTAAATAAATATATCACAACACCATTCAATGATAGTACGCGAACTAATAACTAAAAACTAATTAATATACAATAATCACGGAAATTAGTTGATTGCAAATGTTAATAATTATTATAATAAATGAAATTAATATTATGAATAGTAGTATATAACAATAATAGTATGAAATTACGCGTTTATATACATTTTCTAATATTTGACATAATTAAATTTCAAGTAGTAATACGACGATACATGGAACCATCCCGTTTGCTGTCAGCTCTCTCGAGTCGTGTGAATGACAGTACAATACTGTGCCTTATTGTTTATATCTCTTGTTATTGCGTAGTGGAACTCGAGCGAACTGCATAAACAATGACGCGAGCTACTTTATGTGTATCTGTCATCCTAATATCTCTCGAAATACGACCACGACTAGCAATAGGAATTTCTAAACGCGATTATTCTGTACGATTATCGCAATCAACGATCATCAATCCGTTTATTTATTAATTTCTACGATTATCTTTCAATCAATAATTAAATCGACTCGTACAAAATTACGATATCAGGATAAATTTGTTGATTTTATTTCCGAGCTTTTCGGTGATTAACAAAAATCAACAGGAATTGATTGGACTCTACTTTTGACGCATTTAATTAGTGAAATCAATCGTGTTTATATTATATACATTTTAATATTTGCCGAAGTGTAAAAAATCCATATGTGTACATCAATCATACTAAAAATAACGCGAGTAATAAAAAAATCAGGGAAGCGATGACGTGTTTTGAACCGTAATTTTGTGGATGTGTAATTTTAATTTTAACTGATATTGTTATTTTAACACGAATATTTATTCACATTTACGTTATAATACGAGATAATAATCGTCCTAAAACAAAAGTATATACATTGTCATGGCGAATGATGCGTGAGTTTGGCACGTAATTTTTCGTGAGTGTCGAGCGGATTGTAGCTTTATGTGATCATATTTTTTTTACCTGGTTCTCCTGTCGCGTAAAGTCGTAAAGTGTATATCATGTGCAATAACGGGGATGCCGTGCAAAATATCGGGCAATCACTACTCTCTGGTACGCGCCCGATCGTAATTTATTCGTGTTATCGTGAGTGAGTGTCTTGTGATTGAAACAGCAAAGGATGAAAAAGAGGAAGGTCTCCAGAGATATCAGATGAGGACAGAACAACTATGAGAACAAACAAAATTTTTATAAACAAAATTTTTATACTTTTAATTTTTAACTTATTTATTATACATCTACATGTGTGTATGTATTTTATTTTCTCGAGTGTATTTTTTGAATTATATTTATATTTATATTTATATTATATTTTATATTTATATTATTTTTTATATTTATATTTATATTATATTTATTATATTTATATTTTACAATTTATGAACTTAAGTAATACAATAATATAATTTGTCTTGAACTTTTTATCACGATTTATAAATCATCTAGAAAAGATTTTATGGTATGATAAATGTGAAATGTGAATATTCAAGTGTATAAGAAGGTAAAGAAAACCGGAATAATATGAAAGAAACTTGATTTCATTTAGTATTGACAGATCGTGATACGGTTGCAAAAGATTAAAATATATATTATATTTATTTCGATCTATTATTTGTCAAGCTTGGTGGAACGCACAGATATATTGTATGAGGCTCAAACTCGTTCTCAACTCGGTTATCATTACATTTGATCATATAAAACTCGTATCTTATAAAACACGTTTGATGAATAAAAAGTTATACAATTACAGTTGTTGATTTCGATTTGATCGACATAAATTATTTGATCACGCAAATAATATATATATATATATATATATATATAAAAATTTTTTTTTTTTTTTTATTTTTTTTTCATTTTTATTGAATTATACTTGATATTTCTAATAAAAATTGTATTTTTATTGCTACTATTTATGATGATTATTTATTTTAATCTTTTTTAACTTGATAAATAATGTTATTTAATCTAAAACGTGGATAATCCGATTTATTACGTTAAATTTACATGTAGTTCTAGATTCTAAAAATCTTATTTTGTGTTAAAAAAATTTATGATAAAATCTTTTAATTTATATAATTGAAAATGTGAATAAATTTATCGCAAATACTGGCGCGATAAGATAAGGAGATGATAGATAAAGTGGTTCGTGATAATTGTGTCGTTTTTGAATTTATTGTGCGATCTAAATGTGCATGTATCATATTGCATTCAGTATACTTGCTTTGATAGCCTTTCTTCGGTGTCGGCAATTGTGAACGATGAGCCGATTATCGACGGACATAATTTGATTGTGTAATGGTCGAATAAATGCGTTGGATACCGATGATTAAATTACACGCGACTTGGTTTAAATGTGCCTTTTACATAAATACATGATAGTCTAAATATTGTTTTATGAAACAGCAATTTTTAGAAAAATTAAAATTAATAGCGAGATTAAATTATTTAATAATTAGTGACATACAGAGAATGAGTAAATATTTTTTAAATATATCTTTGATATGAATATGTGAAATTCAAGCCGCGACAGCTATATGTGATATAATATGTAACATAAACATTACTGCATGAAAAATATTTTTGTATTTACAACATAAATTTTGTTATTTATATATCAAATTAAATACAAATTTTAAAAAATATTAAGTTATTTATATATCAAATTAAACGCACGCGCGGAAATCATAAAAATTGTAAAATATAAATGAAGAAAAAAAATAATCTTTTTTTACGAGCTGTTGTAAAATTTATTTTTTCAAATTTTTGTTACTCTTTTGTATTCGCCCAACAATAAGATATATACAATTTTCGAAGTATCGTTCATTCGTTATGTCTTTTAAAAATGTTATTTAATCGAAGCGATCAAGTAATTCCCGAAAGTTTTTGCATCGAAGCATTTCTCCTTTTTAATTATTCCGATCTCGTAGCAATGCTATGCTTGCGAAGCACATGCGAATTCGGCGGCCAGCCCTTTGGAGAAACGCTTTCGGTCGCAGTTCTTATAAATTCTCGCGCGTTCACAGCTTGACTTTTTATCGTCCGTGCTTCCGCCGTTTTAGGCTAACTGCACATGAGCGAAAAAATACTCGTTTTACCGCGCCTTTAAACAATATCTAAATAATAATAAAAAAAATGTACGACCATGATATTCCAAATAATTGCACGTCTGTGTACATTACTTTATTATCACTTGGATATTGCTTAAATATGCAGCATGCGTGCATTTTTTGACGTTTGTGTGGTCGGCTTTAAAAGAACAGTCGATTCTGAAATCCAGATGGAAAAGGAGACGATAGGCCTTAGAGACAGACTCGGCGAACATTAAAGGAGTTGAAGGAGATCAAACTCTGCTCGTTTTCTGAGGGAGCGTTCAAAGACTAAATCAGTGCTGAATCTGACAATGAGTAAAATAAAACAAGACTGTGACCCTAATAAAACGACGTGAGCGACTTTTTTCTTGAGCCGATATTCTCACCCTCTTCTGAATTCTCACTTGCAATTATCATTTCCAGTTTGTATGTCATTGATAAAGTCGCGTTGAAATTTTTTTTTAAAGTAAAGAAACTATCCAGACAAAATTAAAAATCATAGCGCATATAATATTCTAAAATAATTATTTTCGAAATCTTTTAATTAATATAAAAATTCTGATGAAATATTAATAACAGGGTTTTGTTCATATAAATTTATATAACAATTATATGCAAATATGAACTGTGTGACTTGTAATGTAACTTTCTTGCTCATATTTTTGAGGTATTATCTCGATAATATTTGTGATATCGAGTTTCTATTCGACGCGATTGCGTTTATAGAAAAATGATCGAAAAGAATCAGAATAGCGAAGAGGACATTGCTGAACGTAGAAAAGGATCCATTTAGTAATTCACGTTCCATCGTTCCTTTTTTTTCCTATCTTTACTTACAACGTTCCTCGATTCTTTACCGCGAATAGTTCCGTTTTCTCTCTTCCATTTTTCTTCTCCATTTTCTATCCACCTACTCTCGTAAAGTTTGATGGCAATAAAGAACGTAAAAGGGGTTGCTGTTCTCACAGAACAACTACTTGCCACAGCGTTACGTACAGCTCAGAGAATTGTACTTTGTTTTATCGCTTCCTCATTATTTTGTGAACCAAGTTGAAATCACAGTGCGATAAACGGCGCAATTGCAATCTAAAAGCTACGTTGACTTTATCCTAATTTCCAGGTTATAATGTACTGCATAATGCTTTTTTATACGTATCGTCTTAATTAAGTTTTATCAAATAAAATTTATGTTATAAGAATATTGCATGGGATAATTAGAATTTTGATTAAATAAAGATATATTTTAATTAACAAAATAATTTAATTTCTTTCCAGTAAATTTTTCAAATTCTGTATATTGTTCTCGCATTTTTCTAAAACTTTAAATTAATATGTTGTTCAAGTAATGTATGTATTTTTATCGCGAAATATGAAAGCATATCGATACATGCACTTATATGAAAAAGAAAGTAACGTTACGTACACTGTTATGTGAAACATTCGTCACTTTAAAAATCTCATAGTATCACTTATAGTATAACTTGGCAATTTTCCAGAATGTAAACGATGAAGAGTACATTTAACTGCAAAAAGAAAGTCAACCGTTACATGCGAATAAAACATATATTACTGTTCGTTATCATGATAAACAGTATTAGTGAACAATTATGGGCTTTTGCGTATAAAGAAAGAGTATAAAAAAAAACTAATAGTCGGAATGCGATTATTGCTATCCAATTGTTTGCGAGTTAATTTATCCGGACGGACCGTATGTGTAATATTACATTGAAAACGAATAAATCTTCGCTTTATGGCGAGCAGAACGTCCCGACAGGATATTTACACGCGTTTACCCCAGCAAACGCTTATCACAACTGGCGGATATCATCGATCACCTGTATCTCTTTTTTTATCATGACAAAAATCTAATAAATATTTAACTCCGATTTAAAAAAAACCTACCACCATTTTTCGCGCCGTTATTACTTTCTACAAGGTAGTGCGAATTAATTTTTCATATTTTTTCTTCCATAAAACCACGCCTTACACTTTCACTGATCACTCGATCGAGAGAATGCGATTGCGACATTAACTTCTTACGCACTTTGCATAATGACTATATAGTCGTTCGCGATTATCCTCGCTCCTCTCGATTGATTTCTAAACACTCGGAACTTTCTTTTCCCCGCTAATGTGTATGCGCTTTCCTCTACCTTTCTACGCGAAATTAGATCGGTCGCGCGAAAAGTCCGTGAGAAAAGATTTCATTTCTGCGGTCGCTCTTGAAACGTGTAATTTCGAGACTTCTCGTGGAATCGCAACTTCTACCCCGATCCGATAAACGTAATTTGTCGGAAAATTATCTACGGTATTAACGTCTATTCGAACGAGCGAGGAACCGACATGGCCAACGAATTATTAATGCTACCCCATCCGACGTTGTCTTGATCCCGTGCTTTATTTTTTTCTTCGCATGTTACCGGGATATTTTCACGCACAGAGGGTAGTCGCATTACGCAACGCGACACGATGCGCGATGTATCATTTGCTCCTGGTAATGTTTCGTTCCGATGAAATTTTGGGGATAGCACCCCTGCATTTCGTCAACAGGAAGATAATGGACATGAGTCTCGTGAGAGAATTTTTTAGAACTTTTATGAAAAATGTCTGTCATATACAAATTTTTCCATTATTATTTTATGAATTATTAATACTAATAAATGTGTTATTCTCTTGTTTATTATCTATAATTTTTAATTTTCTTTTATTTCTTTTAGACCAAATAATAGGTTTTTTATAGAAAATGGAGCTTCTTGTTTGCCATTAGAAAAAAATATCCAGTCAACTTCTTCTTTTTTACACGTTTTCTTTTCCGAAATTTTTGCCAGAAAGTATTTCTACTTTATTACGTCCTCGCTTGCAAATAGGACATCGAGATTACAGAGAAAGAGGAGGAAGTTCTAACAAGCTGGGCACGCGCAATGCATCATATGCCAGTCGGAATGCGTTTTGTGTGACCCCGCTGTCGGCTCTCCCTCACCGCTATTACGAGAGTTTTGGCATACCCATTCCTGTAACCTCTGTCTGCACTTTGTTACGGAATTGTTTCGCCATTGTTTGCGACTATGGTCCCTTCGAATTTACGGTCACCCCGATCACTAATGCGCCCACTAACGATCGTTCCATTACAGAACGTGTGCGAGATCTAATGCGGTTATCTTCTATACCGAAATTTACTCTGATTGCACTTTCAATCGAGAAATTTATATAAGAAATATATTTCTTGAGTCACGATTCAATGAATTTGAAAATATACTATTTTTTTGAATCTTTATGATGTGAAAATGTACACAATTCACGTAAAAATATTTTTTGTGAAACATAGACAAGTATGAAAATTCACGTTTTAACCCTTATTCCATGGGGATCATTTTTTACCTCGACAATGTTCTTTCGTAGCGATGCACATATTTCGCTTCATATATTTGCAATAAAAATATATTAAAACAAATTATTTTGCAAATGTATTCCAGCCTTTATTTAGAAGGATCAAAAAAGGTGATGAATTTTTTTCGAGATTTTTAAATATTGAAAAACGCGTCGTATAAAAATGTACCCTCGTACACTTTGAAGGTGTCAAAAATAACAATACGGTAAGGGTTAACTATCTTGTTGAACCTGAATATCGAGAGATTCTTGAAACATGTGCAAAGAAAAACTCGAAAGCGAGTGTTAAACAATGTCACGTTTGCTTGCGCGAAATCAATTGCCCTTCCGAGGAAGGTCATTAACCTCTCGTCATCCCCGCGCGATTTCATTTTTTTACCCGAGTTTACGCAAGAAAAAGAGAGAGAGAGAGGGAAGGGAAGAAAGAGCAAGCTTCGCGCGTCGCTCAGCTTCTTCGCGCGCGTTCCTGAACGTCGACGGTCTCGCGTGCACTCTCGTGTTTCTCTCGTTTTCCTCTCGCTTTTTTTTTTCTCTCCCTCGTCTCTCTCGCGGTACAACGAGAACGGCTCGATCGATGGATGGGGGATGATTCTGTGCAACGAGGGGTGCGGAATTTTCATGCCCGAACGAGCAGGCGCGCGGGACAGGCGGCCCCCGCGGCGCATACAGGCGAGACACACGAGTCCGGGGTCGTTGCTTGTCGCTACCACCGGGGGTATATAGTTTATGTATAGCCGGCGGCTAAGACTAAAAGGGATGCCGGGACGCGGGAGAAAAGGGGCGAAGGGTGGCTGCTACACGAGCGCCGCGCCGGCAACCAGGTCGCCGCGGCAACGGCGTTTGTTCATCGTCCCGTCACGTCCGGGAACGTTGGCACCGATTAAGACGGATCACCGAATCTGGGCCTTTTCAGCGCCCGGTCGACGTCAGGTGCGCGCCCATGCTCTCTCGCGTATCGACGCTCGCCGCGGAAAATGTATCGCGACCCCTGGGGCGAGATGCATCCCCCGAGAATTCGCCAATCGCTCGAATCTCGAGTCGAAGCAGCTTCGTATCTGGAGTGTGTTCGAGAGGAACTTTAATAGAGTATTGTTTTCGGTATTATTTATTAAGATGGAAGGAAAGAAACACACATGTTTAATTGTATTTTTTCTATAAAATATCTTCCTTTCTTTGATATATTTTTTTATTTCTAGAGCAAAGAAGCTTCGTATCTGGAATGTGTTCGAGAGCGAGGAACTTTAATAGAGTATTGTTTTCGGTATTATTTATTAAGATGGAAGGAAAGAAACACACATGCTTAATTATATTTTTTTTCTATAAAATATCTTCCTTTCTTTGATATATTTTTTTATCTCTAGAGCAAAGAAGCTTCATATCTGGAATGTGTTCGAGAGCGAGGAACTTTAATAGAGTATTGTTTTTGATATTATTTATTAAGATAGACGGAAAGAAACACACATGCTTAATTGTATTTTTTTCTATAAAATATCTTTCTTTCTTTGATATATTTCTTCATCTTTAGAGCAAAGAAGCTTCGTATCTGGAATCCCATATAGCACAGAATATTGCAGTAATATTACAATATTGCTACAATATTACAGCAATATTGCTGCGATATTGTAGCAATATTGTAATATTACTGTAATATTCTGTGCTGTGTGGGATGTGTTCGAGAGCGAGGAACTTTAATAGAGTATTGTTTTGGATATTATTTATTAAGATGGAAGGAAAGAAACACACATGCTTAATTGTATTTTTTTCTATAAAATATCTTCTTTTCTTCGATATATTTTTTATCTCTAGAGCAAAGAAGCTTCGTATCTGGAATGTGTTCGAGAGCGAGGAACTTTAATAGAGTATTGTTTTCGATATTATTTATTAATCTGGAAGGAAAGAACACACATGTCATATGTATTTTTTCCTATTTTTTTATATAAAATATCTTCTTCTCTTTCATATAATACTTTTTTATCTCTAGAGCAAAGATTCATATGTGTTTTTCTATGATATAAAATAATGCATTTTCAGACTAGTTTTGTTGAAAACATAGCCTGCAGCACCGTTGTATAAGTTACATACAAATATCCTGTAAATTCTGCTTTTATCTCGTTTGATGCGTTTATGTTAAGTTGGGTAGCAACATCGATCTTGTTGCTACTGTCGTGTCTGAAGTAAGAACGTGCTCATTCGTCATACCTGAAAACATCGACCCTGAAGACCGATACAGACGGATCGCAAATTTTTTTATCAGATAATTAAAATTTCAGCGATCTCTATAAACATTTTCCAGATAATTTAAAAAATATTAAATATAATATGAAACATATGTAAATGTTTATGTTCTCGTGAACTTTTTTAAAGTTTACGTATAAGGAGATACATAAAAATATTAATGTTGAAAAGAGACAATTTTTAAATAATTATCTCTCAAATTTGTGCGCGGATAGGCAATTTCTATCAATCTCCTGTTATCATAATCTTGGGAATTGGATTATGGCTGAAAACGTGACTCTCTGTTTAATTTAACCAATCCGGCATTTAGCATTCAAAATCATCGCTGCCAGCTCTATTTCGGTTTAACATTCACGATGGTAATTAAAGCGACATTATTCATGATGTTATTTCAAAGTCCATCGCGATGTTGTTTTAGGACGATCATTAATTTATCGGAGCTTAGAATGATAATACAACCCCAACCGTTGTTGAATTAATTGCTCACCATAATTTCACGCTAAACCTTGACGTACCATTTAAGCTCTGCCTTTCACAAACTCATTTCGTTCCTTAAACGTGGTCTCGTTAAGTATACACAATTTCCCCCTCCCCCTCCTAATTTCCTAAGTAAACATCAATTAATGACAGCTGATACCACGGCAGGCGAATCTGCGAAATTTCCGTAAAATTCTTCGCCCGTATAAGGTGAAGATGTGCTTACGAGTTGAAGAAGTTCATCGCTTCGATATTATGCGCGCATAAACTGGAATGTTTCCAGTTTAAAATTAAAATACTATTGCAAGATTATAAAAGTTTAGTGTGGACTTTGCCAGGTAATCGCATTTGTCTTTTTAAAATTATTCTATAACGATGCAACTTTAGATAATAGATTTTTTCTTAGCAGTGAAAAAACTTTTTTAAATCTTGTAATTTTTATTTACATCTTGACTTATCTACTGTAATTCAACATGATCGTCAGTAGAGATTAAGAAAATTTTTAGCATTGGAATATTTATAAAAATCAATACGCTTTAATATTTTTTACTTTATTATCTGAAATAAAAATTTAATGATTAATTCAACGTGCATATTTTTGAATTTTTTTAAAAAAGATTATCCGTCTATTTTCGCTCGAATATCATATTTTAAGATACCATTAAATCATCAATATTTATTCCTGCCGCAATGAAATAATTTTATAAATTTTATAAATATTTTAAAAAGCACATGTCGTTTTTCCCATACATTTAACAGAAGCTCGCACAGACGTCTGGACTTCACGGCGAAATATCCTCGGTTTTCCCAGCGTGTATATGTCGAAAACAATGCCGGAACAGTGCGAGGGTGAAGGCATCCGGCGTGGGAGAGATTGGAGAGCGACAAGCTGGTTAGGCCTTACATTATCATATGCGATAGACAGGTTAAGCCCTGGCAAGTGCGAGCTGACATTTTAATACGTCGGTCGATTCCCCCGTGTGTACTCTCCATCACAATCGTCACTTCGCTCGCGATCCCCTCGCAATCACCTTCGCGACCACCGGAGCACGAATCCCCCTCGGAGCGACCTGGATTTTTCATCGTTCCATTGTGCCCCCGTTGATTAAAAGGGGGCCCGACGTCACTCGCGACAGTTCTTTCGCTGCGCTCTTACAATATTGTCGCGGTGGCCTTTCCATTAACTTCGATTTTCATCCGAGCGAGTATCAAACGCGGGGGAGGAGGGTCGATAAAACGCACGATTCCATAAAGCGTTTCACGTCGCTCTCTTTCCTCGACCTTTACTTCCCGAGGTGTACTTGGGTGAACATCCATTTCGTTATGTAATCACTGGGTGAAGGATCGAGTTCGGCAAAGTTAACATGGTAAATAAATTGATGGGCATTCTCAACTTTGACCCTGATATTAAATATGGCGGCAAAGTTTACTGAAGTACATGTACTTAACATAGAGAGTTTTTTTTTCGTTAAACTTGCAAGAATATCTTTGTATGTTGCTTATTAAAATATAGATCACGTTAAAATTTAAATAATTCAATTAATATAAAAGATAAAATTAAAATTTTTATTATTCTATTACTACTATTTTAAAAATATATTTATATATTAATTTATTGATTGTTAATTAATACGTCATAATTTATTAATTGTTAAAAAAAGATCATTTTCTATTTATCATTGCCTTTTTTAAAAATACATATGTGGTGATGGTAAATATGTTAAACGATTTTTTATTAAATATGAATTGATAAAAGGCATGTCGCAAAAAACATATCTAATATATCTTCTAGATAATCTTTAGAATTTATGTCGACACATGTGTGCGCTTAAATCTTGATGGAACCTTTGTGATTGAGCGAGGTAGATATGGAAATTTGATATATGATACGGAATATTCTGCATGTTCAAATGCACTTTATATATATTTACAAGGAATATCTTCAGCGATTCCCCTTTCGCACTTAAAGCTTCCTTTTATATAACGAAAAAAATTGTTTGCACGAAACTTGGAAATGGACGCTAAATAATCGCATATTAAAAATAGTTTGCGTAAATATGCAGTATTTGATTTTTCTAACTAATATTCTGGAATTTATTCAACGTAATTTATTATTTTGTCTTTCTCTGTTTTGAGGATTAATTTTATATATTTGTTTGTAATTTTCCTTGCTCAATTTTAATAATTATATATCATTCAAGCTTTTCACAAAAAGAACATTAGTCAGTTTTGAAAATTATTTGAATTAAAATATTATGAAATTAAAAAATATATAAATTCAAAAAATGTTTTTATTGTAAATATTATTTTTGATAAGAAAAGTGAGAAATATAAATGAGAGATTTTAATTTAAATTGAAGGGGAAATGTACATATATCTTTATAAAAATTTATTAAAATTTATTTATAAAAATTTATTTTATATATAAAAATAATATAATTTGAGAAGAAAAATAAAAAAAGTACACATTTATTATATAATTATACATGTATACATGTATACATGTATATTAGATTTTTATAGATGTAAATCTTAAGAGAAATTGCTGGCGTATATATTTGAGCGCAATCGCCCGAGATGTATTGCATTATCTTTACGTCGATTAGTCGCGAAAGTTGCGTTACAGGATATGTAAATTCTTGCGATATTAGTTTGAAAATAAGGCGAATGTAGTAACTGGAAATGTCAGAACTGTAACCACAGCGGAGGAAAGTTTCGTTAGTTGAAGTTCAACGATCGATAAAATACGAGCTCTCTCAAACAAGCTACCCAGGCGCATAGTTCCTCTTTCTTTTCCACACTTTAGCGCGATTCTTTTCACCCCTCATATTTGCTGTCAGTCGAGGATGCCTTCACCGACACTCAATCTCGCTACTTTCCTACGCGAAAATCGGACGGCTGGCATAAACGTATTTCGAGGGAGCGAAAAGGCGAGAAAAAAAAGCAGATTTAAATATTCCCTCATCTTCTCAGCAATGGGATGAGATCAATTCTCATCTTTCGGAAGAAACAATGGATATTGACATGCACATTTTCATGCGAAAGATATGAGAAAGGAGAGAGTTTGCGATTGTAACATTATATTTATCTCATGTTCTACAAAATAAAAATCATATGCAAAGGTGAAAAGAGAAGCAAAAGTGAAAAGAGAAGCTTGTTGGAGCAACTTTCGCTTAATTGAAGTTCTATGAGTTTGTATACGAAAATAGTCAAGTAAACAGCTATAAAATGGATTTTATTTTATATATTAAAGAATAAAAATAGAAATAAATGAAAAAATATACAAATTTGGAGTATAAAAAATTAAATAATAATTACATATATATTTATTTATCTATTTATTAAACACAATTAAAATATATATATTTTCGATTCATTCAACACGAGAAATACCAGAATGTCTGAAAGCATGAGAAAAATCTGACCAAACAAATTGAAATAGTTCAATCATCCATTCAGTGGACATACGATAATTACACTATAGTGCTTGTATAACGGTACGTGATTCTACAATTCTAACAATGAAAGTAATGGTTGCTCGACAGCGCTTTATTGTTTCTCTCGAATGACCATTTCTTCCGCTACACTTCCTCTCGCCATTTTTTGTTCATCAACTTCTCCTGCTAACGCGGTTTACAATTTTTTTTTATTAATTTATCGATCGGCTTCGAACGCGACGCTCTCTTTGGCCACCGTGAAATCCTATTGAAATCCACTGAAAATGCGGATTGGATAACCGGTCGGTGGTCGGTCGTGGAAAATAACGGGAAAAAAAATATCTGTATCCTACCATCATGTCCTGCATCATGCGCAAATTGTACAACGCGATAGGCGGGCTTAATCGAGTCGAAAAATATTGTCGTGCACACGATAATCGTAAAATTTGATTTTCGAAAAATACAAGGTTTTGTTTTTATGTCCGCAAATCAATTTTTCGTATCGATATTGATTAAATGCATCGAAATCTAATTGTTTCTAATTTTTCATCAACTTTTATTCCGAAATTAAAAAGAGAAACATTTGAATGATAATTATATAAATTATATCATAAAGATGTATTTCTAATATAATTATGTATAGGATTTATATCTATAAAATGTTATCTTTTTTTTCAGCCAAGATATATTCAAAGAATATTGATGAATCGGGTTCTTAATCGGGTTAAAATATTGTCATGCATATGATAATCATATAACATGATCGATTGATTTTTCGAAAAATAAAAGTTTTGTTTTTATGTGTAAAGACTTATTTTTTTAATTTATTTTTTTAATTAATGTTGATTAAATTTAATCGAAATCTAGTTGTTGATCCAATTTTTCTCAAATTTTATTCCTAGTAAAAGAAATATTTGAACAATAATTATATAAATTATATAATGAAGATATCTTTTACTAATGTAATTATGCATACAAAATTTATCAAAGATTCATGTTTTTTTTCAACCAGGAATATTTTAAAAATAAATTATGCAAGCATAAAGTGTGTGTTTTTCAAAAATTTCTAAATATTTGGTCTTAGATTATAATATTTTTATATATTTTTTACATATGTAGTAAAATGTTTTTTTTCTGTTTTCTCTATCTTTCTAATAAAAAATTTAATATAATTATTAAGTGAAAGAGCGACAGTTAATAACGTCTTATTGGTAATATGCGACACCTAGATCAACTCTGATGAAGCTCCCAGATCTTGGAGAAAGTTATTACCGATGAAATAGAAAACGTTTCTTACCGACTATCATGAATGATAAAATCAATTATCTTGCATTGGAAATAATTATTAAATTGATAGCAGGATGAATTACAATATGATTAGGAATCGCATTACGACTCTTTTATTTTAGTATTGTATTAATCGCATGGATGAATAATTCTTTTACATTATACTACAACTTATATGAATCAGATATTTTTATCTCATATTTATATAATGTATTTTCCTATTTTTTTAAATAATTTCGGAGCAAAATAAAACAGATTAATACACAAAACTGACAGAAAATTGAAAATAAAAAGAAAAGATAAAAATTTCAAAAAGAAGAAAGAAGTAAAAACGTGACGTACTATTTATTAAAATTATAATTAAAAAAACGGATGTTTTTTTATATTATACCATAAAAATGTAGAGTTATATCTAGAGTTTGCAGGAACGGAAAACAATAAAAATGTGACAAAAGAAGATTATTATCTTTCATTCTTACAATTCTTCATGAATTGAACATCACTTATCAATGAAATTTATTTCTGCCATTGATATTTTTCACCCAATCTTAATTTTCGCATTTAATCCTTTTCTACAATAAATAGTATATAAAATAGTATCTCACGATTTAACGACGAGATATATGCAGACACGCGAATTGCGAGAAACGTGCTCGCAATATCAGCTGCATCTGAAAACGGTAGCGGGACATTCGCACATATGTTTGCAGGTTTGCAAGTTTTCGTGAGAGTCCGGAGATCGGATTCGATACTCGAGGACGACCGGTACATGTACGTGTGTTTGCATGTGTGTAACTTCTTCCTTTTTTTCTTCCGTTATCTTTTGCGCGATGGTATCGCGCATCGGGTCTTGCGGATGCGTACGTGGCTCGCCACCCACACGAGGGACTTTAATGCCAATTAAATCGGTCGGCGAAAGCGCTTACGCACGCCAAGCTGACTTGATCTACGACGCCTGTTGACTTCCGACTGTTCTCGACATTCTTTCCCCCGCGTTTTATCGTGCATCGTTAATCCGAATTCATCATCGATGTCAAGCTTCCGTAGAAAAATTACGCTTTCTATGAAAACTTTACAGATACTGCGTTTCGTATTTTTTTAAATTATAATTCTAATAAATAGTACGTCACACATTTTTATTTTTCTTTTTGATTTTTTCGAAACTTTTATCTTTTCATTTCTCATTCTCATCGATTTTGTAACTAATAAGCTTTTTTTAATTATTTATTTCTTTTTATATTTTTTATTTTTATATTTATTTTTATATTTATTTTTATATTCTTCTTTATATTTGTGTTCTTCTCTGTATTAGTTGATTTTTTAAAAATTAAAATTATATTAAATGCAATACATAATACAAATATGGAATGTGTAATGTGAAAAAGTTACAAGATAGTTGTTTACTCTAAAATTATTTAAAAAATGGAAAATACATTATATGAATACGAGATAAAAATATCTGATTCATATAACTTACACTATCTACCTCATATGACTTTACAAAGTGTGTTAATAATATCGAAATAAAAAATTCAAAAATCGAGAAAGAGAGAGTAACTGATCCGCACGTTGTTTGATTGCGTGAACAGTTTTATGTTTGTATCACTGAATATTCATTCGCTTAAATTTCGTAGTCTCCCTCTGGAATATTCGTGCATATTCAGCGAAAGGAAAATCGTGTCGGAGATATTCAGTAAGGAAAAAAAAAGATACGGCGACCGCTTTTTTTCTAAAGATCATGATTTAATCATAATAAAAATCCGTCAAATTACGTTAATTGTCAATCTTTGAAACATATCTAATATCGATCCTCCACACGATTTAACAATTAATCTCAACAATTATTATCATTGTTATCAGCTTAAATATGAACCGCGCGTACAGACTATAAATTTATTTTAAGAATGACAACAGAGTGAGAAATGCTCAACTATAGATCTGCAATCTTGGCTTTGTTTTCACGATGTCGCTCGCACGAAGTTCGCAAAAGCGAGAGCACAAGGAGAAACGGATGGAGAAACATAGGACCATATGCTCGAGATCGCGCGACACTCGAAGGCGCGGACGTCTTTTTATTCGTCTACCGAGTAACGGGTGACGGGAATAATAACGGAATACGCGGTGGAGAGGTTTTCGAGGCCGACCGGATTAGAGCCTGTTCCATCAAGAGATACGCGTCCCGCCGTTATACTTGTCGCACTTGCGTTAATGTCGACGCAACTCTCGGCACCTGTGATTTTCGACTCCGAGATTTAAGATTACCTAATGCTGTTATAGCATATGATATATATATCGAGCATCTTGATATATAAGTGGTATAAAATACCTTTGGAATACTTGAGGCGCAAGGGTTTTTCGAGAAAACCCATCATATCTAAATGTTTACAAATTATTATTTATTAAAAGAAATAACGCGGAAATAAATAATGGAAATAATTAAATTCAGGAGAGATAAAATGGTGCATTATGAGTATTTCATCTTTTGATTTTGTATGTCTTTATTTGCTGATCTTATGTTTGAGATAGCACGATTTTCTTTGTTACAGACAGTTCTGATGTAGGAATTTAATGAGATATAATGCGTGTTCTTCGGAAACCTCTCTCTAGTAGCGCTCTGGGAGGCATTTCTCATGCTTTTAGTTTACCGCTAGAAGCAACAGAGAGATGTGGAAGCGTGTGATAGATGTTCCTTGGTTTGCAATCAGATTGCTAATAAGAAATTACGGTAGCACATCGGTGCTTGCGAGATAACGCAAGAAAAGCAGCGTTAACTAGAAAGTACAGGGAATGATTGTGGACTGTGTGACGTATATCTGTGTGTGGATCCTGAGAGAACATTATTTAGCGCAACGAAGTCGTGGTTGAAGCTAATAACCACGTGGTAACGTACACTCTGCTGTCTAGAAGCGCGACGGATTGCAGGATCCACTCTCGATTACAGGAAATGGAAAGGGATTCACTCATAATCTAAGTTCCCATCGCATGAGGATGGTTTTGTTTCCATGAAACTTGTTGAAAGAATAAATATATATGTGTATGGTTCTCTATCTGTCTTCTATAATAATTAAATTGTATTTTGAAAAAAAATCTAAATGTCTATATATAATATTTAAATTATTAACTTTTTTAATCGTCCCATAATTTACTAGTGACTCTAATTAAGTAATTTTAACATTCTCGTTACATTTCCGATTTTGAGGAATATGTCCTTCGACAGAAAAATTTAAATGTGAATAAAATATATCTAAACAAATGTAGAACTCTTATTAAAAAATAATTTAAAAATATATAGACATCTTTTTTTTATTCGGATTAAAATTTTCTAACGGGAAATAACGAGAAAACTGCTTAATTTATGACAACGCGATATTGCGATAGTTTTATCCGATAGCTTTAACTGAAGTATGCTTGGCGATTGGCTGGCGATATTTGTCCAGGGAAATCAGGCGCGATGTAGAATACCGGTTGTTATTTTTTTTTCTGATATCCAACGATTCTCGCGGGTCCTATACGTGTTTTCAACCGATAGGAAAAGATTCATGGCATACGAAACGAGGAGGCGGAAGAAACGCAACGTTTGCGTTTACTCGCTCCGTTGCGCGTGTAAATGCGGTTAATGGTAGAACCGTAACATAGTTTACATGCATCAGGCACAACAGGTACGCACGTAAACACAAATAACGCCTGTACGTCACAATTCACCGTTTCCGTTTATTCGGACATCGCTCACATTCGAGGCAGTAAAAGCATGTGCATTTTTGCATCGATGCATCTCGATCTTGAGCCAATTCATATCAAGAAATTCTAAAATTTTTTATGATGGTTACAGTCTTCTATTTCCCCCAATTTTCATTAGCTTCATGCCAAAGAAACATATCGTGAAAGCTGTACATTCCGTACACAAAGTCAGCGAGATATAGAATAATGCCTTTGTCCATTAATTTTCTCGCGAGAATGAAATTAAAACGAGAACGAGACGGTGAAAGTAAATAAGATTACTAATTTGACATTCATTCTGTCGGAAAGATTTACATATGTTAAGTGGACTTGTCTTTATGCTAAATGAATAGACTTTTTTCTCTTTTTAATTTCTTGTTAAATCTACATTCTACGTGTGCGAGATATTTTTGCTAGAATATTCGAAACGGTAAACTTTTCTTCGCGAAATTTTCTTTTATTAATTTATAATTGAATAATATATAAACAACGATAGATAATCTGATTTGATTTTCAATCAGGAATATTAATTTTTTATAGATTGAGAGAGAATATTTTCTCTCTTTCTATTTAACTGGTCTATTATATAAAAATCGGATTTCTGTATATGAAGAGCTCTTCGCGGAGATTTAACGTTCACAATGAAGTGCATGGGAGCGGAAGATCGACGTCGACGTGTGTTGTCGCGCGATTTTTCTTGTATCGCGGATAGAGAAAGGAGTACAAGTTTACAAGCGATCTACGAGGAAGGTCGCGATAAATTCTGATTCTCTCTCTCGCCGTGGCCGATGCCTCCTCGAGAAAGGCACGTAGTAGAGAAGCCACGATTCCGAATGTCAGGGCCAGTGGGAGGATCGGAGGATTGTCCCCCTTTCCTCCCGCTTCTTCCTGTTGTCCGCCTTCCATCTTTCTTCGATCTCTCCTCGTATATCTCCTTTTCCTCTCGCCGACTCTCGACGCGCGGATGTGCACCGTTAGATTTATTCAAACGCGCGAATCTATCGGGCGATTTGAAATGCCAGCCGTCCCGTCGCGCATTTTCTCCCATTCTTTTCCCTCTTTTTTTCCCCATGTCGCCTTTTCTCCTTAATCTCGCGAATTTTGCGTCATTACCAAGTAATTCAGTTCCGTTGCAAAAGAGAGAATGCGCTGGATGAATACGAAATAAATTGTTGAAAAAATGGGTTCTTTCATGAATAAAAATTGACGAAACGTTTATACTAAATGTAAGCATTATTATATTTGCAATTTCTTTTGTTTCTGGATTCTTCTTGAAGTAAATGTTCGTAATTATTTATATAAAAATTAGCTCTTTCTTTATATTAAATTTTTATGAAGCATTAAGGAAATAGACATCTCTCTTGTGTAAATTTGTTTTATCTAAAGATTTTAAAGATAAACAAGATACAGTTGAAATTTTTTAAAACAGTGGTCAGCAACTTTTTATGGCATTTAATTATCTGATTGCAGCTTTTCATTATTTATCTCCTTAACGTTTGTATTTACTTGGTTTATTTTATTTTATAAAAATAAAATTGTGTGGCTTATTGCCCTTGGAGGATTCGCTGTCGGAGTAATAAATGACATTTTTCTCTATATTTTCTTTTGCCTTGTCTGTTATACGTACCGGGGATGAAATACGATGGCATACACGCCAAGTGAAACTCGTACGAGCGATCGGAAGGATAAATTGTAGCTCTTGTGGAAAGCCAATGAGAAGCCGAACTATAATCTGATTCCTTCCCTGATTCCCATCCTCACTAGTACTCATGATAAATATAAAGCAACACAAGAAAGCATCTTGTCAAAGTTTCAGCATTGTTCTGTCAGTTGACATTCTTTTTCTCCGATATAATATCAATTGTATCGATCCAGGAAACTTCATAAACTGAATTTTTACGCAGCTTACGTGCTTGGAATAATCTGGATCAGCTAGTGCTTTTCTAAGAGTTTCCTCGGTGACTTGCCTTTTAAATTTTTAAATAATGCTTTTATCAAAATTGAAGAAGAAGGCATTTATATATTTCTCCTAATCGACGGATTTTTAATTTGCAAATCAAAATATAAACAATTGCGATAAATCTTTAAATAAATAATACATTTTTTTTCAATACACGTTTTTAAAAAAATTAAAATATGAACAATTGCGATAAATCTTTAAATAAATAATACATTTTTTTCTCATTACATGTTTTAAAATAAATGTCAAGTAACATGTCTTTTTGACTAAATTCTCAAAGAAATTAAACTTACATTGTTCTTGATGTTATCATATGTCGAAATGAAAGTTCTTTGAATCATATCACATCGTTTGCTCATCTTCACACTTGGCGATTAAAAAAAGAATAAAATTCGAACAAGATTAGAAGGCGGCGGTATTCGCAGGAGGGATTAATCGCGTCGTTCGTGTCGGACGAGTTTGGAGAGCGTGAAATCCTTTAGGTCAGTAGTGATCAACCTTTCCCTAATGCGCGCCAGTCACAATTTAAACGTCGCATTCGCGTGCGTCATCTAATATCTTTCATACGACTATTATTCGAGAGTGCCGAGCTATTCATTTACGTCCGCGTAATTAGGTAATTAAGCGTCATTAAAAGAACATTTTGTTGCCATTAGAGCCACGTGTCATCTAGTTGACCACCTATGCTTTGGACTAATATATATCCCGCTTAGTTCAGCTTTACGTCAAGTCGGACTCCTACTTGCGATTTTGTCAGCGATTTCGGCGGAAAACATATTGTCTCGGAGATCCTCATCAAGGTCGCAAAATGACTCGAAAATTCTCGCCATGTCTGCTAATTAAACGGGCCATTATAGGAATAGTCATAATAACAGACAGATCGTAATTATTTTCCGCAATCCTCGTCGCCGATTATTCAATGCGTACGGGAACGAGTGAACTCCAAATGGCGGCAATACGTAACAGCCAGTCTTAATAGGTATTATTACAAGGAAAATCTGTTCCGGGCTATCGTACACTTGAGGCAATCGCAGTCATCTATTTCGTTAAGCCCCTTTGACTCCCTGAAATGAATTTTACGAGATTATATGTTGCATCAGGTCGCGCTTGATACGGCACATTATTGCGAACGACGTACAAGTTTATCCTACCTTGATGCGAATAGTTACTTTCCTCTCTCTAGCTTTCTATTCTCTAGATCGAGCATGGTTTATAACGCGAATCCTGAGCGACAAATTTTCTTTTCAAAAATTATATTGCACAGAAAATTATATTATTTAAAAAATGCCTATTATATTTGCAAGCAGAAATTTAATGAAGCTTAAAATAAATTTGTATTAATAAAATTCGGAATAATATAAAGATAAAGTTGTAAATTAAATATTTGTATATCAAATTATACAATTTTACTAATAATAATTATTCCTTATTTTTACTTTATTATTCGCAATATAGAATAGAAATAGTACTTGGCAAAGAAATTATCTCCAATTTTCTTATCACAATGAGATCCGCGTCGCGTTCGCCAGATGTGCACGGCGTTTCTTTGATCGTGCGAATCCTTGTTCTGCATATCGTGGAATCTTATATAAGTGGAAAACGGAGCAACTGTACGCGCGGAAACGATAAGCGCCGATTCCGTCCGCGCGAATTTTACACTCGAATAATTTTATGCCCCTTATCGGATCGTTACGGGGCCAAGGATATAGCCTCGGGCATATTCTTGGACTGATTCCTCTTTCCCGCGCCACGACAATGAATCTCTCTAGTCTTTCTAGTGCTTCTCCCCTTTCCTCGGATTCTCTTAATGGCACCGGCCACATCATGCACCAAGTTCAACGATCCGGCACCGTTACTTTTCTAGAGAGCGAGGAGACTCTCTGTGCTCTTGGGATGGCAAGAATTTTCGGCTATTTTTGACTTCAAAGTCCCCACCCTTCCTCTGTTCCTCCTCTCGCGACTTGGTTTAGCGCTCCGGTTCGTCTGGCAAACTTCAAATGCTTTATTTTCGTGAACAAAAGTCTAACGGTTTGCGCTCAATTTATCGAGGTGTTATAGAGATGCGGCAAAATCTCATGATGCATTCATTACTTATGTAACGGTCCAATTTCTGAATTTATTTATTTAATATTATTTGCCGACAGGAAAGGAGAGTCAGACAGTCACGTTTTAGTACCAAATACGCGATGATGATACAGATGTGGCAGTCTATGGCAATGATTGCCTTTTCATCGACACGAATCGATAAAGACCTTCTTGTGTGCTCGTGGAATCGAAATATGAAGTGAACGATACTCTAACAATTCTGATTGATGAACTGTCTGTGTCAGTTGCGCTAACTGTAAGCAGAATTTAGAAGTGCCCGATTAATTGGATAGGGAATCGAGATATGATTTTATCGTTTCTGTGCTGAAAGTATCGTACACAGTGTTGGAAAGTTTTACGATGGAAAGCGAAAATCGCATAGCTGTACTGGAATTTTCTTTCTATCTTTTTCTCATTTATTTTGCAATATTTTCATTATCCATCTCTTTTAGGCGAGGAAAGTTTGCCATTAACTTTTAGCATACCTTCTGCCATTTGTCACGGTGACATTTTACTGAGGAGAAGATAGAAGATACATTTTAAAAAGCAAACAAAGATGGAAATAATGCGAGAAAGATGAGATGTGAATTTAATGATGGATTAACTTGAAGAATTTATTAAGAAGACAAATATATTTCAAAGATTAATTTCTTTTATTTATAAATACGAATAATACAATAATACATGATAAAAAAATTAAAATAATTACAAAAAATATAAATTATAATAAAAAATTACAATAATAATTTTTTTATTAATAATTTCGAAAGAATGAAAATAAGGATGTGAAAACAAAATATCTATTTAAATTTTTTGTGCTGAATTCGCTGAAAATATAATCAAATTTAAATTAATTTTAATTTTCTTCATTGTGCTGTCTAAAAATATGTACATACGATGATTTTAGAACATCTCGTATAAAAATTTTAAGCTGTGTCTCCATGAATATATAACTAGATGTAACGTTGCGGCGAACTTGGTTCCTTAACGTCACTTTCGCGCGACGTCTGAATTTGTCTCGTTCCAGCGTCGACTATGATAAAGCACGATGTCTATTTAATAAATTGCGTCTCTGATACGATATGCGACGAACATAGCGCGTGAGAGTGCGATACAACATTTACGGCCAGACCGGTGGCAGGAACACGATACACGCGAACACTTCATTAATGTGGATCGAAAGTAAAGGAAATCAGTTAATAATGATTGCTTGATGTTTCGCTATCGCCTTTTACACTTAAGTGAATGACCAACTATATCTGCATCCTCCAATTACGTAGCTTTATTCTTCTTCGTTTTTCGTTTGCATCCTTTGTGGATGTAATCAATGAAATTGAAAAGTGTCTATTATTACGGTTTTTTATTTCAATAACGAAATTTGAATATACACTTTAGTTCTCATAGCAAGCATATAACACAATAATTGCGAGAATAATTTGTGCGAATTTAAATCATATAATATAATTATATAATGTAAATATATAATATAATCTTGCTAATTTAATTTTGTTTTAATTTTGGGTTTTTTAACTTGTAATTAAAATCGTAATCGTAATAAATATTTTCATGCTATCTCAATAAATGCATATAAAATAATAAACGTAATAAAAAAACTTGTAATAAAAAAACATCAATATGAATATCATTATATCACAAATTATTGCAAAACTCTTGCGAATCTTAAAATAATAATGTCTTTATAAAAAATTAGAATGTGAAGTTTTATGAATGATAATTTATTCGAATTTTAATATATTTGGGAAGCTTAAACAGTTTTATTATTATTGTTCAATGCATTGGAATATTCGTGAATATTCTTCAAATTTATCCCCATTACAATTTTTTCTACAGACGCATTAAAATTAAAATATTGCTCATCAAAATTGCAAATAAACAAAATTTTCAAATCGAATTTAATTAAATTACATCTAAAGATATTTTAATTTTATTTACAATTTTGAACAGAAATACTTGAAAAATCACAAAATTCTCAGTAATAATGTCTTTATAAAGAAATTAAAATGTGAAGTTTTGTGAATGATAATTTATCCAAATTTTAATATATGTGAGAAGCTTATAAACAGTTTTATTATTATTATTCAATGCATTGAATGTAAATATTCTTCAAATTTAGAATTTTTTCTACAGACGCATTAAAATTAAAATATTGCTCATCAAAATTACAAATAAACAAAATTTTCAAATCGAATTAATTAAATTACATCTAAAGATATTTTAATTTTATCTACAATTTTGAACAGAAATACTTGAAAATCACAGAATTCTCAGTAATAATATCTTTATAAAGAAATTAAAATGTGAAGTTTTGTGAATGATAATTTATCCAAATTTTAATATATGTGGGAAGCTTATAAACAGTTTTATTATTATTATTCAATGCATCGGATGTGAATATTCTTCAAATTAGGATGTGAATATTTTTCAAATTTAGAATTTTTTTAGACGCATTAAAATTAAAATATTGCTCATCAAAATTACAAATAAACCAAATTTTCAAATCGAATTAATTAAATTACATCTAAGGATATTTCAATTTTATCTACAATTTTGAGCAAAAGTCACAGAATCCTCAAGGAATTTACAAGATTCGAGTGCATATATATCCCCTGAGAATGCTCTCGATACATACGCACGTGATGCATCTGTATCACGTGCGAGGACCGAACTAGTCTCGCGACCGTCGATCGTCGCACGTGATACGCTCTCGCGCGACACGGCCGGTTCCTCGGCCATTTCCGGCCGCGCTCGGCCGGCCTCGGTTACCAGCGCCGTCCCGCGTTGTCAGTCCGCGACGAGCCATCGTGTCGGGCGTCCGTCGCGCGCGCGCTCGCGGATATTTGTACTCGCACTCGGCGAAAAAATGTGACAGTTTCTGTGAACAGTGATCCGCATCTGAGAGACGCCAAACGCGATGTGCATTGCTCATCCTTGGTGAAAACGTGGGGAGGAACAGGCGAGAGGAGTATCTTCCTCCGAGAAAGTTCGATTCGATCTTCGCGACGCGCACTTCATGGCACAAACGGCTTCGTATGTCACGCGATTGATTTTGAATTCGTAAGAGCGGAGGTAAGAATATTATATCGAACGGCGAAACAGTTGTGTGCTGTGAGATATTTTGTCACCGATTCCTCAGTGAAATTTGAGCGATTTGAAGATCGACCGCGTTCATCTTTCATGAATTGTATCACTTGTAGGTGCGTCGAATGTATGATTCGATGACGTAATAATTAGCTTTAAAGCGTGTTTTAAATGTTCAATTCATGTCCGCTTTATTTTAACAGCAACGTAAAGAATAATCTACGCGAAAGCGTAATATAAAAGCCCCGTTGAAACTCAAATATAACATAAATCTATCGGGAAAATGTAAAACGAAGGAAACGCAAAGTAGCGACAACTTCATTCGTATCAGAAATTCGGCGAATGTCGCGCGATATTAGAGTAGATTTTATTTTTGGTGTTCTTATTTCCGTTCGAAATTAACAAAATGACTAGCATCTGACGTGCAAAAGATATAAAATTAAATATGCAACATGATAAGTAAAAGAATGGCGATATTTGAATCGTTTAGTGTGTTGCTACTTATATTCAATATATATTTTTATATATTTTTTTAAATCTATTTTACACACATTTTTTAAAAATATATATATGTTTCAATATTATAGTGTGTGTATTTAAAAATTATTATGCACAGAAAAAAAGAACATTCTTGTTTTGAAAATAATTTTCTAATTAAATCATGTTAAAAATAATCTTTAATTTCAACATGAAAAACTTGAAATGAGATTATATTGCGTTAACTGAAGAAAATTTGCTTGAATGAAGTCATTTTATATAGTTCAATCAAGAAAAATATATTCTTATTATTTAAGAATAATTTTCTTCAATGGAAAAGAAATAATGTTAGATAGAAAATAACACATTTTTAAATCAAAAATTATAATTTTGAAAATTTTTTATTATCAAGATAATTATATTGTATTCTTGAGATGACAATTATAATATTCAAATAAGATTATAATATTGTTAAAATTTAAGATTATTAAATTCTTCTAAGAAGATTATATATTCTTGCGTATATAGGAAATAATGAACACGTTAATTTAAGTATATAAGTGTTAATTTGACACTTAATTTTTTTCCGTGTGGGAATGCAAAAATTTACACTCTTTAATTTTTGTCTTACTTGCTCGAGATGTTTAATTATTTGTGTTATAATTTATTAGCAGTTATCAGTTTTTTTGAGACACGACGAACTTCTACTTTTAAGAGAGTGTCCTCGACAACCTCGAGGTTTCGATGCGGGATTTGATTCGCGGGCCACATAACGTGACGGGATGCCTTCGCGAATACACAAGCTCCGGGCTCGAGAGCCCTCGAGCAGCCCAAGTTTCTTTCGGGCGCGTTTATCTTGATCGCGCGACAAGCGCAGCAGAAAAAGAGGAGAGGCGAGGGAGAGCCACGAAATGCGGCGAAAGAGAGAGTCAGCAGAAATACATGTTCGTGTACGATGATCGTCAAAAAGGACGCCTCTCCATCGGTTATTCCATCACGCTTATGTTTCGAAACGCTCGATCAAATGTAAACGGCCCGTGGAAACTCGACACGTTTTGCTTCTATGCGTCGATGAATCATCTCGCGAGGTGTGTATTGGATTTCATCTCGCGGATCGGGGTCGTCGGCGACTGGTTTTTCGCAATCGAGGCTTCTAGGATTCGAGTACGAAGCTGTAGGATCCGATCGCGACCTTCGATTTATTCGAATAATTAATCGGGATATCGACTAAAATCGATTAAATAATTGAAATGATTCAATCTCGCCATTTTACACGTGTTGCCAAGATTTAAAAATTCTAATGATGATTAGTATTTAATTATATAATGAAAAAGCAAGAGGAATAAATCTTTAATCTGTAAAATCTAGGTGGATTTAATATATTTTTATTTATTAAATATATTTATTTAATATATTTTAATATATTTTATTTTTATATATCTGTACGCATTGATACTATAACTGTACATCGACCATAAGTATGACGGAGAATGTCATTGACTTATCATTCATTCAATCTTTATATTAATGAAGATAGAAATCTCAAGATCGGTACATAATGATTGGCAAAAAACTCACAATCAGATTGTATAAAGCGTATAAAGCAGTTAAAGAGGAATTGAACGGATCAGGTACATCGAAAGTTAACAAATTTAAATTTGCAAAGTATTTTTAGACTTTTAGAATATAAAATTAATAATTAATTTATGAACAAAATAAATATTTGTCTAATAAAATATAATTTCATTAAAAAATTGCAAATATATTATCTTATATCACGATTATAACTTTTTATAGTGATTGAATGATGATTTGTATAAAAGTTCATGAAAATAAAGATTTTAATTGTACAAATCTTTTTAACTTAACACAAATTAATTATTAATTTTATATTTTAAGAGGTTAAAAATGTTAAATTTATAAATTAATTTTTGACATAATTGACTCATCTATTTAGCTTCTTCTAAATAAATGGGAAATTATTTAGTATTTGGTTTGCTGACGGAATTTTCTTTCTTTTGTTACGAAGAATATCGAGAATAATCTGATATGAATGGTAATCAATAAAATATTATCTCGGGATTAGCTACGCAGACTGTTAGCAGTGAATACTATAATTCTGTCTATACATTTCTAGAACCAATAATGAATTCTAAACTCTTGAACGATGTTGCAACAGCAGTTGCAGAAGCCAACTAATTCGAACTTGACGATTCACAGTCTCTCGTTTGATATAATAATTTATGAAAGAGTGTTAATTTAATTAATCAAACATTAATTGATGTAGGTTTAAAAAATCTTCCTTTTCATTTGAATCGCTTTTCCTTGTCTCCTGTATATTTTTAAATACATTATTAATTTAATAATACAACACAACGCATATTTGCAAAAATTTAGTAATATTTGAACGTAAAAAATGTAACCAAGATGGAGAGTGGAAATTGGATTTAACTACATCAATTGATAGCAATGTTTGCTAATTATATTGCTGTACTATTATTGCATGATTGATTTTGTATACATTATATTGGTGAAAGCATTAATAGCGTTGAAATTTCACCATACTAGAATCGCTAGAACGCGTTTCACGAATACAAAGAGTGGTTTTGCCCCATTAATAATTCCTAACGAGACGCGTACTTCTTTAGGATACCTTTTTTTTATCGTGTAACGAGCATTTACATGCGAACTCTTCGACAGAACCTCGTTCGCACGAGAGCGAGCGCAGCGTAGGATAAAATCCGTTTGCACGGCAAACGGCTTTTGCGAGATTTTGCATAATTAAATGTAGATAGCTGACCGGTTGGCAGGTAACTAGACACACGTGGATCTCGTCGCCTCTTTGTCTTATAAGCGCACCTGTTTGCCGACCGTCTCCAGATTTGAAATTCTCGCCACGTCGTGGCGGAAGGCTGACGTTGTTATCTTGGAAGAAGGAAATTGCGAACGCTAAAATTCGTACCATACGAATGTGATTTTTGCAAGCGTCCATCCGTTCCCACACAATTCCATTAATTATTCTATTTTGCGACAATACGCTTAATGCCTCTCGTTATTCTGCGAGCAAGAAATTTCTTATTTTTCATTCCTTTTATAGATCGATCATCTCTCTCATTATTTGTCTTTTGCAATAATATATATTCATATTTATAGAAAAATTAGTTCTTTTAAATATACAAAATTTGGCATCTAGAACAGAGTACATTATATACAGAGTGTATACTCCCGAAAAAAACCTTGAAAATATGATATTGTTAGATTTTTGTTCTATCTTGAAGAATCAGAAAATTTTCATGATATTTTATTAGGATTCAGGGAATTTTTTAAAAAATTGATAATTTTATTTTTGTCATTTATGTTAATCTAAACTTTAATTTTTTAAAACGCTGAAGATTGTGTTTTTAGCAGATTAAGGATTTAAGAAATCTATTCTTTCGCAATATTTAAATTTTAAAATCTTATGTGAGTTTATTGATTTTATTTTTTTTTACTAATACCTCTTGTATTAGTTTCACCTTTTGTCTTATTTTATATTAAAACTATTTTCTTATATATTTAACACAACATATTATATACATGATTTTTTACAATTTGAGTAACATAACATTTCTTGATAGTTTATAATATTTCTAGAGTTTAGATAACATTTTGTTATATCGCCCAAATATTTTACTTTGACTATTTAGTCGACATCAAATGTTAGTTTACCTTCTATATTTTAGAATCTATATGTTTTTATTCATATTTTATTTAAAAAATATAAATTTTTTTAGATTGAAAATATATTGAAATATATTTTATTTGTGTTAAATCGGGCAAAATAAATAAACTTATTGCAAAATTGCGTCTATATAAAACTACTTGGAAATTCTACCTGGAATTTTGAACAAAAATACTTCAAAAATCAGGAAAATCAGAAAATTTATTTACAAAATTTGAGAATACGCCCTGTAGATATAAGGATATTTTTAATTAATCGTCAAATCCTTGAGAAATTTTTAAATCGTAAGCAAAGAAATAAGAAATAAAGATATTTAGATTTATTCATGTAAGCAGACAAAGGTTTAAATGGAAATTATGCGATTAAGTTACGGTTATATTTTTTACCACTTCAACGACAAATAAGTGAATTTTCTCTCTGTGCAAGTCTCTTTACAAAGTCCAGTATGTTTCATGGTATAGCAGAACTTTTACTGTTAGATAGTTATATGTCGACCTAACTGATGTTTCTTCGTCAGAGCTACATCACGCGATATTGTGTGCTGGTTTTCGTATGAGCAAGCTATTATTAAACTTCGGAATTTCTGAATTAGATATTTGGTTGCAGTTTCATTATTCATTTTACATAAATTAGCATATTGTTCAAAAATGTGGTGTAGTGGATACAACATTCATAACAATTTTAATAAAAAATATATTTAATTACTTAATACATTTAATACAGTGCGTAACACAATTTTTTTTAAATAATTTATATTATTCATATTTTTAATTATTTATATTATTTATAATGTTTAAAATATCTCTTGTAAAATCAGTAAGATATTTTTATGATTTTGATATTACATCTTGCAATAATAATCTCGAATTCACGAATGGCACAATTCTTCGCGTATATAACTTTTATTTAATTTATTTTTTTCGCATCTAAATAGGAATTTCATAAATAAAATATTTCGTAATTTTATTGCCGATTATTTCTCGATTCGCTACAACGAGACAACCGGTCGCAACAAGAAGTAGTAATTTCATTATTGCATTCGACTATCCGGGATGATTGTTATCGGGAAGAAACGAGACACAATCTCGAGACTTTAGGGCCGCGGAGAAAAGTTCAATCGTCCGCGCCGTGGGTTCTCAAGGTAAGACGGACCGTAATAAGCCCTTGAACCTCCAGGCACGAGTCGGAGACTTTAAGATCGATGTTGCAAGAAATTTACGCGTCTGTTTCTCGAAGATTGTTAGGATTTTTTTTTATATCACAGTCGTTGGAAACAATGTTCGCGATGCCTTCTTTGTGTTCATGTATACAAGATACATGATTCATGCAGAAAGATAAAAAGAGAACGCGGTCATACTAAAAGATTAAAAAATCGGTATTTTTTCCGAGAAAATAGCGAAAACAGTCTGTCGTTTGTATCTCGATTTCTGTTTCCTTCGCAATCTTGTACAAATTACATAAATATGTATAATTCAATAAACCAAGCATTTTTTATTTAATTTTTTTCGAGGCAACAAAACGAATTATGTCGCATTAGTTTCTTCACTTTTCTTGATTTCTCCCTTATTTAAAAAATGCAACATACTTTATAATAATAGAAATAAGGACACTTTACATTTGACATGAGTATAAATGTTAACTTGTACAAAGTCTAGATACGCTCCAAATATATACCGCGAATTTCGAAAGCCGAAGGAAAATCAGTTTCGTTTCTTACCTTTCGCCTGATCGAGATTTAACGAAATGGTAAGTAAAGTCTCTGCTTTGACTGTATAATTAACATTATACAGTCAAAGCAGTACTTCCATCAGATTCGTAGAAGTTACTAAATTCTCGGTAAAGTCCAGCGTGGTCGTGAATAGGAGGAGACTCGGTGTTCATCGTTGAAGGAACTTGGAGAAGCAAGTTTGCGAGTCACCGACGTGCTTGCCGACCATCAGAGGACAAATTACTCGGTTGGTGGTCGGCGTCGCTGCTGGTCGTTGCTTTTGATCAATTCGACGGTTCTTGTTCCGGTAAACCGTATCGCGATATTGGACGAAATCTCCCGACGAACGTGCCCTTAAAGTTCTCGTGACGAAATTACAGAGAGAATGTTCTTCGTTACTTTCATTGCACCCGGAATTATCCTTCTTCGACCGGAAAACGAAAGTCGATTGCTGTACTTGAGGCCTCTTGTTAGTTCGAACACGTTGTAGCACTTAACTGTTCTTCGTCAAGTATACTGCTTTAAATGCCATAAATATTACTTGGCATAATAAGTATGTTATATCTTGCTCACAAAGATTTTTTTTATCGTCTTCAAAATATTTCACTGACTTTTAAGACTTGCTTGGTCCATTCGATTAAAATTTTTTTATCTAAATTATTTTTATCTGGCTTGAAATTATTTTATCTAAATTAAAATTATTAAAATTATTTTATCTAAATTATATTTACCTGAAAAATCAACATTCATTTATATCTGTATATTTATGTGTAATAAATTATTTATTCTCAATTACATCAAGAAATTGAAGACTCCGATGTTACGAATCTCATCGATTTTGCCAATTTTCTATTACGAGACATCGTTTGAGCGATGTCCGAGTAACAAATTGCCTCGTCTCTGACAAATCTCTCTCGTATCCTTGATTTAAGAAAGCGCTCTGTTGAACTCGCCAGAAGGCGGCTTTCCTCTCAGCTGATTCGATCTCGCCTGCTCATTTCTTTCCTTCTCTCTTTCTTAGCCTCGACTTCTCTCTCTCTCTCTCTCTCTTTCTCTCTTCTCGCATTTGCTACATGCAACGTAACAGCCAGCACTGTTGCTCGCATTTTCCCCGGAGCGTATACCGCATAACCGACTTACTATTCAGACGTAACACATTTTGTAGAAAGCGCTTTTGCGAATTTAGATTAGTATTATCTTGGTGGCCGCGCGGGTCTCGTGCATAAGTGGATCCACCATCGCTACAAATTATATTATGCGTCTAATTATATTAAATGTCTAAGACACACTTTGCCTTGTTTACGCAGAAACTTTAATTAGTCGCGTTATTTCTAGTAAAATTTCAACGTAACACTAGTGAATAGAATCATTAAGAATCAGGACGGTAAAAATCAAAAGGAAGGAAGAATCAATAGCAAACATAATAGCGCAATTATACTCTATATATAATTAGAAAAAAAAATATAATTTCGCTGTAATTATTCTATTTCTATCGACGATTCTCTCGTAGACAACGGAAAGCTGGCTTTTTGAGGAGGCTGCCGTATAATCTTGAGATGATCGTAGTTCACCAATCAATGTCCGCTATCAGCTCTCGAGGGCTTTAATTTCATCCGCAGTCGTCGGCATCATTAGCGAAGCACACGGCACACAACACCGCGATCGCGCGTCCGTAATTAATAACGCGTGTCTCGACGCGCGTCCGTTGGTTCAATTATCCGTAAAGTTTGAGGCAATTATGCCGGGTCCGCGATCCACGGCGGCGGGAAAAAAATTGACGAGAATGCTCGGGAGATCCTCCCCCGCCTCCCCCTCGTTACGCGCCGCCAGCCGCGGTCGATCGGCGGTCGTGGTCGTTATCGGTACCGCTGCACCTGGTTATCCTTGTTCTCGCCGCGCGCGGATTCCCAGGAGCCGTCCGATGTTTACGAGGGGATCGCGGCTGTGTCGTAAGTAGGCATTTCGCTTCTGCCTTCGACCGCCTTCCGCCTCCTCTTCCTCCTTCTCCTTCTCCTCCTTCTCCTTCTTCTTCTTCTTCTTCTCCTTCTCCTTTTCCTCTTCGGCGCTCTTCTCTCTTCCTTTGACCTTCGCCGCGAATAGGCGATTGTGAGGTTCTCATGGTAACCGGAACCCGCATCTTCGGATCTCTTCGGACCTCCTTTGGATCTCCTTTGGATGCTCTCGCGATCGACGGACTCTCGTGGCCGATCTCCTTCTTCGTGACCTCCGAGAAATGTCAAGGTTCGCTTCTTCTTGTGTTTTAAGCTCGGAGGACGCGTCAATGTGATCAGCTGGATGTATCCCAATACCCTCCCTTCTGAAGTTTTACGAGCCGGCTTCTTTTTACGACGCAGGTCGCGTCCAATCGATTTGGCCGCGATGCAACGACACCTGCGACCGTCGATGTGGCGATCCTCTTGTGGACAGTATTTTGTCTATTTTTTTTTTAAACTGAGAAGGAGAAGATTAAAAATGCGCTCAAGAGGTAGTGGGAAAAGTCGGAAAGTTTTATTGAAAAATTCATGAATAAGTTAACGTAGACCGAAAGTGAGGAAATTACTAGCTGCATTAATAAGCCTTGGCGTCTTTTAAGCAACATCTCATACTCTCTATCATCGAGTTAATTTAAAGATGTATCACACCTAAAATTATAGGAGTTATATACTTGATCCCGGGTCGTTCATTCGCACGTTATAACGGGGATACGACGTCTGTCCATTTTGAAAAAATGTTAATACGAGCTTCGGACGATGATCTTGCACGTGTAGAGCGGAGGAAACATTTTGATAGGCTCCCTTTTATGACTTTGCAATTGTCCATCACCGGGTAGGTAAACTGCTACCGTGCAAGATCGCGGGATGAATCGGGATGGATTAATCGGAGAAATTACGGCTCGAGAGTGAAAATCCCAGGCGCTATTTTCCGCGATCGCTTCCCCTCGCATGCGTGCATCAGCTGCAACAATTTACGGGAGAATCGCCCGTAATTGAAGCCTTGAAAACCGAAGACAATTCTATCGCGATGAGGCGCGTACATGTTTCTTGACGCGAGCATCCGTTTGTATACATATATTTCGATGAACATAACAACACTAGAAAAAATTATTATACGTAATCTTGTTTCTTTCTGATTAATTAAAGATCTTCTCGCGCCATTTCTTCTCTTCTTTTTCGACTGCGCCCTCGCGCGAGAAGTCTCGTGCGCGAGCGATTCTGTAATTCTTCTCCCGGTCTCGTATCGTATCGTATCCTTTTCTCCTTCGTCCTCGCGCATGCTACAGAACGAGGGGCAGAAAAGGAAGAGGGAAGAGGGCAACGAATTCTACGCCGTAGTCACGAAACGCGATTACACGTTCGCCCGCCAACTTCGAACTCTGCGGATGCGAACGACCTCTCGGCCCCCGGCGCGTTTTTTCTTCTCCTCTTCTCCCTTTCTCTGTCTTCCTCTCGCTCTCCTTTCTCTTTCGTCTTTCTCTCCTTTCTGCCATCTCTCCTCTTGGTGCGTGCACGCGCTCACCCGACATATTCCCGTGCGCGAAACCAGTTCACGAGCCGCGATCTTCGGCGAGATCGTCCTGGAACGGATCATGATCTTGATCCTCGTCACACGCGCAGACGCGATAAATTTCGGGCCGTGATCAGGGCACATCCGCGGAAACGCGCCTCGTTCTCGCAAATTACGGATGATCGATTGTGATCGAAGAGCGCTCAAGACTGAAGCAAATTTGATCCAAAATATAGTAGGGATACTTCGTTCTCTTCTTCTTCACATTTCTTTATTTATATTAATATATACTATCTTTGGAAGATCTGTAAAAGTGCGAGATAATCGATTATTGATTGAACAAAGCTTGGATTTGATTGCGAGGAAGATGGGAGGCAAAAGAAGAATATGATAGAATATTACATCGTTGAAGTGTTTCTAATTTTTGAATCGAAATTTTTTTTCATTGCTCCATAATTTTCTTTTCTCACTTAGTGTGACAATTTCTGAGAAATTATTTTAATTTTTGACACTGATTATTCTATTTTTAATAAAAATAGATATGCTATATATAATTTGCTCTTAAATATTTTTTGATATGATTTAGAAAAGAAAATTTAATTTAAAACAGCGAAAAATTTTGAAGTTTCTACTATTAGAAGCAATTTATAAATATGTGAGATTCTTAAAAAAATTAATTCATTAAAAAAAATTAATATATTTATTAAGAAAAAATTTAAAAAAATTTAAATTTATTAGAAAACAAACTCATCCAAGATAAGTATTGTATATAAAAGATAAAAAACTAATATATTTCCTCTTTGCTGAAGAACTCTACATAATATAATAATTTAATTTAATAATCTTGCCAAACATCCTGATCATCACAAGAATTTTTTGAAAACAGTCAATGACTGTATATCATGAGTTGCAGACTGAATCGAGCGTCCTCCATTCGTACATATGACTAACGATTGCGTATTAAGTATTTGTCGGATATAAACACGTTGGTATTTAACTGGTTGGAATTCTTTATCAGTGTCGCCAACATACTTTCCTCTTTTTTTTTAACGTAACTGGTTTTTTCGCTTTTATCTCCGCGAGAATCCCTCGGGAAATTTTTTTTGCACCGCGTAAATACGCGTAAATAATTTATCGGCATAGCAGAGGTAGCGGATCGCCGGTGTCATAATTTATATCTGGCTCGCGCACGAGAAGCACGCGCGAGATAATTAATGTCTCATTCCCGCTTAACCCTTTCGCTCTCAGTCTATTTCCACATTTTGCTCTATACCACATTCAATTTTCTTATATAGAGAATTTAATATCGTTAAGGAACAACTTGCAAAACGAATCATACTCGTATACTGGAAATATTGTAAATTTGTTTTAGGTAGGAAAAAATATTACATAAAAATATTATGTATTAATATTAAATTTAATTAATGAATTATAAAGTCAAAAAATGTAAGAAAAAGTTATTTCGTTCAAATTGCGTTAATAAACGGTATTCCAATTTCTTGTTCCTCACTGATCTCGTGATTGACAGCTGACAATAAGAAAGTGACTTCTCTCATCGTGATCTTGAACTTGAAAGATTCGTAATGACAGGTTGTCACAAGCTGGTCGCTTGCCCGAGAAAGCGAGAGAACGCATGACAGTCCCCGCTTTCCTTCTCGCGCGTGTTTGACACGGTAGGCTCTTTACGGGGGACTTTGTCATGCTCGATGAATTCATGTAAGTAGACCACAGATTGAAGATTATGGACTCAAAGTTACCTGTCTGTCGCTCTTAATTAATTTTTACACATATCTGTACATCTTAATTCCATACTGTGAATACTAATATAATTATTGCATTTAAGAGAATATTTTTTTTGTTCTCTTTATATATATTTTTTATCATTTATATCAATGTAATTATATATAAATTACATTCGAAATTTATTTCTCAAATTATAACATTTGCTATCTGATGGGGAAAGACAATTTTAATTTTCGTTTTATTTCAACAATTTCAAATTTTGTTTTATTTGATCATGACAGATTCTGTCATGAATTTAAGATTAATTTTTTAAAAAAATTAATATTTTGTTTGACAAGATTTTCATTAATTTAATTTTATTAATTTTAACGTATGCTGCTTTTGTATCAATTTTTTGTCTTTTATTATTATAATAATATATTTTTTTCACCAAATTATATTATTATATATTTTGATGAAAAAATATATATTTTGGTGAAATAATTATTACATATTTTATATAAAAAAAAGTATATTATTAAAATACACCTGTTTTAACGTGTCAGCAAATAACGAAGAAAAATTATGAAAATTATTTAAAAGAAAATTATCTTTTTTTTTTATTATTTTTAAACAATTTAAGATTTTAGTTAGAATACTTGACTTTGAGAAATATGAAGATAGTTTGCGTTAAAAAAAATTGTTCTATATTTGAATTTATTTATTTAAGCAACGTGATAATCGCATCAAATACATTACGTCAGCCGTTTAGTTATATATTGAATCGATCAATTTAAATTTTGTTCCTGTTCCGTCTTCTTACTTGCAGTCGGCGAGTAATTAGAAGTTGAGGCTAATTAGAATGGTAGAAGGCGTAAGTTATGGAAAAAATCAGCAGTGCGCGTCGGTGGGAGTTATTATGACGGTTATTAGCCTGGCGTGTGGGGTTAATTTATGAAAGCCATTAGAATCTAATGTCTGATTAAAAACAGCGCCAATACTTATATATACCATCGGGAAAGAATCGTCTTAATATACTTCATATTGCGCAAACGTATAAAATATCCCCTCGGACTTAAAAGAATTGTAGCTAATTCTGATTAAATGGTAGAACACTCATTTTTTAGCGGAAGAAAAAGATGAACGCGGTGCGAGAAATTTTAATTTTCATTCATACTTGGCATTCCTAATCTGAAGAAACTTTTTACACATGGTTACCCCATTTTTTTAACGCGTCTGAATCTTGACAAGATTCTTTGATAAATTTGAACTTTTTTCATGAAAAAGAATTTAATATTAATTACTTTTGAAATTAAACTTTTTTTTTTAATATTTCGCGATGGGAGAGAGAAGTTCAATTTTATCCAAGATTTCTGTCATTAACATTTCACGCGTGAAACGTGTGGGACCTGTATATATCTCACATCGCACAGTGGAGAATATCGTTTTCAACACGCGAAAGATTCAAACCGATTCTCCCCAGACGAGCGGACGCGAGTTACCGTGAAATGAAAAGGTGAGACTCGCAGAGGGGTGCGCGGAGGTGTGCGAGGACGCGAGTTCCGACGATAAAGAGGCGAGGAATCCGTGGAGGAATTGATGCTGCACGTGAGAGTTATATCTCCGTGAGAAAAGTTCGGTGCATGCATCGCGGGACTTATTAAGCGGGCAGCGGGGGGAAAGTGGAGAGAAAGATTTTGCGGTTCTCTCGCGCGGTAGAGCGTTGGTCTGAAAATGGCATTGACGCCCCGATGCCGCGGAGGCGGCGGGGAGAACCTCCCCGAGGAGCTGGCGAACGAGGACGACGGGGCCAACGGGGGCAATTTCGAACCCCTGAGCGATTCCTGCGGCGAGAGCGACATGGAGGGTCTCGACCTCTCTCTCTTCGAGCCGCAAGTCGACGCCGCTTCCTGGTGCGACAGCCGCATCCATGCTGGAACTCTTCACATTTTGGTCCATTACTGCGGTAAGATGTGCCTGCACGATATATATGTATATCCCCCTTCGCCTTCCTTCAGAAATCTCCCCAGGCCTCTGGAGCGAGAGATTACGAGTTTCGATGCGTAAAATGATTTCAAGAAGATTAAAACGGCTCTTTTTTTTGCTTTTTGTATTGTTAAAGATTGTCGTAATTTACATGTGTTTTATTTTATTAATATTATATATTTTTTATTGCGCGAGAGAAAAGAATCATTTTCATAATCTTGAAACATTTTTCTTAATCTTGTTTTCCATGCGTAATTTCAAGAAAATTAAGACTACTTTCTTTTTATTCCTCTTTGTATTCTTAAATATCCATATTTTATTCTATCATTTTATCGCGCGAAAGAAAAAAATAATTTTTCTCCCTTTGTTCTTAGTATTGTTAAAGATCGTCAAAATTTATAAATTATATAAATTAATATACTTTATTCTATTATTATTTTATTAATGTATTTTATTGCACGGAAGAAAGCATAGTTTTTGCAATTTTAAAAAACTTTTCTTACTCTTGTCAATTTTTTTCTCTGAATGAATATCGCTTTTTTTTTAAACCGGATCAGTAACTTATTAGAAAAATTCTCAGAGATCGAGATTGAAAAACGAAAGATATAGATGCGGAAGCATCGTGCATCACATTCGTTCCGGCTGAGATAACAAATGCGCGCGATCTTTTAGGATTTACGTCGTTGCTCGGCGCCGTGAACTCGTATATCGCCTTGTGTAGGATGAGAAGATGGCCGTCATTTAAACGTGTACTTAACACGTGTCCGTGCTCTCTCTCTCTCTCTTTCTCTCTCTTAGAGAGAGTGTTCAGATAAGGTATTAAAGCGATATCTTGGCGCCACCACGAGTGGGTTCGAGTCAGGATCTGACTAATATGCAACATGTGTGCGACGCAAGAGCGATGCACTTGCGTCATTATTTCATGGACCCTAGGCCAATTGCTATCTTTCGCATAATTGCCATTAACATACAATACAGCTCACGCACACGTCGAAAGGAGATATTCTTGTCCGTGACTTATCGTCGCGAATTCGTCTCCGCGGCCGAGATTAAAATTGAATCATAAAAGTGAATCTATATCATCACTTTCCATAATCATTCTGAATGATCTCTGAAAGAGAGTAAATTATTTCGCGAAAGAGAGTAAATTATTTCTACAAAGACGATAAATTCACCTCGCACTCTAAGAAAAAAGATTCCCTTTCGCACATCAGATTTTTATAAACAAATGTGTGTTTATAATTTTGCTAACAAATTGTATATGTTCGCTAATATTTTTTATATTTCTACAAAGACGGTAAATTCACCTCGCACTCTAAGAAAAAAGATTCCCTTTCGCACATCAGATTTTCATAAACAAATATGTGTTATAATTTTGCTAACAAATTGTATATTTTCGCTAATGTTTTTTATATTTTCGTAGAAGGTCATCATAAATGAATGGAATAATTTATGATTAAAATTATCAGCATTCATATAATTAATTGAATTTTATTTCTACTTTTTGCAAAATTTCGGAATTACAGATTCGCATTAAATTGAATTACATAAAAATTTGTTGAGCAATGCATTAGAAAAAGACCTCGTTTATCCAGCGCGTTCGTTTTGCATCATCCGGGGAATAAGCCGTATAAATTCGCCTTAACCGCGCAATTGCGCATGTGGGCGCAGACCGCAAAGTTAAACGGCCGTCAAGCTTTTTTGCGTATTCACTCGGTAGGCGACTTTACCTTGACGCCGGATATGCATCCTGACGCCACGCCGGGGAGGGCGATTGGATAATTTAACCGAGGCAGATCGCAGCAAGCCGGATAATGTATACACTCCATACGGGATTATTATTAAGCCGATACTATTAACTCGTTGATGCGAAGAGACAGTCGTGTTTCGCCGCGCTTTTATGTTAAAAATGTGACACATATTTTACTCCTGTAATTTTTAAATGTTTCGCAAGGAAAAAATATATAATATTTTACAATTTTTGTCTGTATTTACTCTCGAGAATATGTATATGAATAATGTGAAACTTTATCTTCAATTCTCTTATATTTTTAATATCTTGGATTGTTTATATTTGTATCTTATTTTTTATTTTTTATTTTATGATTTGAAGAAATAGATAAATATAATTTAACGTATAGACATTAATGTTGTCTACTATTATTGAAATATGTATTTGAATAATTTTTTCGAAGAGAGTTAATTTTCGAAGAGGGTTAATTTCTATCTAGTGCGAAAATTTTACAAAATAATTATATTTATTACACTCATACATACATCTTCTCTCACAATAATATATAATAAAATTTCAAATTATCAATAATTTTTTTCAATAAAATCTTAACTTAAAATGTAATTATTATAAAATAATAATAAATATAATTACATTCACATGAAATGATGGTAAATTGCACTACTAAAATCGTTATTTAATACGAAGAGAATTGTATCCCACGTTCGCTATTTTTTAACGCTTTTCATTTTTTGCGTGGGTGATGGAATGAAACGCCCATCAAGATTTTCTTCGGATCTTCTCGGCAAGAAATTTACCTTGACGTGCGCCGGATACGCATTTCGATACCACATCGTAGGAAATAATTACAATAAGTAATTTAATCGAGTAACGTAATCGCACATTGTGCGTATAATATTATTGAGATAATAGCATTAACTCATCGGATAATAATATTAACTTATTTATATGGAAAGAATATTTTGCGATATTATTATTTGTAAATGTTTTTTTGTAACGATATTTTTACGTATTTCAACTTCATTAAAGTTTTGTACTATTTAATTTAAAACATAAAAAAACTTAAATAAGCATTTGAAATTATATACTTGATATTAACATGTTACACACACGCACACAATATTTGTAATTTATGCAAACGTAATTTCCCTCTGGAACGCGACGTGAATATGATAGCTAACGGATCTCCGCGATAGAAAATTCCATCGATAGAAATTTCCGTTACTATTGGAATTTTTATTGACATGTATATGTTTATCGCGAGATTAAGTTTGATGACCGTGACATTGTAATGTTGGCATTTTCATATTTGTAATTCTTCGCCCCGCTTACTATTTCGATTTTCTCACGCGATATATATTTATACGCGATATATTAGCACGTGCTCAGTCAAGTATATAACGCATTTCATTCGCACTCGCGTGTGCAAACGCTTTTTACTCGCGTTAGACGGCTGCCGACCGCCGAGTGAGACTGCCTGTCAAGATTTTCTGGGGATTTTGCCCGGTTGGGAATTTTACTATGACGCCCCGGATGACACGCACCTTGACGTCACGTCATAAAGATAATTGGGTGCATAGCATTATTAACTGGTACGTCGGGTGAACGTGCCTGTCGTACGTCAACGTGAATGCGTGCGAAATGTTAACTCACGCAGTTTGCGAGACCTATATCGAAACTGGAAATGAAAATAAGCATTAATATGTGTATCTCTCTTTATATGTATATATTTTTATTGAACATATTATAGCGCTTCAAAATTAAATTTATTAATAATCTAAGATATCAAAAAACAGTAAATTCCTTTTTTATTTAAATTATATATATTATAAATTAAATAAATATTATTTAATAATTGTTAATAAATACTAAAATAATAAAATATTATTTTTAATAATCGAAATTCAGAAAAGCGTTGAGAGAACGTACATATATAATTTAAATAAAAAAAGGGTCCACGCGATTTTTTAATTTTAAATTATTAAATTAATGTAATTAATTTTGAAGCACCTTCAAAATTAAATTAATTTATTAATAATTTTAGGTTAAAAACGGTAAATTTCTTTTTTATTTAAATTATATATATATATATATATATACATATATTAAATAAATAAATATTGTTTAATAATTATTAATAAATACTAAAATAATAAAATATTATTTTTAATAATCGAAATCCAGAAAAGCGTTGAGAGAACGTACATATATAATTTAAATAAAAAAAGGGTCCACGCGATTTTTCAATTTTAAATTTTAAATTTAATGTAATTAATTTTGAAGCAGCTTCAAAATTAAATTAATTTATTAATAATTTAATGTCAAAAAATAATAAATTCCTTTTTTATTTAAATTATATATATATAAAATAAATAAATATTGTTTAATAATTATTAATAAATATTAAAATAATAAAATATTATTTTTAATAATCGAAATCCAGAAAAGCGTTGAGAGAACGTACATATATAATTTAAATAAAAAAAGGGTCCACGCGATTTTTCAATTTTAAATTACTAAATTAATGTAATTAATTTTGAAGCACCTTCAAAATTAAATTAATTTATTAATAATTTAATGTCAAAAAATGGTAAATTCCTTTTTTATTTAAATTATATATATATATATATAAAATAAATAAATATTGTTTAATAATTATTAATAAATACTAAAATAATAAAATATTATTTTTAATAATCGAAATCCAGAAAAGCATTAAGGGAACGTACATATATAATTTAAATAAAAAAGAGTCCATGCGATTTTGCAATTTTAAATTACAAAATTAGTGTAATTAATTGAAGCACCGTGATATGTTTAATAGAGAAAAAAAATAATTACTGGCCCACACAATTACTCTTTCAAAAATAGCAATTAAAAGAAAGAGGGACATTATATCGTCTCTTTCTCAAGATGGTAATAGAAGATAAACCCGCGTTACCATTATTCGATCCATCACACTTTACAGCTGATTCACAAGCAAAGAGCGACGCCACCGTTCTTTCCGGCGTGCGCAAATTGCTGATTATTAATCTAACAACGCGCTATCCTTTCCCGAGAGCGAGGTCCTACGTGCGTGTTCGCCGCACTTAAACAGAAAATCGTCGCTCTGGGCGGCGTGGCCTGGTATAGACGCAACGTAGACGAAGTGGAGGAGGTCGGGGCGACTGTTGGATTCGAGCTCTTCTGCTCTGCCGTGGGCGACCGGACCGATGGATCGAGATGGGGCGAAGGGGAACGGGGAAAGGAAACTGTTACGAGATCGATTTGCGGCGTAGACCAATTAAATCGTGATCCACCGCGCGCGGATATAATGCCCCGGCAGAGATCCCGCTCGCAGATATAATCTCCATCCTCGTCGCAATAAATCGATGTAGGTAAATGAGTCGCAACGCGCCGCGGTGCTTTCTACCGCGGGCTGTCTTCCGTCCTGCTTTCTTCCCTCTTCGCGTTCCATTACCCACTTACACTAACTGACTGCGAGAGGAGAGTCCGCTATTGCCGCTGCTCGTCGACGTAAACACACGGTGCGGCTCATCGCAACGTCGTCCCCCGGAAAGGAAGACGAGACTCGCTCGCAAAGACTGACTCCGGGCTGATTCTCACGTGGGAAGATCTTGCTCTGTCGCGTATTGATGCGAGGCAATCGTTAGACAGTCGCTTCCTACGATTTGTTCCTCGACCCCGTCCGGTTTATATTCTCAGCATGACACTGGATGCTGCGATTTACGAGGCTTTTGTTAAGGAAACGTTCGCGAAACGATACGGAAGAGTAGAGATGAATATGTATCTTCGATACGCGCAGCTACTCGTTGCGGATGAACGCGTATTAGAAAAAGTATAACTGATATGAATAGACATGGATAGTTATTTAGACCTGAATGTTGAAAGATCTAGCCCGAAAATAAAGACTTTGAAATTGCTCTGAAATTAAAATCTTTGTAATCTGTCTTAAGTAAAATAATAGTTATTTAACCCATTCGGACCTGAATTTTTTCTGGTTAGGTAATGTAAAAAATTAATGAAATTATTGAATTAATTTTTATTGATGCTAAGGGTTTTTTATGATTTATAACTGTTAGGAATTTCCAAGTCCACCGAGAGATCGCAGGGAAACTAATTCTAAAAAATAATTATTTTATAGTTTTGTGCATAATTGTGTACATAGGGTCTGAATGGGTTAAAAATGATAAATCATATGTTATAAATGATCTAGGATTTTAAAAATCTTTTGGTAGAGGAAATTGAGAAAAGAAATACATCTATTATGATAAATATATTTATTGGAAATATATTTATTATTTATATATTGTTATATAAGATATATCAAAAATATGTGTTATAAGATCTTATACAAATATATCTATATTTTCTCGAATTTTGGAAGAGCTATTTAATTTTGAAGAAATATTTTTTAGCTCGTTTTAGATCTTGATATGCCATTTCATATCCGTTGCAACTAGTTTTTACCGCTTTTACATAATATTGCATGATTATATAATAATGCTTTTACATAATATTGCATTTGTTTATTTATAATTTGATGAAATTATGCTCTCCCCGTAATTCGAGAATTCTCTGTGTTCGAAAATTGAGAGGAAAGTTGAGGAAAAGGTTGTTTTGCGCGACTGCCCGGATAAATGAGAGAATGTCGCGCCGTCCGATTGACTGCACCAATTCCATTAGTCCAGCCTGGAGTAGGCTGTTTCCGGATGGTGCGCGTGTATTGAGTTATTGTGAGAGCCGCAGCTCTCTGTGTGGAATACCCGCGCCAGAGAGTGCTTCTTGTTATAAGTCGGGTCGGTATCCGATGAGGAGATCATCAGTGGAATCGCTCATGCGGACAATTAAAAATATCGATACGATGCTTATCGCGATGCAATCAATCGATATATCTTAACCAATCGACCGTGACATCGAGATATACATCATTGCGCGAAAAATTATTTATCATCGCAAAAAAATTCAAATCTGTTTTGATCTGTTGTTGAACAGCAGCGAGAATTTTGTTACATTACGCAAGTAATTTGCGCGCTCGTGTCGGGAACATAATCTAAAATTACTATACTTTTAGTGCTCCGCTTATAAAAAGTAAATTATACCTTCCATTGGAAGGAAAAAGAGAAGATTATAATATTTCACGGTAACCTCGAATATTTCTCCTTCGTCGAATCGATCTCGTTTACGGTCTACTAAGGATCGTGAATAACGTTATCCTCTTTCTCTTTTGCAGTTGTGAGAGGATTTAAACGGAAATTGAAACTGCGAAAGATAGATATTATTGAAAAATTTATGAATCAATATACGATTTTGCTCTTTTTTCGAAGCTATCTCTTACACTAGATACGTGAAAGATTTAATAACATATCTTTACACAATTGAATTATATAATTCGGTGACCTGGATATTTAGATTTCCACATATTATTTATGATTAGTTAGTTTCATTTTTATTATACATATTTATCAATTTTTAAATGTATTTACATACATTTTAATTTCCTTAGGAATTAATTAAAAAAAATTTTGATTAAATCTAATTAAATACTACATTAAATTTATGCAGCAATTTTTTACGATATAAAATAAATCAACACACAAAGAAGTGTTTAATTACTATTTTTTAATTCACGTCGTCGAGCTTCAAATAAAGATTGACCATACATATTCAATAAATCAACCGACAGCAACAAATTTCCGCGTTCTATTATATACATGATTGACTTAACTTCTCATTGCTGCCGCAGTGCAGCATAGTCTGTTCACCTGTTCTGTCATTGCAGATGCAACGAATTCTCTCTTTTAATGGAAGTGTCAGCCGCAGTCGTACGAATCGCGCAGTTAGAAAATTCGCAGTTTTTTATTTATTCATTTAAATGCGCTATCTGTTTGAACAAATACTTCAGTCGTGCTAGAAGAAGATTCTCAAAGAATGTTTTAGCGATTCGAAATTAATTGTCTCGTAATTTCCACGAATAATTACAAAGTGATCGATTTATACCTAACATTGTAATTAAGGGGCTTTAATGTTTTTACAACTTTTAAAATGTAAGAAACATATTAAATATTTTAAATTTATAATATTAAAAAAAATAGGCGTACAACGGACATATAAAATCAAATTTTTGTTAAAGGTATCTTAGTTGCCAAACTTTGAATATACTTTAGAAATTTCTTTACTCTTTAACAAAGTAATTTCTCTATCGAAAAATTCGGATTCTATATCTTAAATGCAAATACGAGTGTTTCCAGCAAAATGTAGGATAACTTGAAAAGGGGACTTGTGACGCGACAGAAATTAATTATACGAAATGAACGCATCGCATTCGTCGATGTCGGTTTCATTAAAACCAGGAAATTGTTCGGGTTCGACGTTCCGATTATACCAGATGTTTTGACTGGCTGCTAGCAACACGATAGCAAATCTCGCTGTAACCGACATCCTCCTCCTTTCTGCTGCTAATCAATACGCTAAATTAATGGAAATAATTATCCTTGAATACTCATATAAAATAGAAGAAATCAGAAAATATTGCGATTTTCATTCGCACATTATTTATCCTTTTCGTTAAATATTTTAATTTATAAATTCTATGAAATTATTGCAAAGAACTCTACCATCGAATCATAATTTTTATGATCTTTTCTTCTTTTCTTTTTCTCTTTCTCTTTGTTTGCGAATATAATATATTTTGTTTTTTTCAATTTTCCGCGAAAATTTTTATTACAAAAATTTAATCTTCTGGAACAATTTAGAACAAGTCTAGAACAACCTGAAACAATTTTTAGAATTTTAAAATTTGAAAAATGGGGGGCTAACTTCATACAGGCTATATTTTACCATCTTATTTTTTACGTGTGTATTTTATACACATATTTTCAGAATTTTCTAAAAATTAATAATTTGTACACATCGGAGTCTTTTTTTAAAGGCAAAAAGCGACAGCGCAATTTTCTCGGACACGTGACATCGAATTATTTCTCTCGTGATAGAAATCGTGGTTGAGAGGCAATTAAATTAACCGATCGCCAGATGTTATACGATAACCGTTTCCCATTGACGCCGTTCGCACACGCTTGCAATCAATTTGCAAATCGTGATATATGCTACATGCTACTTGCCTGCTGCAACCGGCATGGTTTGTCACTGTGTAAACGAAACGTCGTTTATTGCAAACTATGTTCGCAAATTGGGCACTCGCCACCGTATTGATGCTTTACACAGAGACACACTTTATTCGCTCTACATTTCAATTTTTTCCGTGAGAGTTAATAAATGATCCGTTGACCTAATTAGATTTAATGAATTTGATTCGCGTGCACTCTCGAGATGACACCATGTAGAGTAGACTTTCGAGTATTCGCAACAATTGGGACTGACAATTAAAGGAATTGTGCCAGCTTGTCTTCTCGAAATACGAAACGGCACGAAAGAGACGAAGTCATCTGAAGTTTACTAACGGAATTAGTATTCCTCGATTTCTCCCTCTAGGCTGCCGCGAATTCCAGGCGCGACCCAGCCAGCGTGGAATTAAGTTTCTTGATAAGGGATCATAGAGAAAGAGAGAGAGAGAGAGAGAAAGGGAGCACTGTATATCGAGTCAATTCTGACTTTACTTTCATTTTTACGGGAAGTAAGGGAGTTATAGAAGTTAAGAAAAAGTCAAAGAGCTCAAGAAAGTATAACTAATATTATTAGAGATGATTAAAAGAGACAATTATAAAAGGTAAAGACCAAGATCTGAAATGTTCTTTATGCTGAAAATTCTTTTGATTTCTAAAAGAATCACATTTACTGAATGAATTATTCGTAATTCGATTATTTCGAGACCTTTTTGTCTATATTAATTATTAATTACTTATGATAAGTATATAAGTAAAATAAATAATATCGAAAAGCTTTTAGAATCTTGAGAAAAAGATTTAGCTGAAGAATCTGTACAAAATAAATTTAAATAAATTAATATATGTATATATTTTTTTTATATGATGCATTATATATCACATGGTATTTTTTTTTTATTTCTTTTATTTCTTTTTTATTCTTGTATTTTTTTTTATTTCTTTTATTTCTTTTTTTATTTCATGATTTTTTGATATGTAATATGCCGATTGATAAAACGGGGATCTTATTCTTCTACCCTTTCAACTGCTATTGTAGCGACGAGTGATTTGATATCGAATCGTTTGGAGAAACGGATCGAAGAAAAGAAGCAGATGATCGGAGAGAAGGTAGCCTTTTGAGAGCGATAGACACCTTTGTGAATGACTCAGGAGACTTTCTATTGGAAGCGATTTCTGTGGTACGAGGTGACAGACGAAATCTGTCTGCTTGGCTCGCCTCTGTCTGGCATGGACACTGTTTACAGGCTGATGAACCGATAATTCATCTGAAAGATCTTACGGAAATAAAGCCAGAAGCCAATTCATTCATAAAGGTCATGTTGCACATAATTGAAAAGAATTACGTTGCTTATTATTGAGTTATTCTTTCAGAAAAATCTTTCAATTGTCGATTTATCGTATCAAATTCTATAATTTTATTTATAGAATATTATAATTTATTATTATTAAGATTACTATAAACGATATTAAGATCAATTTTATAATTCAAATCTTATTTCAGATTTTACTAAATTAAAAATCATATATATATAATTAAAGAAATTTTGAAAAAAATTCGATATTAAATTTTTTTTAGAAAAAGAATTTATAATAAATTAAATAAATAATAAATAATATAATAAATTATATAAATAATATAAATAAATATTATATAAATAATATAATAAATTAAATAAATAATAAATTATACGAGGTACACATAATTTCGCAAAATTATTTTTTAAAGATGATATTTTATTTCTCGAACAATATGATATTACTTAAAATTTCCACAATAATAATATCGATAAAACGAGAAGATTGAAAAATCAATGTATAAGAAAAATCAATGTATAAGAAAAATCAATTTATAGTTGCGAAATAATTCGTGACCGGTTTTCATAGATTTCGTACGTTACGGTCGATCGCGCCTCATGTAAATAAGATTGAATAGATTCCTGGAACGACATGCACGTCGTAACCTCATTCTCATGCAACATGTAACAATTTACACGTTATGCGCTCTCGGCGTCTACCCAATGACGTAATGACTGTAATACAGTCTTGCACCGGTCTCACAATGCGCTACGCCATCGGCACCTGCCGTTATTGCCGATCTAACAATTTGACGGCGCGTGTATCATGCTTATCAATTAAGATGAAAGGACAGTATACATCGTATCATATATGCATTATATATTTTTTTTAGCATGAGATGGGCGGAAAATCGGGATAGTATAGGACAACGATAGGATTGCAAAGAGAAAAGAAGAGAGGAAGAGCTTTCTTGCTTTCTTGTCACAGATAAGATCGCTAATGAACCAACTATTAGAGTCTGACGTGAGCCTAATGAGGATTGCAAAAATAATCTCGACTCGCACAGACGGACTTCACGCATCTTCGTCTTGGCTGTTCCCTCTTGACGGAGAGAGAGGCTGCTTCCGGTAGCCGGAGAAGCTGGAGAACTTTTCACCTGTCGCCTCTTTGTCTCGCTTTAACATTCTCGCGTTGCAAGAGTTGACATTGTGACAACACATGATCTGCCGCAAGTCAAGTTTTATCAGATATTAAGTAGCGAGGATTTTTTTATTTGCGAATGACTTGATAATTCCTGACAAATTAAAAAAAAAATTTGAAATTACAAATTATAAAAGGGATATAAATATATTATAACAGACACGTATCTTTTGATATTTTAATCTCGCACTCTTATACAATTATTAATGTCACTCCTGACGTCCACTCGACATTCCTCGCTTTTTCCTCAAGTTTTCATCTACTGTCTCGCGACATCGTTTCAAAGACTCTCTCTCTGTTTTTCTCTTTTGATACTTGACTCGATTCTCTCTTCCTGCGGTTTTGCATCACGCAAATACGATTAGCGAGACCGCATGTCGCCAAAAAAAGCGCATCCAATCTGTTTTTGATTCAATTCGGTCTCGTTAAATGGGCAATAAAGGACGCGCGTGACGTTCTCTTAATTTACTCGGTGGATTTAATTGGTTCGCGATACAAGTACTTCCCAGTCGCAACATGCGCGACTCTCTGCCTCTTCCGTAACACTTGCACGTGAGGACGTGAGGTTTCATCTCGAGAGAGAGAAAGAGAAGGAGAGACGAGCCCGGAGGAGAATGCTTCCCACCTCCGTCTAGCATCATCCCTCATCTGTCTTTACGTTCCCGTGCAAATACGAGCGTAGAGACTTGCATGCTCTCGAGACGCCCGCAGCGGACCTTTAGCCGGATATGGAATATTAAGTGAACGAGCGAGAGGGTCAAAATTAAGCGATTTACACTTTCCGCGTTGGGTGGATATAACTACGTAGACAAGGATATTTGTTTTACTCTCGGGAAATAAAACGCTTCTAAGGATAATGAGATGTACAAACAAGTGAGAGAAAAAAAAAACCAAAACAGAGAATTATATAATATAGGAACAAAATCGATTTATAAAATTAAAATAAGACTTGAGATTGTAAATTATTATGAAAGAGTGTCTGGAAATGAGAAATTTATAACTTTCAGGGATTTGCTTTGCACCTGAAAAAAATCAGGGAATTCTTAGGAAATTGTATTCGATGTCTTAATAAATTATTGAATATACAGTAAATATATTTTATTGTAATGATTAGTAATAAAAAACGAAAATGTGCGAGTGGAAAATGTTTATTTTACAAAAATTGTTCAGTTTTTCTAGTAAATTTGCAAATCTAGCATCTTAACACTTAAAAAGTAAATAAAAATAAAGTGATTCTTTATTTTTTTTATATGAATGAAAAATATTAGGAAAGGAATACAATAAAAATTTATTTTATTTTAGGAACCTATCAAAAAATGTTTAAAATGTTCTCTTTATCTTGAATTTTGAATAAAAACTGACTATCTGAAAGATCAGAGAATTTTCAGGGAATTTTTTTACAAGATTTGAATATATACAGACATCTTATATTATTATATTATAAAGTTTTACATAAAGTTTCAATATCTCATAATAACATGTCCCCGGAGAGATGGTTCAAAAGTTTCTTATTTTTGTAAGATATAAAGTAATTTCGGCAGAGAGAAGAAATATGCATAATATAGTTACTGAATAATGAAATCTGTTACTTTATATTTGAAAAAATTCTGCATCTGTTTACTTTCCTTTCGCATGCTTTTTGTACGAATTTTTTGACGGGGGAAGCCTAATCTCTTTGCCAAAAGGAGCGTCGAGGACGACGCGACCGCATTCAAAATAGACGGATCGGAATAGAATACGCAGAAATTGGAATTTATTGCGAGGAGTCCTGCGGGAATGCCATGCACGCATATATGGCATACGGGGAAAATGCAAAGATGCCGCACAGATTCAGCACGTGCTGCGAGAGGAAAGAAAGGACACGAGGATAGACGATGGCGGAATATTTCCAATTTTATTTACGACGTCCCATTTTTTGCCCACTCGCGAAAGAATAGTTGATTCGTCTGCTGGATGCGCATATCTACTATTTTGTTTCCGATTTCTCTCGGGAGCCCCGGCATTCGACTATTTGACATGGCTGGCTGATTATGTAGATGCGAAGACCCTGCGAGATTGACGCGGAAATAGCGTTCTAGCGAGGGAACAACGCTATGACAAAGCAACCAAGTAACATTCGCGAAGATCAGGCGCGAAAGGTAACTGTAAAACGTCGAGATTCGCTAGTGAAGTGTGATTTATCATGTTGATGCATGAGATTTATGTTATAAGATACGTGAGTAATCGGATGTATTTACGCAAGGAAACGTTCAGTTAGCTCTTTTGTAGAAAAAAAATTTGAGCAGAATTAAAATTTGCAGGATACATGTGTGTGTTTTGCTACTTGAAGGAATAGAGAATAAGAATTTGGTAAAATATGATAAAATTTGATATGAAATAAAATTTGAATATGATAAAATTTGGTAAAATTTGATAAAATATCTTTGTTATAAATTATATTGCAAGATATAAAAAAAATACATAAAAAATAATCATCGTACATCACAGTACGAATAATTAGTATCTCTCTCATCAAATGATTAGATTTCTTTTTTTAAATTGTAGTATTTACGACACTTTGCCAAAATTTTAGAGCATAAAGAATTTGCAAAAAAATCTAGTCGATAATGCATTATCGTTATAAAATAAACTCGTGTCTTTCGGTTACAATGAGACATAAAAAGCAGAAGCGACGTCGTCGTATTGATTTTATGAGGTCAGGTTCTCAAACAAAAAGAAAAGGCAGCTACGTAATGTTGTATCGATCTTGTGACGATGCCATTACCATTTATCGATATAAAAATGAATAAAAGATCCCGACTATACAAAGCCGTATCTCCGAGTTCGATTCGCCGACTACGCTTCATATGTATCAGTATATAAATATTATTTCGCAATGTTCGCATTTATAGCCGCCATAAATATATTTGAATACATTACGACGAAACATTATAACGTGATTCTGTGCAAAGACCAGAAAACTTGATAGAAAATTTTTTAACATACGTCAATCGTGAAAAAATTATTCTTCATCTGGCGCGAGTCAATATTGCTTTTATATGCATATATAAAATGCACATTAGGGAGAAAAAGAAAATTTAAAAAAGAATATATTTTTACAAACTTAATTTTATTTTAAAGAGAAATAAAATAACTTCTTTTAGAAGTTTTGTATTTAGTAAGTTAAATATATGTTTTTAATTGAGTTTAATTATATTGCTTGCTTTTAAGGAATACAATTTTATTTTAAATATACGGTATATTTTTTCATATTATTAATGAAAATAATATTATAAAAAAATCTTTCATGCATGCAGAAAATCTACAGAAAATTATTCATTGTTCATGAAAGCCTTAGATGTTTCTCGTTCAACTGTTTCTTCTGTGTTAATTTTAATTCTATTTTTTTAAGTATTGCATTTTTGATTTTCTTGTTGTTATCTGGTTTCTCGTGAATTTCGTTATCTTTGTCTAGTTTTTCTTTCTCTGATATATAGTTTGCCTCGCGAGAACTATGTACTTCAAAGTTCATGAAACTTCTATAGCATTCATAGTCGCCATCGTCGACGACATCATTTCCGTGAGAAACTTGTTACAATACGATTTCATGTCGTTGCTATGAAATCGAACTCTCGTGTAAAACGAATGCTATGAAATAACGACGAAGATTATCGAAAATTTTCCCAACAATTATTTTTCTTATTAATTTCATTGAAAAATTACGTTATAATTTAAACATCTTTGGATATAAAATAATGTGCCATTTTGTAAATTCAATAATGGTGGCTAATAATCAATTGTTAATTAATATCTTAATCATGCAACATTATGTAATGTTACATAATTATGTATCTTGAATTACCATTGCATCCATTTAGTAAATCATTAATCACTATTATAGTTTCTATCGATTTGCATAGATTTCAATTACATGTATTTCAATTAAGCATTGTTAGGTTTGCATAGGTTTAGATAGCAAATACTAAATAAGTTATGAATTTGCAGGATAATTCAATTAACATTTGAAATAATATTTTGCAAAATATTTTTGAAAATTTTTAATAAATATGTTTTTTATATTTAATATTAATCTTATAAATCCATTGATCTTTTAAAAAAATATTTTGAATTAAAAATTATTTTTATTTTACTTTAAAACAATTTAAAAATATTCTGCTAATAAAATTAATATTATATTAAAATAACTGCTCTTTTATATCTCGCATAAAAATTTCAATTATTAATAACTTTTTATGATATAATAGATATTGGACTATTGGATATTATATTAATGGATATTGATTAATATCGTTGTAATATGTAAAATTGATTTAATGTATTGAGAGGATTAATTCAAAAAATCCATTTAGCAAAATCCCTCGAAATCACGCGATTAAAAAGCTTTTCGTTGCATTCCATTTACCTTGCTCAGTCTCGCTGAATCGACGCAGTGCATGCATCGATTGTTCAAGTTTCAAGGACTCGTGGGACGATGTATGAGATCGATTAACTGCCGATAAGAGCGGTGAAGCTTTCGCCGCCGGACTTTAAATTCTAATCGTCATCGTAATCATCGAAGTTTGAATCGTCTTTCATCGATGTAGCATTGTCCATTGTGAGCCATATACGCATCGAAGGCTTCGCGAGGCTTAGCATGAGTGCATTCATAAGAATGTCGAGGATACGCACAGAGAAAGGACATCTGGATGCATTTGCCACATATGCTTTGATATGAGAGCCAAAAAATTTTTTATTTTGATGTAATTTCATAACAGCTCGGTTCTCAACGCTATAAATTCGGAAAAGTGCATCTTACCCATTAATTGCATATTTATTAAAATAATGCATATTTATTAAATTTATAATAATAAAAATATGCAATTACTCCATTAATTGCATATTTTTATTATTATAAATAATTAAATAATGAAATCTTTGACAAAGTTTTTGACGAAATATAATGTCGTCATTTTTTATTCCGTTGCCTCTTCTCAATGAAATGTTTGAAAAGTTCTGAAATATCCAGGTATTGTGATATATTCGAAACTTGACATTCGATGTTTTCTATTTTCCGAGAGCAAGCAGGAATATCAAGTGAAGTGACTTTTCTGTTAACTTTATGAAAAGTAAAGAAAGGAAGTACGTCTTGATGAATACTTTTATCTTAAGAAAAAGACACAATGCATTGACTAACTTTTATAGATAAATATAAAAGAAAAGAATATAAATGGTATAATATAAAGTATCTTAATAAAAAAATGTTATTTTGATAAATTCAAATTTAGATGTGCACACAATTGATAATTATAATTTTAATCAAATTTAAAATTGGATTTAATTTAAAATTTATTAAAGGAATATTTTTTTAAATATATAAATATATTTAAATAGAGATAGGTATATATTAGATATATAAATATATTTTTTTAAATATATATATTTCATAAATATATTTTTTTTAATATATTTATATTACAATATTGAAAACTGTTTCGGAAAAGTCTAACTGTTAGCACAAGTGTAGATGTTGTTTCAGACGTGATTACAACGTTTCACTGAAACTTTTTTTCCAGGATTCGTTGAAAAAAAGAGTGCACCCTGAAAAAAACTAACTGTACAAAGCTTTATCGAAGCATATATTCGGGGAAAAAAAAGAAGGAGGCGATCCGAAAGTTTCGCGAGAACCGTAAAGTGCCGCGAGTGCTCGGAGGCAGGGCGAATAATTTCGCCGGTTATAAAAGTAATGCGATATCTCTCTCTCGTGTAGAATATGGAGCGAGGGTGTCCATTATGGAAAAAGCGCGGCGGCGGGAAGTAACGAAAAATTTAGTGCCAAGCGAGACTAATCATTTAGGAACTTTTTGCGATGGTACCCGCGGGAGTAGGGATAGCTTTTTCGCCGCGATATATATTTTTCAATATATTCGCGGAATCACACAGAGCAGTAAAGTAGGATGACAGTGCCATTGAAAGAGAAATAGCATGTACGTCATTCCTACTCGATTTATGTACCAATAGCCCTTCAAGGCTTTACATCAAAACAAAACGTATTGAAAAATTTTGCAATGACGTTTAAAGATACGTAAATTCTGTGTAGTATTATATATAAAATTATCATTTGGAAGAAAAATTTTAAAATGTTGCAAGGATAAATATGAGAGATTGCAAACATTGGATATAATTATATAGTTGGATATAATTATAATAATATAGTTAAATTTTACGAGAATAGATTTAGGAATATATTGTTTATTATCTTTTCGCGAAAAAAATCTATAACATTTTATTACTTTAAGTATACAGATTGATGTGTCTTTTTAAATAAGTTAGTAACCGCGAAAAAAACTTGATCTATTTCAATTCTGACACTATGCAAAGATATCGAAAATATTTTTTTTTGATAACTCTTGACAGTTCCTGAAAGAGAAGCTTGATTCGAAAATATACTATATCATCAAGATCGTTGACATCCTTTATATCCTGTTTACTAAATGATAAAAATATTTCCAATTTTTATTCGAATATGAATAAAACTGTTAAATTATAGAGGATATTTCATTTTCTCTGTTCATTATATGCATTTGAAAATGACAACTGATTTATTGTAACATTTGAAAATTTTTTACAAGTTCTAAAAAAGAAACTTGCTTCGAAAATATATCATTAAAATTATCGATATTATTAAAGAATAAAAATATTTCCGATAGTCTTTATCTACATGTAAATGAAACTATTATATATATATATATATATATATATATATATATATATATTTTTAAATATCTTTTATTAAAAGATTTTTATTTTCTTTGCTCTCTCTATGCGTTTAAAAATGACAGCTGATTAATTTCAGCAATTTCTTCTACATTGTAAAAAATTTTTGTGTAAAACAACTATTATAGTAAGTAATATTGAGACCAACTATCAAAACTGTACATTTACATACATTAATAAATTTACATTTCATAGATAAAATTATTATCTTAAATGGTAAGCATTTTGTACTAATAAATTTACATGTTAGAAGTAGATTTCTAGAAATGTTTATGTAATAATACATTTTGTATATGTATTTATACAATCTCACATTAAATTTAATATTACATTTTAAAATTACATACATAATTAGTTTAATATTACAATTTAAAATTACATACATAATTAGTGTAACAATTACGCTATTTATAACGAAAATATATAAATTCATGTACTTTTACAAAAAATATTTTACTCTTTATTGTGTAAATATTCGTTTACATTTGATAAGAAATTACAAGGTTAAAAGTGTAATTTTTAAATTTTATATAAATGTTACAAAAAATTGTACACTTACATAAAATCCAAAAATTATATACTTTTAACCTTGTAATTTCTCATCAAATATAAACGAATATTTACACAATAAAGAGTAAAAAAAAAACTAATTTTTGTAAAAGTACATGAATTTATATATTTCCGTTGTAAATAGCGTAATTGTTACACTGATTATATGTGTAATTTTACATGCTTTTTTTACAGTGTAGTTGGTGGGACCTCGCATATTTTTCATTTATTAAACTACAAGAAGAATAATAGTCTTCTAGCATTGTTATTGTTGTATATCCCATAATGCATCTTGCGGCTGATTGCAATTAACACCTATATCCGTCTAAATGGGAGTGTACCGCAGCATTCAACGGTATCAACAGCGGCACTGCTCATCAGCCGCATGGGCTTCTCTCAGCCACAGACATCTACACTTACGCCAGATCGCTAATACCGTTGGTCGGCGTGGTGCGAATTGAAGTATACAACGTGGTACAACGTGGTCGTAGAAAATGCCAATCATCGAATAGCAATTATATATCGGTATGACTTGCGCGTACATTCATGAAAAAAAATGATCGGAGGTAAAAACGCAACAAAGGATTCTAGTGCATGCGTAATGATCATAAAATTGTCAACATGTACCATCTTACGTTGCTGTAAAAAGCATGTACCGACTACTCTGCACACATGGCTACTATCGTCGTCATGTCAGATTTTCATCCTTCGTCTTCGTTCATTGTGTTTACCGCTATTAGCGGTCTGGTCTAATGTAAGTATAAGTCGGCGTTTCTCCTCCGGTGTTATTTCTGCGAACCGTTCGTTTGCACGCCGCTGTTTAAACGTACTCTCGCGGTTGTAATCTTCTCGTAGTTCGCGTAAGCACCGTGATTCTGCTGGATGGACAATTTCACTTCACTCGATGGCCAACAAATCGACATTTGCTCTTGGCAACACGCCGTTACGGCACGTTCACTAGTCGTTAAATATCCTTTTTCAGTTTTTAATTGCGGTACGAATAATTGACATTTCAGTGATTTATGCAATTTTATATACCAATAAAAATAAAACGAAATGTACAAAGTAGGTTAAAATACATAGAAAATGTTATAATTAAATTTAAAAAATATTTACAGCAAATTTTCTTTGATTTTATTGTTGCGAACATTAAATATTAAATTAATTGTATTTAGATTATAGGATATATTTTTAGAATTCTTTTGTAAAAATGGAAAAATAATTTTTTGAAATTTTAGGTATTTTTTTTTATATTTTTAAGATTGATGATGTAACTGTCTATGCCAAATTACATTCTTTAGCCCATTAAAATTGCAGGATCATCGAGAAAATATAGGCTTTATAAAGTGCTCTATAATTTTATGTCGATCACATTTGCATGATTTTTCTTGTAGAATATCACTTTACGATATTTTTAAGGATGTTTTCAAGTTACTTATCTCATAGAAAATAAATTATTAAAAATCTATATTATTTGTAATATAAATAACATATTATTTGTAATATAAATAATATATAATCATTTTCTTTTTTATTATATTTTATTAATATTAAATTATTTTGCATATCAAGTAACTTTACTGTTTTTGATAGCATATCGTGAAATGAAAAACTTTGTTAAATCCATCGCTTCGTACTCCAATTTCTCTTTGCGCTTTTTTACTCTTCGTTCATTTCTGCACTTTTACAAAAACAATACGCTGCCAATCGTCAGACAATATCGACTGAAATCAGTACGTACCGACTTACGCTTTGTCTGCCGATGATGTTTCCGATTGCAGTCACGTTTTTGCAGCGAATACCTTTTGAATTGTAAAAAATAAAAAAAAACGAAAAAAAATTGAGAAATCCTACTGTTTCTGAAATTATTTCACAGAGTTGCATAAAATTTATTACACATCACGCTCGCGTACGTTGTACGTTAAACGTATCGCCTGCATCGCACTGAGAAAAAATCTGGTTGCATTAATTAGAATTCTGATAAATTCAATCAATATGTCTGTTAGAAAATGGACGAACCAGAATTTTTGTAAGAATTACCAGATGAATCTGATTAATTTCTTCCTGTTAAATTTACCAAATTTTCTGTAATTTTACCAAATTTTAAATAATATTAAACTTATCAGCATCAAGTCATCTAAAATTTTTTCCATCTAATCTCAAAAGTCTGTTTAATATTTTGAATTCTAACAAGATTATTGGATAAATTTAATCCAGATTATTGAATAAATTATTTTAAATTCAGTTTGTTAGAAATTAAACTGATAAACAGTGATGTAAGAAGAGGATGCAGCTCAAACACACACAATTAGAGAGCTAGCATCCTCTTTCTGACACTACTGCTCGTAAGAGAAAAATATATACTTTGGATTTAATGTTAATACTAGTTCTTTATATACATTTCATGGCAAATATTGAATACGAGTTAAGTTAAGAGCAAGCAAAGAAATTAATGTAACAAGAAATTTTATAGATCCAATCGGAAAATACTAATCAAATCCTTATAGTAAAATCTATTAAACGTTCTAGTTATAAAAAATCGAGTCTTATCATGATAACTAGAAATTCTTGTTTGATTTAATCAAAATGCCTTCAATCATACGTCTTGTTGACACATTCAAACGATTTTTCTCAGTGCAGCAATCGTGACTCAGAAAGTCTCTTAAATAATATGTACGCGTAAGTATCTCGGCCGCGTATCTCGTGTATCGCGCATACATAAACGATAGCGACAATTTTCTAATGACGGAATTCGTTTTCCCTCGAGCTACCAGAAACGTGTTTCGCTTATTACTTCGGCTCACCATCCTTCCCAACTAAAATGCGTTCATGTTTCCGTAGCGTAGAAATGTGTTCCGCGATAATGTTGTTACGCGTCTATGCATAAATCTTGGACGGTTATACGCGCTCGTCATAAATCATAGTCAGGCTGTAGTAAACTAAAATATAGATACTGCAGAGATAAACTTGGCGAAATAGTAGTTGCTTTCGAGTCATCAATCATTCCTGATTTGATTGACAATTGAAAACTGAAGGACGAGTCAAGTTTCGGCAAGGAAATAGAAAGCGAAACTTTATTTCGCAGCGAATTTCTGCTGGGAGAGAATTTTATTTAAATTTTTCAGTTATATTATTAAATTTCAAAAATATATTTTAATTAAGTGTTGAAAATTGAACATTTAAATAGCTCTTTTTATTTGATTTCTACATTTTTAGAAACTTTGAAAAATAGCAATTTAGCTAAAATTATGTTAGTTGATTTCATATTCTTTTTCGTGGCCTCTTCTTCTTTCTTCGACATGGAAGCTATGCAAACATCTACACAGAGAAAAATATTATTCTACTGTCAAGAAAAGCGATTACTTAGTTTATTTTTCTTTTTTCAAATAAAATAGTTTTCTTCAACAAAGAATATATTCTTGATAATAGTCTTAAAATATACTATATCACAAGTGTTAGAAAATCTTATTATTATGTATTCAAAAGAAGAATTTATTTTCTCTTCAAGAATATTGTAAAATTGTATCAAAAAGAATCAAACTTACTTTACGTAAACTTTTGTAGTAAGCAAACCAAGTTTTTGTTTTAATTTAATATTCTTGACTAAACTACTGCACTTACTAAAATTCAGAATATATTCAATTAAATTTAATGTTTGTGGTAAACTTATGATATATTTGCGGATATGCAAACTTACGATATCCTTAAAATAAATAATATTTACTTGAATATAGTATACATTTTTCTCTGCGTATGAATTATCATGCCATTCCGCGATTACGTTTTTTGAGTTTGCAACGCGAGAGATTACTGTATTATTACGTCCTTTCTAATACATATTATTTTGTAAATAACATAATCATAATTACGAAAAAGCAATCGATATAATCCGTTCGCAGGACGATACACATTCTGGATGATCGGCCATTATCCACGATTGCTCCATGTCTCTCGCGAGGATAATTGACGCCCGGTCTATTATCCTTGCGAGTCGCTCTCTTGACCTTACTCTCTCGTAGGACGACGATACGTACAATGGATGTCGTCGGTGCCGTCTAGTCGCCGTGGTTATTCATGAGGGATCATCTTTCTCTTTTGCAGAAGCCGAATGCTGCATCGGCGAGGCCGCCAACGAAGCATGCTGGGAGCCTTGTTACTGCGTCCTCCTACAGGACGAGCAGACCCTCACGGCTTACAGGAGCGAGGACATGGCGGTGAGTACGTTTTACCGTAAAAGCCTTTTCGATTCCCTTGGATTTACCCTTCCTGCGAATGTCCTGTCTTCTCTCTTTTACACGTGATATTCTCGTAAGGCGCGAAACGGATTTACACACATCATCCTAGATTTACACCGCTGCCTCCTGTTACGCGTTTATTTCTCTTAATATGCGTCTTGTTAGAGTAATAGGATTCTTATAGATATTATTAGGGATAGGTACTTTATGCTTTGAGCATAATAGCATAATGTGTAAAAATTGTTCTTAAGCTCTAATTTTGATAGTTATGCATAGTACACACTTTATATTGATAGATTTCAATCGCATAATAAATTCTCTGCGCAGCAATTCTCGCATAATTATGTCATAATGGTTGCAAAAGTCCATGTTTACACTTAAAACACTCGGATTTGGGAAAAAAAGGTTTTTTTTTTTTAATAATGAATAATTTTTGGCGCCCGAGTTTGAGCGCTGCCATATATGAATCAGATAATAAAGTTAGAAACTTGTTTGCATAAAAAATTAATTCTTTGTGTTTGTTTTTTTAATAAAAATAACTTTAAGAAAATAATGTAATTCTTTTTGCAATGTAATCCCTTTAAACAAATAAATAACTTAAATTTTTGCAATATTTTTAATACAAAAACAAAAAAGTCTGAGATCACATAATTACGCATGAATAGCGGATTTAACACGCATAATTGGCGCATAATCGCTAGATTCTTATAATGAGGGCTAGATTCTGATAATGAGGGCATAATCAAGCATTTTTTCCTGGCATAATTCATAAATGTTTAAAAGCATAAAGTGCCTATCCTTAGATATTATTATAAAATATTATTGACGTTGAAATATCAAAATAATTGAATTTTTTTGTACTTTTGCGAATATCGAAAGTCATTTGCAAAGTTTGTAATTAAGAGAATAATTTCAAGAGTTTCCTAGTGTTGCCTTGCGAACTCGCTCCTGGTTGTTTACGTGCGCAACAATATCTTCAGATTGGCATATCGGAGAACCTGTTTGATCGGGTAAAATGCCTTGGCAAAGGGACGTCGACCTCTAATTCGATTAGAAAGTTTATACTCCATTGACTGACATGAACCGGACGCATGAAACGCTTTGAAGACCTTGGACTTCTGCCCATAATCGCGAATTGTCTGTCGTGCGTGCTATCGAGAATCCTTCGGTTCTCGATTCTCCCCGTTCAGGAAAAACGACTTCTGACCAATATGTCATAGTACAGCGATTTGCGCTGCTTCGCTGCGCACAATGTTCCGTTTGGTTTATTTATAGGTAATACTATGTGTGTGTGGGCTCGTGTATTATTTTTTGTCAAGAGCATCAGAGTGAGTTGCACGAATTCGGTCCCGTAATCCCACTGTGGAAGTACCGATGTATTTTTAGATTATTTTCACTCGACGGTTCTGCGACTCTTAAATTCTGTCTACACGCTTCTGTCTTCCGTTATTTAAATCCAGGGGAGAGATTTGCTTTAGATAGATGTGAATTGTCTAATGATACCTTAAGCAATTGCAAGTATCACTAGATATTTATATAAACATGAAGAATATATTTTCACAATACACTTTGCTCTTGATCAAGCAAATATATGAAGACACTCTTAAAAGAGAGTAACTTCTCTAACTTTTAGAAACATAAATATATAAACTCGCTTCAGGTGTCATGTCGAGAAAGCACGTGCAAGCAAACTTGCAAGCTACACAATTTACAGCTGATTATAAATTTTCCTCTTTTGTCGTGATAAAAAATTGAATAAAATTTCTCGATATTATTTTATAGCATGATATTGTGACGTTATGTAAGAAACTTATGTAACTATTATTTATAATGATACGTTTAATTGATATTTAATTATTTTATGTTTGAACAACAATTTTAACAATTTTCTAAGTAATTAAATCAGTAATAAAATTTTCAGTAATTCAATTTTATTTTGGATTGTTAATTTGCACTTTCTACTCGACTAAATTGTGTGTCGTGGCAACATATATATAAAAAAAGACAGAGATGTGAGCGAGAAACGCGAGATAAAAAAAAATTTTATGTTTCGAAATTATTTCGCTTTTCTATATCCCTTCGTGTATTTCTCAATTTCTTTCTTCCCATCTCTATAACACCGTCGAAATGTGAACTCCGACCGTTATTCGAGAGAGCGTATTATCTTCGGTTACACACAGCGAAAGCTACTTTTCTCCGATCCGAGACTTTCCCATGGCAGCACAATTTACGGAGTCCTCGCACAATCGATAAATTATAAATATTGACAGCTATTTCAAAGCTATTGGCAGCTACATTAACATTTTTAACTTTGTAGCAATAATTGATCTACATATATTATTGATAGTAACGGTATTGATAACAATATCGATGAAATATGTAATAAAAAATACGTCAGATATTAAAAAATATTAAATTTCTATGAAAGAAAAGCAGTACTTTTGGCAATTAATTATTATTACTTGATTTATTTGTTTATTTAATTTTATTAGAATTTAATTTTATAAGAATATTCTTATAATTGTATTTATTTTTTTAATTCATATTATATTAAATTTATTTTTTATTTATTTTTTGAATTTATATTATATAAAAATATTGTTGGCACAATTTTTTTCTTTTATGTTTAAAGTATTATACGCGAATCGTGCAACGATATCCCAAAGTACTTGCATGTGTGACGAAATCTTAAAATGTCTAAGCTGTAGTTACAGAAATATTCCGTCATTTTGATTTCACGACAGTATGTTTTAGCCGACATAAGTGGTAGCTATTATGCATTTAGAACCGTCTGAGGCTTTCGCAAAATTTACTTTGTTGAGAGCGCAACTTTTTCTACTCGCACATTTCGCGTGAGAAAGCTTCACTAAGAGTTTATTTCTATATATTCTACGTATATTCTCAGCAATTGCGCAGCAGTCGCGAGTGGTTTCTTTTTTGTTACTGGCCTTTTTTCTACATAACAAGGCCAATAATTTGTAAGCTTCTTACAAACATCATTTTCAATTTTTTTCACCCTTTCGAATTTTAATTTATACAACATATTAAATATGTTGTATAAATCGTTGTTATTTTAACCATTCCACTTTAAAATAAAAAATCTATTTTAAATCTATATTATATTTATATCTGAGATCATATATGAAATGTCTTACATGTGATTTATTTTTTTCTATTAAATATTCCATTCTTATCAAATGCATTATTTTTATTAATACATTTAATTTTACTAATGCATTTTTAAAAATTAAATTTATAAGTTCTGTTAATGTATGTAACATACATATATATTGTAAATTAATATATGCGCGCGTGTGTGCGTAATTATTATTATTATTATTTTAATACAACATTTAAAAAATCACAAAAGAAAGATTTAACATCTTAAGTACACTTAATATTTAATTCAATCGATTTTCGAGACTGCTTGCGTATAATTATTTCAAAATAAAATTTTGTTACCATATTTTATTCCCTTTGCAAAGTAAATTAAACGCAAAGAAAAGATACATTCGCGAATAACAATGTATTGAACGATCAGTTTGCAACTTCTTTAGTTGTTTTCGATGGCACGCTTTGAAATCGATGGTAACTAGTACACAATTCCGGTTTAATAATCAAACATCGAGCTCTGAATACGCGATTACAAGAGCGTGGTATACACGGAAACTACTTGCTACGTCATCGTCAGTATATAATGAGGAACCGGAACTTGTCTAAATCCATTCAATCGACCGTTCTCTGAATCGCTACCTTCTCGTATAGTCAGAAATCCTTGTAAATCCTTGGAGTTTAGCCTTTAGCCTTTGAGAAACTTTCGCGATATCAGATATACACGGTGTCAGGTTAATTAATTCTGTTTTCGAATGAATCTGCTTTCACATTTTACATTTCCATCTAATCTGAACCATCATTTTTTAATTTCATGTTATTAGCATTTTAATTCGATTCTGTTATAAAAGCGATTTTTCCATACAATTTATTTGGAAAATAAATTATGATACTTATAAACGATTTTTTCATAAAAGTAATTTTTCTGAATAAATATATTGATAAAAGTTCTTTAAACTTTGATCTCAAAATTGCTATAAAAATTTATTTGATTTACACAAGGTTTTAAAGCTTCGCTTTTATGCGAAAAAATCTCTGTTAAATATTTCCAAAATTATCTTGCAAACTTTTTTAAAGCTCGACTGTATTTTGATATATTTGTGTCGCGAATTTATTGAACACGAACTTCTCTTTATTCGATCAAGCACGTAATTAATAATAGCTCTAGGAAAATTTGTACGTGTGTACATTTTACATTACTCGTATAACATTGAGCGAATTACGAGACTATATAAAATCTCCATGATACGACAGATGAGAGAATGGATACGAACTTAAACCCAGCGACTGAATTATCATTCAGACGCGCAACTTGACTCGTGAAGATTTCGGTAGATTTGGCGTAGCAGTCTGTCGCAGGAACGGCTCTCCCGGCGTTTCATCGCATTGCGAAACAGACGCGAGACCCTGATTAGTACCTTCGTCGTGTACTCAGTTCCTTACTTTGAGAACTTGCTTTCTCATCTCGCATTGCGTCTCATCTCCCTTCCGTCTGTCGCTGTCTTTGTCGGCGAACTTCATCTAGTCAGTCGCACATTTCTCCACTACCGTGCCTTGTTATTACTAAATCAAGACAAGCGCCTAGTTTCCCTCGCCCCCTTCGCTCTCTCTCTCTCTTGTCCCTTCCTTCCTTTAACGTGTAATCATATTCAAGGGATCCAGGACCCTGCTTCGTTATTTGTCGCCGAGGCCAACTCGGAGGAACAGGGTTAACGGCCATTGGAGGTTGTTTTTAGTCCGTGACCTGAGTTTTTTCTCTTCCGGAATGATGGAGCTTGAAAGTAGTTTCATTGACAAAATTACTGAACTCTAATAATCGCGATAATTCTTGAGTTTAACGTTTCATCACACACAATTATTCTTCCTACAGAATTTCGATATGGTTTTTATGGTGCCTAATAAAAAATTGGTTAGAAACTAGTCTCTCTTTAACACGTGTCGGGCGAAACACTTTGGAGCTTCGTTGCGATTTTTACGCTTTTGTTTTATTACGGTCCTTACTACCTGTTCCGGAAACGCGGCGACGTAAAAAGCGAAGGATTCCATTGCTTTGATTGCGTTGGTCCATTAGCATCGACTTTACGGTCATAAGTTGCGTACGTAACATGCTCATCGTATAACACGAAACAACGGAGACGTAAGTAACGCAGATTAGGGTAAGCGAAGGCGGACGGGAATATTAGCTTTGGAAATATGAGCGAGGGTATGTATCGTACACGTTTAATCTATCGAGTGTTTCAAGTCGGAGCGTATATTGCGTTGCCTAGAAACTTTCGTTAATTATTATTTCCCTGATATAATTTGATCTTTAATTCCGTTACTGCAGTTTCATTAAATTTTAATGTAAAATATTTTACTTCAATATAGGATGTATCTTAAAAAGCTCCTCTAAGCAAATAGCGTTATTCCTGATTAAAAATCAAGAAAGGTCGAAAAGTCCTAAACCATTTTTTTCCATAATGCTTAATAAAGTAGTAATTAATCACGCCAATAAAAGACAAACTTCCTCGTTATCAACATATGAAGATTTGGATAAGCAAAAAATAAACTGTTTTGTGTTAATTTTTAAACAATTCATCTTTTCAGAAATCTTTTTAATACTTAAATCTGATTAATTATTTAATGAATCTTGAAAAAAAAATGGTTCAGGACTTTTCGACTCGGTTTTTAATCAGGAATAACGCTATTTGCTTAGTGGGAGCTTTTTAAGATACACCCTGTATATTTTAGAAGGAACTTTTTTAAACTTCTACACAAGACCGATAAAAGTCTTTCTTTCGATGATTATTTTAATTTCTCCTCTTATCGCGACGCTGCTTGAATTTCCTTCGTTAAAAAAATGCATTTATATATATATATATATTTTTTTCACTGCAGATTCGACGATGGCATATTATTATCGTCCACCCCGATTTATGCATCGCGGTTAGACTCGATACGCACGACCAAACCTGATTCGTTCTGGCGATAAATTATGCACAGGGTGTCTCGAAAGATAGTGCGCACCCTCTCTGTGCTTTCATCCCTCGATAATGGTTCCCTTGATGCACCCAAGGATATCTTCCTTGCCCTCCCATCTACGTAAATCGCATCTCTCTCTTTGAGCCCCTAAAGTGCTTGTTTCATGTTACAGCTTTTATCTCGCAAATACATTTTTTCAAAACAATCAGTAATCAACTTATACGTGTAATGAAAAGTTTTTACAAGAAGTTTTCACTATTGACATGAAAAGCTAATTTTCTTTAGCTATAATACATTTATTACATTTATTAATACATTTATTTATAATACATTTAGCTATAATACATTTTTCAAAACAATCAGTAATTGACTTATACGTGTAATGAAAAGTTTTTTACAAGAAGTTTTCACTATTGACATGAAAAGCTAATTTTCTTTAGCTATAATACATTTATTACATTTATTAATACATTTATTTATAATACATTTAGCTATAATACATTTTTTCAAAACAATCAGTAATTGACTTATACGTGTAATGAAAAGTTTTTACAAGAAGTTTTCACTATTGACATGAAAAGCTAATTTTCTTTAGCTATAATACATTTATTACATTTATTAATACATTTATTTATAATACATTTAGCTATAATACATTTTTTTAAAACAATCAGTAATTGACTTATACGTGTAATGAAAAGTTTTTACAAGAAGTTTTCACTATTGACATGAAAAGCTAATTTTCTTTAGCTATAAATTTTTTAACATTTATTTATAATAAATTTAGTTATAATACATTTTTTCAAAACAATCAGTAATTAACTTATACGTGTAATGAAAAGTTTTTACAAGAAGTTTTCACTATTGACATGAAAAGCTAATTTTCTTTAACTATGATATTAATATTTTATTTTTTTAAGATTTTATTTTCCGTTGATAATTATTTCAAGATATTCCTGTATTAAAATCCTGTATTTTATAAATAATCATTTCAAATTTGTGCAAATCATAGGTTTTGTAGATATGACACATTGTTTACTTTAACTCTTTAATAAGTAACTTGTAATTTATTAAATTTTTTCGATAATTGTGCTTCATTAATTTACTCTTTCAAGATATTTTACGAACACCGTTAATTAATCAATGCTATCAAACCAAGATATTGTGATCAATCTTGCGCGGAAATACGCTTCGATTCGCTTCATGCGTTTCCATTCGACGAATTCTGTGGATTTCGCATGATGTGCGTTCTCGTATTCGTCACGTACGATGCGCGAAAAAGAAAAAACGCAACCCTCATCTATAGAATCGTTCCCCGGAGGTCAATGGAGCGCTTTTGTGTATTAAGTCGCCGTCTCTCTTTCCCTTTCGCTCTCTTTTACTTTTCGTTCCTTTTACTTCTCGTTTTCCTTTTCGTCTCATTTATGAGGTCTCGTTTAAACGTGAGAGGAATGAAATATCCGTGATTAAATGTCTCTGTTCCTTTGACGTGGTCAAAGTCGTCTTCAAGCTTATCTATTTTCCTTTGTTATCATTCACGGTTTATGTCTTTTCTCATTTGCATATCATCACATTTGGTTTCTTTGCAATATATGCTGTTTCTCTTTTATTTTTAAAAATATGTCCAATTATATCTTTCGGAGAGGCAAATGAAAATTGATTATTTAAGTTGAATTTGTGAATAATTTTTTACGATAATTTAATTTATTAATTATTACGTTGCATGTCGATTAAAAATATATCTGTAAAATTAATGTTATGGATTACGGGGTAAATTTCGTATAGATGTTGTATAATTATTTTGTCGTTAACGATATATATGCAAGTTCTTTATTTTCTTTTTTCAAAAGTTACATCTATTGCAATAAACAATCTTTTAATATTTGATAATAATATCGCAAGCTCGTATTTCAAGCTTATATTATTGAATTTTTCCTTCGAAAATCGTCTTACAATTGCGATACCAAGCATCACTTATGACATTTTGATCTTCATTTCCTCGAGGCATCTTATTTTCTGTTGCGCACGAACTGATCAATGAGATATCAAAATCGTTTCAGCCACTCGTCTATCTTTTTCGCGAAAGAGATCTCGTGGAGTCGGAAATGCTTGTTCCTCCCTCATCGACCGGCGCGTTTGCGCTCCTGTTCGATCCTTTTTTTTCTGAAACGAAAGCTTACGGAATTGCAGAGGAGGTACGCATTTTCAGCAGAGGAGATTTTTCTCGGGTTTCCTCGATGTAGACTACCTTATACGTATCGTGTGCCTCGTGAAAGGAATCCTAGGAGGATTCGGGACTAAGGACCTTCTCGACTCCCTGCTAGATAAATCGACTTCGCCCTTTCGTATCGCCTCCGAGCTCCTCTTACTCCGCCGGAATCACCCTTGAGAGAGGGCGGAGCCCAGAAATTCGTTGGACCTCGATAGCGAGAGAAAGAGAGAGGAAGGAGAAAGAGAACTGTCGGAGGAAAGGCTTGTAAATCTGGAAAGCTTGTTTAACTTCGGCTCCTAGTAATTCTCGGATGAGGATGTCGTCTGTAATTAAGGGGGGCGAAAACTCATTATAAATTGTAATTGAGGCATTGCGCGATAGTGTGAAATATTGACCACCCCGTCTGCTGCCATATTCTGTCTTCCAGTTTTCATGCAGCGAGAATAATGGCCTCTACATTGCTCTGCTGCGAAGGGTAATATTGCCGAGAGGTGTCATGACAGTTTATCGTTTAAAAGTCAAATAAGTTTTCACAACTCTTTAGCCTTCGCAAAATTTTCTAAAATATAAAGTCATATAAAATAATTATATAAAATAATGTATTATATTTAACAATTATTTTTCATAACATGAGACAAATATAAAAAGTAGACATCGATTATTTAATAATAATTTAGATATTTTTTCTGTGAAACAGTTTTTGAATTTGAGAAATTTGAAAAGGAATGTACACCTTTTCATCATAAAGAATATATTTCTATATGATAATCCTTCAAGATATATTGTACAATCTTTTTCGTAATAATTCTTACAAAGCTTTGATATTTTATATCGAGAAAATATGAGAGAGAGAAAGAGAGAGAGAAAGAGAAGTGGAAATGGAATTTATACATAAAAGCAGATTTATACACATAGCTGATGAAGAACAAGATTCCTTAAAATATTATCTCATATTAAGGGTTTCCTAAGAAGATTTGGATTAGAATCAAAAGAGAGAAATTTCTTCCGAGACCAGATACACGCACAAAAGGCCCCTCTCCTAAATTAAGCTACAAAATCCCCCACGTTCCATGAATAGTTACGTACATATCTGCGTACTTAAAAATCAAGCGAGTCTCGACGAGGACCTGTATAATCTGCGAAAATCACAGATGTGCAATTTGCATGTCGTACGGGATAATTTTAGAACACACGGCGCACGGAAACGTAACGCACGATGCATACATTATTCATAGGCAAACGGAACGCTTGGCTTTTAACCGGCTAATTTTTAACATAATCCCTCTCGCAACGAAAATTATTAAACATTGTCGCATAATTAATTTCCGCGATTAAACCGTGTACCAAAGGATCATTTAATCACGTCGCACAAATTTGCTGTCAAATTTACGAATCGCGCGATAATTTATCGAATTACGCCAGAGCCGCGTAATTAAAATTTATCCGCAATATTATTTCGCACTGTGCTTTATCATTCGTAATATTATAATTCTTTATACTCGGGTGCCAATCGTCGCTGATTAAACGATTCACTTTCGTAATCTCGTTGCTATATTATTCACTGCGAAATGTATTATAAAGAATATTAAATCCACCGATCTCTGAGCACCTCGAATGGGATAGAACGCTGCCTCCGCGCAATAATCTCTTCGGCTTAATGCCAGCAATGTGTACCAAAGAGAATATACAGTCAGAACGAAGCTTAACTGCCAGACGCGCGCGCGAGAGACCGCCAGAGATCAGAAGGTCACGATATTTCGTGGCTGGAGGATCGAGGGGGTGCTTATAAAGGAGGAGCGGTAGCAATGGGGTGCATTTATATAAGACCTGCCTCGAGCATTGCGTCGACAAACGAGAGGGGTAAAAATAAGCCGGATGGGATAATATCGAGCTGATAGGAAGGTCCGTATTCTATTCGCGGTAAAGAAGTATTTTTTTTCTCTTTGTATAGCATAACATCATCGCAGAAGTCGTTTATAGCAGGACTTTTATTTTGCTAAAGGTACATTGACGTAGAAATGCGCGAGAGTATTGAATAGATAAAATAATTTCCGTTAGATATTTTTTGATATTATTAATATCCAGAGTTTTTTGACAGGAGAAACGATAGATTAGCTCGAAAAAAATCGTACAACGTGTTATATTTTCAATTGAATTATTTTTGTAAAGTTATCGACATTTTTCTCGATTTTTTTCCCTAAAAAAGTAAATCTGTTTTAAACATGCAAATGGACTAGGACAGAGTTCAAAAAATGACGAGGTCAACAGATTCTCGACTTGTTCTATTTTTCGATACTTGAAGTAGCTCTTTAGAAATTCGTAGTAGCTCGCAGCACTTTTTAATGAGACTTGCCCTCAACAGCGCGGATTTTGTAAACGACCATCATATGGGATAAAAAGCCTCTTCAGCTCGAGCTGCTATCTCGAGCAAACGAAGATGACCCGAATATATTACTAATTCGCAAAAAGCGCTGCTAACTTTTCATGTCAAGTATTTTTTAGACACCGATGTATAATTTAAGAAAATATTTCTTGTTTAAATGATGTTAATAGTGGCGTTTTTTAAATGGATTTTATTTCTAAAAACGATTCTGAGATGAAAAAGACTAATATTTTCTACTTTTAAATATTTAAAACGACGAGTATATGTCTAAAATTTCTTATATATGTCTTAAAATTATATATATTATATGTCTTAAAATTAAGAAAACTGAATAACTAAAGAAAATAATGAAGAAGCTAATGATATATCTGGGATTTATCGCATTATTGTATCTGTTGTCTAGTTATACCCTGCTGTTCGCAAAGAGAGTTTGAAGAGACGTGTCCTTGTTATCGCTCGATATTATACTCGTTGTTTATTGGCTTTATTTAGAAAATCGCACGAGCTCGAGATATTCACCAGTTGCTCCACATCTCCGAGCGACTGGTGAAGTGGCCCTTCGTTAGGAATTCACACGTTTCTCTCTTTTTCTTCCTCTTTGTCGCGCTTTGTCTATTCCTCTCTTTTTAGCGGATTCATCATATAGTATACACGAAGCTCTCGGTAAATACATAAATAGCAAACTTTATTTCAAGTTGAAGAGCCGTCGTTATTCTTTTTCTCTCTTTCTCTCTTTCTTTTTCCTTTTTTTAAGAAAAAAATCGCGATGCTCCAAACTGCGATGGCGGAAGAGAAAAGAGAGAATTCCATGATAAAAGTTACGTTGGACAAATAAGCTATTATGACATATATTTCGTATTGTTTACGATCATGTTGGCTAATTTTATAATGTATTACGATGTAAATGTGAAGTTCGATAAGCGTTGTATGAAAATTACAACATGATAAAATTGTTGCAATTTTCCGGTTTCTTTAAATATATAGAGTATAAAACTTTCTTTAGATTATAAATAATTACAAAAAATTGAAAATAATTCTCAAAAAATTCTCTCTCTTTACTTTTCAATCTTACAATTATTTATTTACTTTTTTATTTTAAGTACATTATATAAGAAGTTTATTATCAGCAGATCCACTTTATTATCGTCCGATTCACTTTAATCGTTTCCTAAATTACTCTGTCAAGTAGCTCGCGTAAACATTTTGCGAAATATTTTTCTTCCAATCGCCCTCGTCATCGCGAGGTCCGTTATTTGAGAAAACTTTTTCAATTACTCGACGTCAGAAATGACGGCGAAGAAATAGGTAGCAGAAGGCAAGAAAGCTTAACACGATAAATGAACGCGTGTATTATTATCTAGACTGAAAGACATTTCCGGGATGTGAATCGATTTCAATATTACTGCTAGATCGATAACCGGGGAAAAGAGGGCATACGTGACACGCGCGTAATCGAATTGAGACTGGTTAAGCATATGGATCAAAGACGGAGGAGTCGCGATGGTCTGAGCACGTCCCTTCGAACATCACTTTGTATCAAAGGATCAAGTCTAACGAGACGCATACCGGACGCAACTCGGCTCTCTTCTCGAAAATCGATCACGTTTCGCAATCCGACAAGCGTGTTTTCTAAATGCGAACATGTGCAAAATCATGCTACAAGAATAATTCTGATTGTTGAGTTGGCGATGGTACGTAACGTAAAATATTATAACGTAAAATATTAATTGCATGCCAACATTCCATTATGTTAACCGCACTGAGAAAAATCATTTGATTGTATCAACAAGACGTATATGATTGAAGATATTTGATTAAATTAAACAAGAATTTTTAGTTAAGACTCGATTTTTATAACTAGAACGTTTAATAGATTTTATTATAAGGATTTGGTTAGTATTTTCTGGTTGGATCTACAAAATTTCTTGTTACATTAATTTCTTTGCTTGCTTCTTAATTTAATTTCGTATTCAATTTGCTATAAAATGTATATAAAGAACTAGTATTAACGTAAATCCTATATTTTTTTTTTCCCTTACGAGCAGTAATGCCAGAAAGAGGACGCTAGCTCTCTGATTGTGTGTGTTTGATCCTGCATCCTCTTCTTGCATCACTGTTTATTAGTTTAATTTCTAATAAACTGAACTTAAAATAATTTATTCAATAATCTGGATTGAATTTATCCAATAATCGTGTTGAAATTCAGAATATTAAACAGACTTTTGAGATTAAATGAAAAAAAATTTTAGATGACTTGGTGCTGATAAGTTTAGTATTATTAACCAGAAAATTTGGTAAATTTAACAGGAAGAAATTAATCAGATTCATTTAGTAATTCCTACAAGAATTCTAGTTCGTCCATTTTCCAAAAGACATACTGGTTCTACCAGAATTGTCATTAATGCAACCAGATTTTTTTCTCAGTGCGATAATCGGATTTATATCAATTGCATCTTATTTCTCTCAGTAAATATTAAAGAGATGCTGTGCGTTTTTAGATAGCAAGAATAAAAAAGACCTCTTGAAAATTGGTCACTTTGCGAAAATGAAGGCAGATTTTTCCTTCAAGGTCTACGAAAGAGTACAGACGGGAGGACAATGACGTCGCAAACTATAAATTACGAGATACGGGTGGGCGGTTAATTATAATAATTCTTAAAGCTTTCATTGCTAAGAGCGCACTGTGCCAACGTCGACGGTGGATGTGTTGTTGAAGATGTAATACTTTTTCGCCTTTGGCGTCGCCGGCGGCGCATTAAATCGCGTTTCAATGTGTTTTATTGCGTCGAATTAAAGGTTAGCGATTAATGTCGGGCTACGAGTTTTCATAGCGTAGCGCGTTACCGTGCGGAGAATATGCGCATTCATAGCACACGTCAAATGAATTTCGCCGGACGTGCGTCTGCACATGAACGAAAAGGGTTAATGAAGGCCTGAAAGAGGAATTTCGCAAGGCGGCTATAATTCATTTTCGAGGCGCGCATTTTTTTATCTTTGATCCTTCTCATTTATAACAGTCTTGGCGCAATTATCGCCGTGCGAAGGTTTCTTGTCGCCACCCGCGCTTTTTCACAGAGCACTCACGATGCGATGCAGCATCCGATGCGCTTCAAACGTTCCTCTGGAGGCATTTCTCTTCCCCTGGAAGAAAACTGTAATTTTAATTATTGATCGAAACAAATTTTAGTTTAAATTATATGCTATTTAAATAATATTTTGACGACAGGATTGTGGATATAATAAGATAAAAAATGAACAATAATAACATTAATACTGTTCGTGTGTTGCAATGCAATAATAAAAATTATAGGAGCAATAATACGAGTAATTACTAAAATTTAAATAAAATAAAAACAAATAATTATAAGTTCGTTTAATTAAATAATTACAAAAAATTTTGATTTATGATTATTTAATTAAACGAATTTATAATTATTTGTTTTTATTTTATTTAGATCTTAGTAAATGCTCATATTATTGGCTATAATATATTGGCATATATATATTGGCTATAATTTTTATTAATATTTAATACATGAAGATTAAATATAGTAGATAATAATACACATTTATTTTAATTATTAATGTATATGTGTTGAACGAAATTTTTTTCATTAACGTGCATATGTGTGTTTATATCTATATTTATTTATGTACGTATAAAATTATAAAATAGTAATATATATCATGCAAGAACAAAATTTGATAATTTTGATAACATATTAATAATTAATTTTACTTGAATAATTAGATAGCTCGATTATAAATTAGCAGTTTATATAAAATTATATAACATAATATAGCAGTTTATATAAAATTATATTATAATTTATAATGCATTGCAACATTATAACAATTGTGTATTCTTAATTATCATGAATATACAATATTTTTTAAATTTCTTTTATTACACTTTATTTTATTTTATATATATTTAAAAAAATTTTCTTTTATTATTACATACTTTTTAAACTTCTTTTATTATATTTAATAATTTTCGAGTGATTATATTGGCAGTAACAGACATACAGTTTTTTTAAAGATGTGGCAAAAATAATCCAGAAAGATCCGCCAGAATAATTGATCTCTCTGGATTCTGCGGGACAAAAAGTGAATGCGATTAGTAATCGATTTGTATCTTTCATTTGGACGCAGCTATTCGCCGGGACCGCCTGTATGTTCAAGTCGCACAACAAGGTTTGTTCCTTTTCCTTTTTATCTTCTACTAATGTCTTGGTGTCATCTAATACATCGATGTTCCGTACCGTTTGTTTGTCATAGCTGTTTGCTCTTTTTTTAATCTTCATACTCTTAAGTATTTCCATATCTCGCAAAGGTCTTGATTAACGTTTCATGTTATGCACACAAAGAAACGCGCTGGATTTGCATTGCAAAGTGTAATATGAAGATTAATTCGAGCCTCCTTGCCCTTTGATGTCTTTGCTGTTTCGCGAATCAAAGGACAAAATTAATTGTTCGTTGCTTTTAAACTCATGATAAGACGACGCGAGAAGAACACGATGAAAGCAGAAGAGACAAGGCAAACGAAAGAGGTTTGATTCAGATGGAATTAAATCAGTAAAGATTTGTCTTGCAACATGAATAACAACAACGATTTTATGCCATCTCTTCAGCATCTTACAAAGCGCAGCAGCTAAGTTTGTTGTTTTCCTGTTGGTATTTCTTGATTTCAAAAGAAATATAAAGACATACATTGTAACATTTATATTTATTAATCGTTCATACAATTCATGGCATGATTAATATTGAACGTATTTGTGCGTGTTTGAAATTGATTCATCTCCGCGACATATTTATTGGAGGAATTTCTTTGTTAAGAATTTCCTGTTCGATTAGTATCGTTCCGTTCAATTCCACACTATATTTTCTTGCGTGTTTTCGTTGTGCATCGTCGTTTCCTAGGACTGGCGTGTCTCAATAATACGAGTGCATCTTTTCCCAGACGACCGGTTTATCTTCCGTCTCTCGTTTATGTGTTCAGTTTCGTCATGGAATCAATCGTAATTTCCTTTCCACGCACGTAGCCCTTTTCTTCGTCTGTGCACTTCGTCGTCGACGATTCGATCGTGAAAGGTTTAATGGCTAACCATGTTTATCTATCTAGAAATTGCATTACTATTGTCGTCGTCAAATGTGACGTGAACAAACGATAAATAAGCGTGAGCACGTGCACGTAATCACAAAATTTTGATATCTGTGTCACGTGTAGGCCGATATTAAATACGATATCGAAGCTGCGTTGGCCGAAATAATGATATAAGTCAATATAATAAGAGAGCTCTGACATATTATAAATATATTAGATTTTATTTGTAATTTGTCTCTTTCTTTATTTAAATAGTAAATTTTTTGAAGAAAGTCAACCCAAAGATGTGGCAACTTTCTTAAAAATATAAAGAATTTATCTCTAGTCCGTTCAGATTTTCTTCTCCTCTAGAAATTTTATTTGACAGCTTTATGTGCAAATATGCAAGTAAAAAATTTTCTGCTCCTTAATTTTATTATTTATGTAAAAATCTCGCTAATCTAGATATTACGAAAGATCTGCTAAAAGACATGCAAGAATAGGCGTGACTCAATCGATTGCAATGTAGGACTAATTATGTTATTTAAAGTATTACTCGAGCGACGAAAGGGGTCACGTGCTGCGACTTGCTTGAAAAAAAAAATCTGATTGCTAATTGGCGCTGTCGTGGATTGTTGATTGGTCGACGACGCTCTTCGAGACTGACCGATCGTTCCTCGCGTAATTGGACACATTCGTTCGCGCCGACCTGGTAATTGCACCTAACGCGTTAACTGCAATTGCAGTCACGCGCGGCTCGATCCCCTCTTCTTTAATTGGTCGACCCGAAAATGAAGTTTCGCCATGGAATTTGTTCGCATCCCCCGACATGTGTTCGCGTCGGCAAAGAATGCAGTCGGTTAACTACATCGAATGCGGTGACTTTAATGAATTCTGATGTGATTGAAATAAACGACCGCTCGTGGTCCTTATTTAGAATTTAATATTAATGATGTAACATGTATGAGATGTGTAACATTTGCTGGCGTTGAAATTTATCGGAATTTATAAAATTGTTGCATTTTGTGTGTGTGTATGTGATTCGAAAATTAAAGAAATTAAATTTATTTGTTTAATTAATATTCTCATGGAATGTATATATTTTATTTTTTAGAAAAAAATAATGTAGTTTTTTAAAATAATCTTTGAATGATTTTAATGATTTTAATACATTTTAATCTGAGTATATTTTAAAGATATTCTTCAGGATAACAAGAATCTGCCGTCATTAATCTTCAATTATTCATTTATTCTCAAATAATGGTTTATTATATAAATAGATAATTTGATTGTATACTTAATACTTTTATAAGAAAATTATTATAATAGAAAATATAATAGAAAATGATTAAAAAGAACAGGAATAAGGAAGAATCGCGAAAAACGCGGAAGGAAAGTTTCGTCGACAGTTATCAGATATATATATTAATCAATGTATAATTATTCAATCATTTCCTTCGTTATATACATATATCAGTTTCTGCCTTGCATGCAAAATAAATGTATGCACACTGTTTGATCAAAATTATATATTGGAAAGTGCACGTAATCCTTGAAATTCGTAGCGAAACGATCATATAAATTCCTCGCGAAACTTCAACAGCAGTCCGAGAATTAGTCCAAGATGTCGGGTATTTCGGACAGAACAAACTTCAATTAAATAAGAAAATAGGAGGGTGAGAGGGGGAATGTGGAAAGAAAGAATTACTGAGAAAGTAAAACAAAAAAGGAATGATGTACCGACTCTCGGATTTCGTGCTCTCCGTTTAACGAGCTTTAATTAATGACGTCAGCCTGTCGTCAGGTCAATCTACGATATTCCAAGATAAACCGCCAGACACGCTCCAGTCGTCATCCGGCTCTGTTTCAAATAACTCCGACTTTTGTCGCGAGGCTTTCCTTCTTGCGAAAGCCTAATGCGAACCTATATAAGCATCGTTCGAACGATTCACGCGCGTAAGTTAATAGTTGGGATATATCTCGTAGGCAGTTTGTCAATGCAGTTGATTATAAATGACGTTTATAAGTGTGCATTAGGTTATCGTTCGACGACATCGGTGGATGATGCGTTTAATTGGATGACGCGAATTCGTTAACCCTAGGCCACGATGGATGTCATCCGCGGTTACGTGAGTGTCTAGTTTTAGAATTGAACGAATGTACACCGCATACTCTGTACGAAGAAACTACTAACTTTCCCTATACGTTTTCGTTTTCTGTTCCCAGAGGGATAGAGAAATTCGAGAGGAGCAAAGTCTCAGAGATCTGAAATAATAAAATTGGAAAACTTTAACTGAAAAATTCCTCTTCGGTATTCAAGAATTTTAATATATCAAAATACAGTATTTGAGTTATTTTATGAATTCAAAGAGAAAGACGAATCGCAAATTTAAAATATATATTTATATATTTCGTAATCGAAAGATTTTTAAAAAAATTGGAGTGAAAATTTGAATTTAAAAAGAAATTTAAAGATTCAAGAATCTCAAATAAGATAAATTTGATTAGGTAAACGAAAATGTGCTGTATAAAAAAGTTATATTAAAATAAAGTGACGTAGCACTATATTTTATAGACATATTAAAGTCAGAAAGATTTTTTTCGAAATATTTGATAAAGTGCGCTTATTCAACGTCATTGCTCGTTTGGACGAGATGATCGTCCGTGAATACCGGTGAATCGTCTTCAATTAAGAAGACGATTTAATGAGTTTCCAATCATACTGTTTTTATTACTTCTTAAAGGACTGGTTCGCGCAAATAGCTCCAGATATTTATGCGGTACAACTCGTTTCATTGGCATTGCAATTACTTCCGTGAAGTTGACAGTTCATTTTCAGAATTTCTGGCGCTTTCATAAAGTTTCTAAAGTTTTAAAGTTCTTAATACGTTCAAAAAAGAAGTTTTGGCGATTAAATGTAAAATACAAAAATATAAAATAACAACTTTACATTTTCTGTATATAAAAGTCGATAATTTTTTTATTTCAATCGCTTGGAGTTATCACATTTTTCAATAAAAACTCTTTAAATTCTATTCATAGAACTACAACAAAATATCAAATTTTTGAAGAAAAGTTTTAAGCCATAATAACTTGAGAAGTTCCTACCTGAAAAATTATTAGAATATATTCTTTTTTCATTTTTGTTTTTTTTTTATACCAATTACAAATTATATGTTGACAGATTTAAACTTTACAAAAGTATTATCTTTAATCTTGCACATCCTGTAAAAACACATCGCATTTACTTTGTCACATATATTAGTATTTCATAAGCAAACAAATCAGAAAAAATTAAAGTTATTAAGTAGTCATATCAACTCATTACAATTGCATAATTATATATCAATCTTATATTTCACACAGTCATTGCATCGTGTTATAATCAGCTAAAATAATGACCTTGCTGTGTTTTGCACAATCCGCAATTAAGACCACCGTTTTAAACCACGCAATGTTTGTATTTAGCTAAGCGTGCCTTCACGCACTTCCTTTATCAGAATGAATGTGTTTGTTCCCATGAATGAAACGAAGCGACGTATTCTGGAATCAAGTCTTTCGGCGCGTAATCGCTCTGGCACGATTCTTATTGTTCATTAATGCCTCTTTCTCACGGCGATTCCAATTTAACGCCGGCGGGTGGCCTTTTACTTTCAGTTGGGCGACGCGATGTTCGTCGAGCTGCCGCGCGTCCGTCTGGATGGCGGAGCACGTGCTTTTCGGCAGCATTGGGGATACGAGACCCGACCGCTGGCACCACCACCGCCGCTAATCGAGGAGGACGAGGCCGCCATCGAGCCGGAAACTGTCAGTCTTCGGGAAGCCAACACCGCTTCTCCAATAGGTAAGTACAGATCGATCATAAGATGACCAAAATGTCGCGCGATGATCAACGAATCTGATATATTTTTCTGATATATTTTTCTCCATCTGCTATTCGATCGAAATCGCATTTTACGTTATTAGTTTTTTTTTGAGATATCTGCGATATAAAAGTTGACATTGATTTTCCTCTGATTCTACCATTTATCTCTCTTTCTTTCTAGCAGAATAGTAATTATATAATTTTTCTAATAGTTAATACACGTTTGAATAGAGCGTAATTTATATAATTAATAGATCATAAGGTGACCAAAATATCGCGCGATGATCAATGAATCTGATATATTTTTCATCTCCATCTGCTATTTGATCGAAATCGCATTTTACGTTATCAGTTTTTGAGATATCTGCGATATAAAATTTGACGTTGATTTTCCTCTGATAGGATTCTACCATTTATCTCTCTTTCTTTCTAGCAGAATAATAATTATATAATTTTTCTATTAGTTAATACACGTTTGAATAGAGCGTAATTTATATAATTAATAGATCATAAGGTGACCAAAATATCGCGCGATGATTAATGAATCTGATATATTTTTCATCTCCATCTGCTATTCTATCGAAATCGCATTTTACGTTATCAGTTTTTGAGATATCTGCGATATAAAATTTGACGTTGATTTTCTTCTGATAAGTTTCTAGCATTTATCTCTCTTTCTTTCCAGCAGAATAGTAATTATATAATTTTTCTAATAGTTAATACACGTTTGAATAGAGCGTAATTTATATAATTAATAGATCATAAGGTGACCAAAATATCGCGCGATGATCAATGAATCTGACATATTTTTCATCTCCATCTACTATTCTATCGAAATCGCATTTTACGTTATCAGTTTTTGAGATATCTGCGATATAAAATTTAACGTTGATTTTGTTTTGATAGCTTTCTAGCATTTATCTCTTTCTTTCCAGCAGAATAGTAATTATATAATGTTTCTAATAGTTAATACACGTTTGAATAGGGCGTAATTTATATAATTATATATAATATTATGTATTACACACTTACATAAAGATTTTAAAGATCTAAATATACCTTTCAGAATATTTATTTTTAAAGAATGATTTATATTTATATGAAAAGTTTAATTAAAGCATTTTTACTGCATGAAAATATTCTGAAGCAATTTATATAAATTAAGAAAATTTAAAAAGGATATATATATTAATATATATGTATATAAAAAGATATATAAATTAAGACACAGAAAATAAATTTTTAATAATGAAATAATAATTATTTAATAATGATATTTTTAATAATGAATCATATCAGGCGTATAATATCAATATATGTATGTGTGTTCAAGATTAGAAACACTTAAGCAATAAAAATCATAAATTATTCTTTACTGCTTTTTATTTTTAATCAAAAATTTCCATCATTAGATAAATCTAAATTTAAAAATCTAAATTTATATAGAAAACTATCTAAATTTAAAAATCTAAATTTTTATAGAAAACTTTATAGAATCTAAATTTTTACAAAGAAATATAGATATTATATATATATAGTATAATCGCATTCATACGTATTTATTGAAAATCTGTCTCTAATTTAATTAGATTAAAAATTCTAAATAACTATCGCAAATAAGCAAATAATATAATTAAATAAACAAGTTTTTATTTAATAATAATTTCGGCAAAGTCGTTGTAAAGGCACGTATTAAATTTTGATAAAATATGTTGCTACTATGCACGAATAACAAATATGAATAACTGTAAACGTAACTATTTGGAGAACAAGAGAAAATATCGTTAATTTTAATTACAACGAATCGTTAGTCTTTGAATTCCTCTCGTATTACAAACCGACATGATTTTATTGCAACCAGAACCATTTCGCTTTGTATCAGCGTTAGAGATGTGGTATTTAACAACAGTGTTTAACATTTTGTCTTTGGTATAATAGCGAGAGGACCGATCAACATTAATTGCGCTTTGTTGAAATTGTTGGTGGCGTAGCTGCGACTGACAGATATCGCTCGATGGTGCGTCCTTAACGAGTCGACATTGTTCAAAAGGAATCAAGTGCACTTTCCCCCACTTTCCCTCCCGGGTGCCGATTCATTTCGTTTTTGCAGCAACGCGAAAGGGCGATAGAGAGAAAAACGCTATTACGCGGGAAATGAAACAGAATGTTTCTTTCACACAGCAAGTAATAAAATTGCAAGTTTGAAACATTATGAAAAACAGATTTTGTTCTTTTTGTACTTAAAATATAAAAAACAATCATAACATCCAAGTACTAAGTGTAAAAAGACAGCTAAAATCTTTTTACACTTAGTACTTTGATGTTGAAAGTATTTGTAATAATTTAATAATTTATAATCAAGAAAAATGAATATATATGTATGGATGAAATCATAAGCTTGAGTGCCAGATAACTTTATCTTTTTATGTCATAATAAAAAATTGTACAAATTATAATTGTATAATTCTAACTGCATTTTCATAAGGTATACAAAAAAAATTAATTTTTTATAATTTTTTAATAGATAGCATCTTTCTCTCTCTTCTCTCTTCTTGATAAAAGATAAAACAGTTTCCTGCAACAATCTGCTACTTTATTGATTATATTCTATTATTATAAAATAAATTTTATTTTTGTTTTTATATTTTATATCTACGTGTTGCTTTATGAATTTTAATAAATTAATGTCAAATTTCCTTGACTATATCTAGCTCGATTCAATGTTTGTACTTTCTGCCTTACCGATATGCTTGATATCAACTGCGAAGAGTGTTTGTAGAAGCTTCTCTGATCAACTATCGGTATTTTATTTTTTTTCACAGTCACTAGATGGCAGTAGTAAGCAATTTTGTTAACTAATAAATATTTGCAGAATTACATAACAACACAAAAGTGAATATCAATTAAATTATACTAGATATGTTAAAAATATATTATATAGATTTTAAATATTATCCATTTCTAGCTCAGCAATTCGAAAAATTGTTTTTTGAAAGATTTATTTTTTTACAATTAATTTTTTTCTTAATTTAAATAATTTTATGTATTTGTATCGTATATGTATAGCAGAAAATAATATTATTGACTAAATTATATTGGATATATAAGAATTATATATATAAATTTTAATTATCATCTAATTTTAATATTAAGCTTAGCAACAATATTGCTCTTTAAAGATTCATATTTTCTTGTAACTAAATTTTTTTTAAATTTAATAATTTTATATGCATGTATATATAACATAAAGAAAACAAATTATTTAAATTTTTTGGTATTACATTGAAAAGTTAAAAAATTTTTATAGTTTGAAAACAAAACAAAAGTATATTAATTCAAATATAATTACTTTGATTTTTTTAGCATTATACTGAAAAATTAAAAAATCCTAACAGTTTAAAAGTGAAATGAATATATTAATTAGAATATCTTAGATTTTAAAGATGCGATATATTTTGTGAATTATGAAATATTTTGTATTTAACTTTACAATGCAACTCTTTGTTGAAAGCAGCAAGAAAGAAAATTGCCTCTCGAGCGTTTCTCGCGGATAGATATTGTTGTGACCTAATTTCGGCATGATTTCTGAGCTAGAAAATTCTTCGTAGCATCTTTCTAAAGCCATTGAACATTCTGCTCGTCTATTGCGCGTGGGAGTTGTATGATCTAGAATCTAGAAAATATCGTCACGACATGAGATGCTCTTTTCCAGCAGAAATAATTAGAAAAACATTGTTTCAATATCAACCTCGCTACACTTGAATATTATTTCAAAGAAAAGTATCTCTTATTTTTCATATCAACTGCATTAACCTGATCGTTCATTCGATTTTTTTTTTTAAACGACTGTTTCGCAATCTCGTGCATTATCCTTTTCCTTTTACAACATGATCACGTATGCTTGCTTGGTAAAACGAGTTCGCACGAATGCACAATGACGATGCAAGGATAGCGGTGTCGACAACGTAGCAGTTTAATATACACTCGATGACCTTCGATATCTTTATCACGTGCACGTTGTTTGCGATACAAGAACCTGAGAATTTTTAGAGAAGCATAAAGATCCAATTTGTAAGAAATTTGTTTGAACATCAACGGGCAAGGTTTCTTGTAAATAAATGCCATAATTTTGAAAAGAACTTGTGCAAACATTACGATGCGTTTTATTAAATTAAAATTAAATACATATTTTGATGTGATGATGAAAAAATATCGAAATGTCAAATTAATTGAATACCAATTATAATATTTGTCATTTCGTGTGCGACACATAAAATTAATATCTATTTGCGATATAAGAACCTGAGAATTTTTAGAAAAACATACATATGCAATTTATAAGAAATTTGTCTGAACATCAACAGGCAAGGTTTTTCTTGTAAATAAAAGTCATAATTGAAAAGAACTTGTACAAACATTACGATGCGTTTTATTAAATTAAAATTAAATATATATTTCGATGTGATGGTGAAACAAATATCGAAATGTCAAATTAATTGAATATCAATTATAATATTTGTCATTTCGTGTGCGACACATAAAATTAATATCTTTCTCTAAAAATTGAGCGAAACGATAATTATAAATGATTGGCCTCTTAGAATATATTTGATAATTATAACGATCATTTTTTTATTCCTTGTGAGTCCTGGGTGATCGCGGAAGTATGGAAAGCGAAGCCTTATCTTGGTCGAGACTCGCTCGTTGAAAGCCTTCTCTCCGCGATCATCATCGCCGTAGTATTGTCTGAAGCACCGGAAATGCCTTCGCCGGAAGAACCATCCTGGTAGTCTGAACAACGCGCGATGTCACACGGTCGGTCCCCTCCTGTCACCATGTGGGTCTTGGGCGCGTCCGCGCACGCATGAATGCTCGCGCGTTTCTACCCACGTAAATACGCGCTCACGACACCTAGAGAACGCGATCCCGACATTACCGTTGCTGTCACGTTTAGCACACGCAACAAGAGGATTAAATAGGGAGCAGGATCGAAAGAGATGAATATTAATTGCGAAGGATCAATGATTAGAATAAGGATAGAGTATACTTGTGCAATAGATTTCTTTAAATCCTTAAATTTGAAACATTGATATATATTTCTGTGACAGTATGATTTTTTTTTTGCGAAAAAAGATTAATAAAAAAATTTGTCTACTATATACAGGGTGTCCCAACTACCGCTCAATATTTTAAAGGTAGATTCTCTGGTTAATTTCAAAACGATTTTTCCTCAGCGAAAATGTCGAGGTACTAATAGTTTTCGAGTTATAAATGATTGAAAATAAAGGGTTTTTCGCAAACTAAGCCTTATGGGAATAAAATATTAATAAAGTCACATTCTTTAGTTAATTTTAGGTAGAGTTTACTTTAGAATTTTAATTTAAGGCTTAGTTAGAAAGATACATCATTAGGAATATGCAAAAATTAGGAATATGCAAAAAATAATGATCTTCTTCGGCATTTTCGCTGAGGAAAAATCATTTTTAAATTGGTCAGAGAATCTATCTTTAAAATATGGAGCGATAGTTGCGGGACACCCTGTATATAGATATTATATAATAATGAATATTTATTTTAAATATTTTAGACTTTTATTTTTTTTTATAGATGACACATATACATTTTATTCCGAAAAAAATGAGACTTGCATTATTTATGCAATTTTTATCTTCCTTTATTTTTTACATAACTTATATAACAGAATTAAATAAAATATAAATATAGATATTTTTTGCGACAAAAGATGATTAAAGGGATCAATGCAATTTTGATTGAAATCTATTTTCTTTCGAATTGAAAGAAAATAAATTTCAATAATTTTTTAATTTAATATTAAAAATTTTTAAGACTAATTTTATTTCTAGAACATTAAATTTTTTTAAATTTTGAAATTAATAAAAATTTTTCTTTTTTTATTTATAATTTATAGATCAATTACTCCACTCGCTGGAATTATATTGCGACTTTGATTTCCGGTATAAGCGTACGCATCTCGACTAATTATGGAATCGAGCATGCTACGATGTGGCTTATCTCGCAAACTTGACAGTGAAGACGGTGGAAGATTGTCGATCGTTTCCACGCGATTCATGATATCCTCGAGAAAAATCACGCTCGTGAATCGTCCGCTGACGATCGCGAACCGTTAGTTACCGTGCAGCTGCCATTAAAGTGTCTTCTCGTGAGTTAAGCTCAAGTGAGCTAAGCTCGCGATTCGCATGCACGAAGTGTACTGAACGTGACGCATACGATCGCGATTCCGATCGCGACGCCGACGAGAACAAATACGACACAGAAGTCACTTCTCGGAAGCATAATAATGTAAAGTCGAGACAAAAAGATATAATGATAATGACCAATAATATTAAACATGATAGCTTGCATATTCTCGGCCAATTGTATAAAATAACGAGTTGAAATTCTCTTTGATTTCTCTGTTCTTTTCATGTCAGATCTCTGGAATCGATTTTACGTGAGTCGATTGAATTTATTTTAATATAAATTCAAAGTTTGACATTTCACGAAAAATATCATAGGTCATTTAAAATGATGCTGCAAAATTGTTTTAATTATATGATATCCTGAATCCGGATTATAATTTTTATATCTGAAATTTTTGTATCTCGTCGACGAAGAAAGCAGGAAGTCTCGTTATCTCCTGATGTGCTGACACCATAAATAATTTATATAATTAGAATCGCGTCGACAAATTCATTCTAGTGGAAACGCACGCTTGTTAACGCATGCAAAATACTTTCTTTATACTTTGCTACTGATTGCAGCGCGGAGTTAAGATCGCATTGTTGCTTGCATCGCCTAGTTTACGCCTGCGACCCTAATCTCGCTATTGTCTCGCGAGGATTATTTCGCGCTCACGGAGGTGGTTAATTGCACGTCGACGCGATGGGAAAGAGCTAACAATTTCCACGCGTGACTTCGCGAACATCGCGACGTTATCTCGCTCGTAATCGCTTCGGATCGAAGAGAAAGAATTGAGAGAATTCTTTTTCACCATGGAGCTGTTTTTTTTTCTTTTTTTTTTCGTAATTATATTCAGAATTATTTTTCAGAGTTACTCATCTTTAAAGTATATGTTTGACTCATTTTCATAAATATTCATGAAAATTAGAATAATTTATTTTGATGCGCGACTATTTGTAAAGTTGAGATAAATCAGACGAAAATTGACTTTTATGAATATTGAGTTGAGCTCGAGCACTTTACACAATATTTTACGCGCGAATTTATATTTTTCAAACAAAAATATTTTTCCTTAAATTTTGTGAAAAAATACAAAAAGAAGTATCCTGTTTGGTAAAGCTTGTTAAACGAATACTTAAAAATCTGCTTAAATATTGAATACTTGAAAATCATCTCTTCATCTCTAGTCTTGTTATTAAATTGGAGGAATTCAATAATATTTAAAAATACTATTGAACTTTTTAAATATAATAAATATCACAGAAACAATATTACCACATTTTATTATAAAATACTGTTATTATTTCGAGATATTTTATTTCTGATAATTTGATTAAAATAAGAAAGAGGAAAAATTTTTTGCAAACTCGTCGTGATTTAACGGCGCGGTTAATCCATTCGCTGATTTCGGAAAGACGCAATTTCCGTGATGACCCAATGCTTATCGCCACCGGCGACCGCACATCCTCCGGCGATTACAAACCGAAGATCTATCAGGGACAGGCAGTCTATCTTGGACAGTTTGCGTGGTATCTTTGCGTCGTCAACGATTGCGCGCGCGACTCTATTGTCGAAGCAAATTGACCGGCATCCGGAAGTTTCTGTTTCGTTTTACATCGTGTATAATATCGCGGAAGTTTTCATCGACCAATTTGTATCATTTAATTACTCATCATCGTTTAATTGTTTTTTTTATTAGATATACGCAGGAAGTATTAATTCTTTGGCGACAAACTTGAAATTAATAAAAATATTAATTATCGACAGTTCTCTCATTAGTTGCAAGAATTACGTAAATAAAATTCTATTTTTGGAGAAATCTAAATTTTTCGCATTTATGATGAATAACATTGTAAATTGCTATCATAGAATTATTTATTCCTTTCTTCATGAAATGAAAAAAAATATGTCTAAAACTAGGAAAACTTTTTGAATAATTTAATTGAACAGATTTATTCAGAAGAATTTTTCGAATTTTTTTTCTCTCTTGTAGTAGAATAGTAATTGGAGGAATTGATTGAAAATGCCAAACTCGAAATTAATAAATATTAATTATCGCCAGTTCTCTCATTAGTTGCGAGAGAATTATGTAAATCGTGTAATTATTTATATGTATAATGTTTCAATCAAATATATTATAATTTTATATTTTATTTTGAGATTCTGCAAATCCAATGCGAGATGGATTTCTTTTTAATCTCATTTTTTTTCGAATTTTACGCTGAATAAAAATTTATATATTTGCTCTTTCAAGATATTATATATTTATAATAATATGATACGACATTTTTGCATAGATATTTGAATATCTTAATTAATTACAGCCGTACATTCATTGCACAAATAAAAAACATTTTGAAAGAATCCTCTAAATCTTTCACATTTGAATAACATTGTCTTCATAAATCTTGTGTTCTCATTCCTTTTTTTATAAAATGAAAGAAATATATACAGGATGTCTCTTAATCAATCTTTCAAAAACAGATTCCTAGGATCATTTGGAGACAATTTTTCCTCAGCGAAAATGTCGATGAAGGCCATCATTTTTTGCATGTTCCCAATTTTTGTCATCATATATCTTTGCAATTAAGCCTTAAATTAAAACTTAACTAAAGTAAACTCTATTTAAAATTAATTGAAAAATGTGGTTTTGTTAATATTTTATTTCTACAAAGCTTAGTTTATAAAAACCCCTTATTTCCAATCACTTATAATTCGAAAATTATTAGTGCCTCGACATTTTCGTTGGGGAAAAATCGTCTTTTAGATGATCTCAGAAATCTGTCTTTGAAAGATTGATTATGAGTTTCGGGACACCATGTATAGGAAAGCTTTTCAAAGAATCCAGCAATCGAGACCAAATTGTGGCCCCTAAAAAGGGTCTTTTAAATTTTTTTTTAATAAGGCAGCATGGAATCGATTAAAAATGTCATCGCGCTATTATGCATGAATGTTGAAAATGTCGAAAGTATAATCGTCTTCTTAATCTCGACCCTAGCTGGAACCTTTTCCTCGCACATCGCCCCTCCTTGCACTATACCGATGATGAGTTGATGACGACGACTGTCGATTGGCGTGGCGGGCTAATGCCTATAGAAAATCCTCCTCATCCAGAGAGTCCTCGGCGCCGGATGCGATAAAACGGCTCGTCGTCGTACTCGTCGTCGTCCGACACGGCACCGATATAAGTGCGTTCACGCCGTTCGTTGGACGGACGTTGCGAGAGCGCGGCGCGGATAAAAGTCGGTGAAGTGTGCTAGGTCATTGCTTTTCAACGACGGAGCCAAGCGAGCGATCCGTCGCAGTCACCGTGGTACCCGCATCCCAGGCGGGCGACTCCTTTTTGCATTGTTCATCTCTCGTCGCGATCTTTCGTCTTTCGTCAAATCATTGTTTATCGAATGAGTCATGTAGGGGGGATCACTTTCAGAAGAGCGAGTGCCAAGAAAAACACTGTGTTCGGACAAGTCGGATGGTGGAACGGGATCAGTTTTACATCTTGTCGCGTTTTATAGTGTTGTATGGGTTCGATGGATAATTCATCAGGGAGAGAAGTGTGCGTGCTTTTTGACGTCGGGGTATATTCTTAAGATTAAGTGAATAGAAAGCATGAAATATCACCTCAAATTTATTGGGATTGAATGATGATTCGGCAAATCCCGAGGGAGTGGTCGTGTTGTTTGCTGTTCGACGATGACGCGTCGATAAGAGGCGTGTTTAATTGAAGAAAAAGAGGTCGGGTGACCCACTTGTTGGACCATTAGTGGTGTGTGAGAGAGTGCAATCACACATACACATATACATATACACACGACACACACACACACACAAACGGGACCAAAGCATTTCACGTTGGGGGCGCGACTATCATCTCGATCGCGTGATTATCATCGCGACGTTAGAATGAGTCGTAAGAAGGTGTGGAACTCTATATTGCGACGGAAAAAGAAGAATCATTTGGATTTAAGTTCGAAAGATGATAGTCCTACTTCGAGCAATGTTTGTAAGTAAGAGTGCAAGAAAAATATCGTGCGATTTATTTCTCTCTAGGAAAAAAACCTTTGTTATCGAGTTCATGCTTCGATAAACGTGATTTAAATGGGTAGATATATGGGTAGAGATATAGATAAAGATTTATTAGATTACTTTGGAATTCAAGTAAATTCTCCCTTCTTAATATCAAATTAAGAACGACTTATTAATAATATAAAGATCGAATTTCTTTCTTTCTCTCTCTCTTGTATTTTGCCAAGATGTTGTAAATAAAACACTGTAATTTCCAGTTATATAAGAAAAGAAGTTGTTATTAATATTATAAATAAAATAAAAAATGATACATGTATTTAAAATTTTTACAATATAATACATATTGTGAAAATATATTATAATTATACTCTGAAAATTATATATATACGCAGATGTTTATTTGAGACATAAAAATCGAATTCTATAAAATATTATTTTGTACATATTAAATAAAATATCGAATGATTATTTTGACATTTTGAAACGAAGGTTTTTTTCTAAAAAAAAAAATCTGCCAACCCAGGTTTTTTATTTTGCTTTGCATGGTGGATTCTTCTTCTAGCTTGTCTCTGACAAACGCTTTGTTAATATCATTCTCGATTAACTCATTTCTCGCAGTGTTTCAATAAAAGCAGCTGCGAGTTATGCGAAACGTCGGGAGGAGCTCAGGGTCTTTTTGCGGAAATGAAAACCGCAACTTCACGTTTGCTTCACGTCATTAAATACCCAGAACATGCTTATATGTATGTATGTGCGCACCAACAACTTCGCGTATGCTTCACGTGATGTTATATTGTCCGTAAAACCATGTCGCATTGTCCAGATTTACCGCGACCGCGTTATCGCGGAAGATATATTATTCATCATCCTCGCGGATTATAATAAATATGCGTAAACGCTTTTGCTTTTATGGAAAACTTTTCTTCTTTTTTCCTGTTTTTTACCTTATATTTTTATCGCTTCGAATATTGTTACAAGCGCATATTTCTCGTTAGATTTATTTTAAGCCTTGCTTTATCTCTCTTTCTCTTATTTATATCGCGCAATTTTAAATTTGAATTAAAGGAAATTCTCTATGATTTTTTTATTCGATTTTTCGACATGAAACTACGTACCTTTTTTATATTTTCTATAAAATTTTCATTTTTCATCCCTTGACATTACACCAACCTGACGCCTTTCGAGATTCCACGATCGGTAGAGAAGTCGGCACTGGCAGCATCTGCTGAAACATCGAACGAAAGAGCCACCGTATAACGAAGGAAATATATAACTCAAAGCAGCAGCTCGCAAAATGGAAAATAAAGAGAGAAAAAGCATTATAAAATAATTTTAACTAAATATATGTAAAATAAATTCTCTTCAGCAGTTCGATAATTCGTCGAAGCAGGTATAAAATCGAGGTCAGATCGAGTTAGGAGAAAATTCGTTATTGTCTTTTCATAAGTTATAAATTTCAGAGAAAATCAAGGAAGAGAAAAAAAAGGAAAAAGAGAGAGAGAGAGAGAGAGATGGAAAGAAGGGGAAGAAACAGCGTGATATATTGCAAATATCCAGTAACTGGAAATAAAAATACAAACAAAAGTAGAGAAGCCAACGATGCAAATACTTAAGCTCTAATTGTATTCCATCGATTGGATTGACATCCATTATCGTCTTTTTTTATCCGGAATCACTGCTAATGTCGTCAAATCCCCTTCGAGCTCTTTCGCGAACTGTAAGTAAGGCATGAATTATTTACGGTGCTTCCGAAGCGGATTTAACGGATTCGAATCGTCCTGTTTTCGTCATCCCTGTGAATGGGGGAGGGTGAATGGACGAATGAAGAGGAAGAAAGGAGACGCGACTGTGCGTTGCCTCTCCACTCGACGATTTTAATTGAAACGTCCGCACATTTAATTAAAAATCGCTGTTCGCTATGATTCTGACATGAAGTTGACTATCCATGGGATCTCGGTTTCTACGCACGGTAAAATTGCATTTTTGTGATTCCGCTTTCCAGATAAAAATAAAAAATAAAAAAATACGATAAAGTAATGAAGATACATTGTAAATTATTAGATCGGATTTGCCTGTTGCGCAAAAGAAGGTGATACACATAATGAAGTTAATTAAAGGACGATATATATTACGTAGGATCCGATTTAATTAAAATTCTAAGTGAAAATGTTATACGACTGTTCCATTTATTTTTGCAATTTGATAAAATACATTAGATATATGTGTATGTATTAAATATATTTTTATCTTAGGCTGAAATGTATTTTTCAAAGATATCAGATCATATATTGTTGAAAAATTGTTACAATAAATTGTTACAATAAAAAATAATTATAATTTATATATACACATAAATGTTTTCTCAAGTAAATTATATTCCATATCAGAAAAAATATAACTTTATATTAATATAATATTTTATATACAAATAAAAAATAAATTTGTTTTGTACATTAATAAATAAAATAATAAATTAATAAATTATTAAGAAATTATTTAAAAAAATGAAAAGTGAATATTTATTAATAAATTTATACTAAATATATATATATATATATATATATATATATAAAATATAATGAATTAATTTAATTAAATATATAATTAATTAATTTATTAAATTATATTATTTCCAAAAATTGCGAAAAGAAATGTTAGATTCGTATTTTTATACAGTTATGAAAATAATACTACAGTAAAATAATTGGACTAGGATCTTTTTGCCTCTGGTGCTTTTTAAAAACCAAGGTAAATAGCGGATTCCGTCCATTCGAAAAAATTCATTTGTCGAGATATATATTTAAATAATATGAATAATTTTGATGTACCGACATTCCACAGTCGTTGATAAATAACACAGCGCGATGGAAACGGTTAGGCGGATTAATTGGCGGAACGAATCACTGCGAGAGAAGGCTCATCGTTATGTAAATCATTCTAAATATGAAACCACGGACGCATCGAGCAGTCACTTCAGCCTCTTCCTTTCTTACGCGAAGCACGAAATCAAGACGAGTGTCAGAATTACTGTCATGAGCCGGATTGAGGGTATAATATCCGAAACGATGATAAAATGGGATAATTCGTGCCGAGAAAATAGCGTGGAAAGAACGAGAGTTCTTTCTGAGAAATTGAGTCCCACAATTATTTATTTATTTTTTTACATTTATTTATTTATTTATATTTTTTTTAATACATAGTTAATCGCCATCATTGGATCGGATGACTTCCGGATAAGGTTGACACGACGTAAAGGAGAGGAAGCAATTCGAGAGGCACGTATGTTCGCTTTGTACGCGACCTGGTATTAACGCAAGCGAGTAATGATGTAAGGCGACTCCGCGCTCCCGTACTTTGGTTTCATGCGATGCAAACCATCTCGTCTAATTGCGACTATCGCAATATCGTTATTTAAGGAAGATATTTTCTCCCGATTTCACTCTATGCGAGCGAGATCGATAGATTCGAAATATATTTATCTTTTGCATCGCTTCTTTATAAAGGGCCTTTGTGGAGCAAATATCGGAAGATTTTATGCACGATGAATTTTTCCCATGATCGTTAATTTATGGCTAATTGCCAATCTTTTAACATGAGTTGATAATTTCCATGTGTTGTAATCTGGATCTCTTGATTAATTTTATTAATTTAATTAAAAATTTTTGAATGTGATTTCTCACAAAAGTACAAAACGGTGCAAAATTTTAGCAATAAATAATTTAGATTTAAATAAAACACCTTTAAATGCAAATGTACACAATTTTTTTAAAATTCTGTATTAAATCGCTATAAGTTTTAAATACAGATTTTTTATTTTATTGAACCAGACAAAACGAGAGCTTTAAACCGACTTGCAATACGAGAATTTAACGTAATGGATTTAACAAGCTCCGGATAAATTTCCAAACACGAAACGGAGCGTGCAACAAAGAGTACAACAATAATCATCGTCCGATTGCTTCCCTTCGCGCTGTGGGATCGTATTCTACCAGATACATTAATAATTAGAAGCTTTACGAGGCGCGTACCGTCAGCTGGAGAACGAGAGTAATGGTAGCTTTGTTTCGTCTCGAGGGCTCTTTCCTCTTCCTCGCTCTCCGCGTTTCTTGCTGTCGTGAGATGCCCACCTATTTATTTCCTCCTCCGCATCTTTTGCAATATCCCGCATCTGCAACCTCCTTCTCGTTCACGAGATGGAATCTCGAGATGAGCGCAAACGCCAAAGGGCGAGAAAATGAGCGAAGGACGACAGGAGTATCTCCTTACGTGTTTCTTCGAATTTCTCTCAGACAATATCAGCATACCTTTCGGTGTTAGGTTTTATGTAAAAGGAGATGATAGTTGTCGTAATATCTTTGCAAAAAGGATTATGATACTTGGCTGCGAACTGTTATTGCATTTCATGCATCAAAAATATTAATACTTTGGTACTTTTGCTAATCATGATTTTATTATTTTGTATTAAACAAATCGCTTAAATTAGATTAAGCGTATAAGTAATGAAAAGATTATCTAAATATGTGTGAGTTTAGTGTGTATATGATAATAATAATCGGAAAATAAACATGATAATTTAAGAAAAATTTTTTAAATAAAAAAAGAATGGATAAAATTATATACATATTTATTTATATCATATATATTTTTTATTTAGAATAATTTGGATTTATCTAATAATTCGCTGAGTCAGCTTTGTTTTTGCTGGCAAAGTTAAATCGAGCGGGTATTCGCCATAATGTTTTATGGCTCGCAGAATACTTTCTTTTCCTCTGAACTGACACGCAATTAGAGTGCGGTATATATATAATTACGAATACCGCTTATATCTTTTAAAAATCGAGACAATTGTACCTTTGCTCTTGCGTTTTTTGCGAAAGCGGCGCTATAATTATGCGATGTAAATATTTACGCTCGATTCAGATACGCTTGACTTGGTAAATTCTCGAATATTAAGTATAATAAGTTAATAACGCAATCTCGATGACAAGTCAAACAAAATAAAAAAATCCTAATGTATCTAGTATCGATAAATTAATTTCTTTTCGTATCAAATTGGAGCATTTTCTCTCGTTAAATGATCAATAAAATTGAAATATGAATTTATTAAGAAAGAAAAAACTCTCGTTACATATTAAAGCTCTCTTTATCAGATGATTCTCTGTAAAATATGTTATAATTATTATGTTACAATTATTAAAATTATTATTGATGAGATGATCGGAAAAATCAGCTGGGAATTCAATTTCCCATCGCGGAATCATATTGAATAGTTAGATCTATTTGGCTCCTCCTACGTTGTCGTATGAGTCAATCTCCTTGTACGGCGAGGAGAGGTGCGTCTTATTCCACGCCGGAAATGCAGCGTGATTAGTGAGTCGATAGTCTTTCCTTATTGCAAGCCGCGCCTTGTTGCCTTTCTTTCGCGATTCGAATATCTCGCAAACTCGCTATTAATTCTAGCTAGATACATAATGAAATTGAAAAGCATTTATTTCATACTCTTGAATTCAATTATAATTAATTTAATTTAATTAATTAATTAGATTCGTCATTTTATTTTGCAAGATGTGGAAATTTCGTATTTTTTGCTTGTATTTAATTGTTAATTTTCATGACAAATGTTAAGTATTATTTAAAAAAAAGAAACGATATATATTATCGGTTACTTTAATCGCTTAAAAATTTTTAATTAAAAATATATCGGAGAGAATTAATTTCTGCTTTCATTGCGCAATAGAAGTGCTCGCATCGCAAACTAATCCTCAAAGTCTCTCGAATGAGACTGCACGACGCCACAATGCGTTACGAAATCGCGAATGCAACTAGGAGCAAAAGTACGGTGAAATAAATCAAATAGGAATTGAGTTCCGAAAGCAAATTTATTGCGCGCACGCTGACGTAAACGTGTATAATTGTGATTTGGAAATTGACCGCGCTTTCTCTCGTTTATCTGTTAATGAAACGGCGCTCTTCCGATGACACATCGCGCAATCCAGTCGACAACAATGCATCTAAAAAAAAAACAGTATGTCACAATGTGTGATCCGATTAACTGCACGTGGATGAGATAAAGTAATATGAATTGGTCTAGCGTGTTTCGATACATGAAGCATCATTTGTGGAAATATTTTCAAAATATAAAATTTATGTGTATAAGAGACATGTTTTATTTTTCAGGTATTATTGGAAATTTTGAATTATTATTTAGATAATATGATAAATAATTTTGCTTCAAGCGGAATATTTACAGTTTCCGGAACGTGATTTATTGCTACGTATAATTTTGTTCCCATTTTCGAGAGAAAAAAACCCGCGAGATAAATTGAAAACGATGACGTCAGAGCATAAATATATATTCATGATATCTGTATTAAATCGCTGGAATAACGTATGATAATTTAAAGCAAACATGTATGGAGTAGAATCTCTGGGAAAAATATTGCAGCGATGCGCCAAAATTTACCTTCGTCAACTTTGGAAGAAGTAGGTTATGAAAACAAGTCTATCCATAACTCACCGAACATGTGAACATAACGTGTGTATGCGGATACGAATGCATGTGCATGACAATTTCAGGAGATTATGCGCAGTCACCATTCTCCAACGGAGATGAATGGACCAGCATGCGCACATGTCTGTATTAAATATCCGTTTCAACGTATTGTACGTCGATGTACATCCCGTCCACATCGCGGATATGTGTGCGAAGCGATAAAGTTACGGAAGCGTTTCCGTATTTTGTCGTCGCCCTTATCTAGCCCTCTGATTGCGACAGTGGCTCTCAACCGATCGATACTTGGGCTCCTCAGCAATGCTTGAAAGCTTTTTTTGTCTTATTAACAGCTTGCGATTCTAGCAATTTTATTCTTTTTTTTCTGTCAAATGCACTATTCTTGAAACACTCGATACTAAAAGTTTCTTTTTATATGGAATAATGTTCGATATTAAAAGCTTCTTTCCATATTGAATAATAATCTAAAAAGATTTGTATTATTATTACTTTATAGAGACTCTATTTGCTCCAACAAATAATATGCAATATCTTCTGTTTTAGAGCAATACTTTATTTTTAATAAACTTATAAATTTTTTTATTGCTTTAATATTTTATATATGAATAATTTCAAATAATTAAATCTTGTATATAATAAAAAAATATAAAAAAAATATTTTCTCTGCTTATGCTTGACATTATATAACTTACTGGATGAGGCTATGTTTCTTTTTTAATAAACTTATAAATTTTTTTATTGCTTTAATATTTTATATATGAATAATTTCAAATAATTAAATCTTGTATATAATAAAAAAATATAAAAAAATATTTTCTCTGCTTATGCTTGACATTATATAACTTACTGGAGTCTATGTTTCTTTATATTTCTTATACTTTGCTCTTTTCATATTTTCATTTGGATTTGTCAATGGAAATATTATATAATGCCCATATAGCGCCATTATTACGACGAGTCTCTACGTTGCCGAGAAGAGGATCCCAACACAGACATACCTTGGATCCGGAGTTGTCGTCGTTACGCGAGCATGATAACAATCATCTTTTCGTGGAGTGTAAGTTTCTTCTCGGCGTATTTTTATAAGTACTATTTTATCACAAATCACAAATATATTTACACGAGGTTGTGAAGCGTTTATGTATATGACAAGTAAAAAAAGGTATATTTTAAGGTATATTTTAATTGTATATTTTACTCTTAATTTATTTAATAGTTTCATAAATTATTGGCCTATTTTGTTACATTTTATTATCGCGCTAGATTTTATTTTTTCTTTCGCACGAATTCACGTGACTAAAAAAAATGTTTCTCATCTCGGTCACGTCGAAGGATGGTGAAATGATTTTCCTGGTGTTTACGCGGAAAGATCAGCCGTCTGGAATCGGGCCAGCGGTATTTTTACGCGTTTCGTCGGTCGAATGAGACAGAAACTGCTGCAATGAAGGCCGCAATATAGAACGATCTATGATCGCCGTTACACGAGACGACCGAATTTCGAACCGATTTTGAGGCGAAGGAAGTTTTTTCGTGAAAAAAACTATGACTCGGTATTCGCAGGTTATTCGCGAAATAGGAAATCTCGCAAAAAAATATCATAAATAGAATGAATATTGGCCATATTCGTTTATTTATTCTGCGAGTTGTGTCTAAAATTACACTCAATTGAAAGATACGTTGATTTCTAGATACTCCTATAAAAGTTTAACAACGAGACATATAAAGTTTGTGGAACATGCATGCGTATCGAACAAACAATGAGAAGAATAATAGAACGAAACAATTGATTAAAATCAAACGAGAGAATAAATATGTGTATAATAAAAGAAAATCAAATTATCGATTTAATTAATATTATGTATATCATAACGTTGCAGTTTCTCGTATCTTTTATTTGATAATTTTCTCTATTTACGTACTCGAAGTCTTTTTTGTTTTTCTCGTGAAAGCGAAATGTGTTGAATTGTTCTGCGAAATACATTCATATATATGAAACACAATTGCAAACGTGGAGATGCAATCTGCGAAACACACTGTTTATTTCACACTGTTACAATTGTTTCTGTCGCTGTTTGCGGATCCTTAGACTTGCTAAGCATGCGAGATTTCTTGAAGATTTCGCGTAGATTAGGACGGCGGAAGTAGACCGAGCGCGTGGAAATTGGCAGAGGCGCGCACTGAATGCGGCTTTCACCGGATTACGCAAAACTGCGGCGAGAATGTTCCAAGTGCAGTCGAAATCGCGAAACAATGATCAAGAAACTCGAACAAACTTAATTCGCGAAGCGAGAGGAAGAAAATGTGTCCCGGTTTCCCAACCAGAAAAAGGTAACCGGTGTGCAATTACAACGAGAGGATATCCCCGATATCTTTTCTCTCGTTCGTCAGCCTTGTTGTTAATCATGAATACGAGTTAAACGTATAAGCATCGGATATAAATGAATCAATTTATTAACAGACCACGTATTACAAACGACTGAATCGCATTGTATTGGATATCCGTACAGATAATCAAAGTGATGTAAATTAATTTAAATTAATTGCTATTGTAATTTTAATTATTATGATTAAATTAGTGCTATTAATTTGTTGCATATAACAACTAACTCTTAAATAAAAATCAATTTATAGATGAAAATGAAAGATTAATAATAAATTGATTGCACTATGAATATAATGTGAAATAAATATAGGTATAAAAATATATACATATATAATAATTTTATTTTATATAAAATAAAATTTTAATTTATTTTTTCGTACGCATATTTTTCTTGCTAACACAATTTTATTTCGATACAACTATTTTTTTTACTATAAGTATTATATTTATT